>CM043117.1:71322367-71481040 GCA_023701765.1 Hylyphantes graminicola | reverse complement strand
ATGATTCGCAAAATATAGGAACACTGAACTTTTATTTCACATGTTGTTGAATACGTAAAGAACAAGTGTGTTGCTAATCGGAAAGATACAAATTTGTGACCTGCAAGGTGGCTCGATATTAGAGTAATTTGACACCTCGCATTTAATTTCAACACTCCTCCTTGACAAATTTCACACAAAATAGGAACATAGGTACCAAAAATATCTTACACATACAATTGAACAAAAGAAAAAATTTTTGAAAGAAACACATAAATTATCTAAGCAACTAAATATTAATTACACTAGTATCAAACATTAAAACCTAGATGTTTTCTTAAGCTAAAAAGTACATACCCATTTGCTAATGTTTTAGCAAACAAATCTGCAACATTGTCTTTCGATGACACATATTCCAATTTGACAACATTTTGCTTAATGTAATCACGAATGAAATGGTATATGATATCTCTATGCTTGCTACGCTCAGACGTAGTCTGATTATTAGTAATAAATATTGCTGCCTGGTTGTCGACTTTCACACTTATTGGCTGTTGTATGCCCAACTCTTGTTGAAGTCCCTTAAACCACAAAACTTCCTTCATACTGTGAGCAATTGATGACAACGCAGTACAAAACTACTTCTTGCTAGACCACGACACTGCTGCACCACCTAAGATAACCACATAACCACTAAAACATTTTATATCCACTCGTCAAAACCCCAATCTGAATCAGAAAACACATCAAGCACTTTGCCGTTTTTCTTGAAGTCAAGACACAGGTGTTTTGTTTCCTTGCGATAGTGCAGGAGGTGTCTCACACTTCTCCAGTGCAGTTCAGAGTGTTTCTCGTTGAATTTGCTCATGTAGGTCGCACTGTGAGCTATATCTGGTCAAGTCCCACAGGCAAGGTACAGTAAACTACCAATGACCTGCCTGTATGGTATCTTCTCACCCTCCTCCTTAATGGTATTCCATTCTGCATCTTCCACTTTGTAGTGCGGTAGTGCCGAGTCCCAGGGTCTAATGGAGTTGACGCTCCTCTGATTGAGCTTGCTTCAAATGTTTCCAGAACTTCTTCGATGCATGCTGTCTGGTCAAGCGAGTCATCCAAAGGCAACACATGACATTTTGGCATTAGATTTTACCTATAAACCAAAACCAAAAGTAAATTTATATGAAATATATGCAAAATAATGTACCCAAACCCAAAATACACAACCTAAAACCAAACATTATTGAAATCCAAGAGGCCAAGGCCCAAAATATTATTTTATGATTTGATTTAACATGGAATTACCCCACAATACACACTTGAATGTAAAAACTACAATCATGCTACTACTGCAACTACATAACTACAAAAAGATGTAGTGTAATTTTTTAAAAATTAGTATCAGTTTTACAAACATATTATAATAGGCTTCCATTAATCAAAAATCACAAAACAGAAAAATTTATTAGGACAGACTTCTAAATGCTTTCACATGTAGCAAAAGCCAGGTTTAATTTTACTAAAAGAAGATGTTATTACCTGTAGACTGAAATGCCAGCAATTTTCTTTGAAGATTTATTATAACATCCATAGTCTGCACAGGACATTAGATTTTATCTATAAACAAAAACCAAAGTATAATATATATATAGAGAGAGAGATCAGAAATGCATGTAAAAATATACCAAAACCAAAACTATACAACCTAAAAAAACCAAACACGCGAGAGGTCAAGACAAGGCCTAATTAACATTATTTTATTATCTGATTTAGCATGGAATTAGCCAAAGATTAAACCACAATGCACAATTGAATGCAAAAACTACAATCATGCTACTACTGCAACTACATAACTACAAACAGATGTAGCGTAGTTTTTAAAAAATTAGTATCAGTTTTACAAACATATTACAACAGACTTCCATTAATCAACAATCACAAAATAGAAGAATTTATTATGACAGACTTCTAAATGCTTGCACATGTAGCAAAAGCCAAGTTTAATTTTACTAAAAGATGTTTTTACCTGTGGAATGAAATGCCAGCAATTTTCTTCGAAGATTTATTGCAACATCCATAGTCTGCACAGGACATTAGATTTTATCTATAAACAAAAAACAAAGTATAATATATATAGCGATCAGAAATACATGTAAAAGTATACCAAAACCAAAAATATACAACCAAGAAAACCAAACACACAAAAGGTCAGTTCAAGGCCTAATTAACATTATTTTATTATCTGATTTAACATGGAATTAGCCAGAAATTAAACCACAATGCACAATTGAATGTAAAAACAACAATCATAATCACGTTGTTATTACATTACAATTGAATGAAAAAACAGCAATCATGCTACTACTGCAACTACATAATTACAAAAAGATGTAGCGTTGTTTTAAAAAAATTAGTATCAGTATTACAAACATATTATAATAGACTTCCATTAATCAACAATCACAAAACAGAAGGATTTATTATGGCAGACTTCTAAATGCTTGCACATGTAGCAAAATCGAAGTTTAATTTTACTAAAAAGAAGATGTTTTTACCTGTACAATGGAATGCCAGCAATTTTCTTCGAAGGTTTATTGTAACATCCATGGTCTACACAGGGTACTTAAGCAAAATAATTATTAAAAACATTGAAAATGAAATTCCATCAAACTATATCTCCATCTAATTAGTACACCTGCACAGAGAGTAAACAGCTTTTCTATAACTGATGCATCCCACAATGCACTGGGTTTTGTTATGCGCAGAACCCGGAAATTTCTGACGGCAATGCTTCATTTCGTTAGTATTATGGGGCCCCTCCTTACCCCTCCCTCCTCCCTGATCGAGACGAGAAAGAACAACCGAATGAGTCAGCAATTTTTCTCCGTGGGGGGGGGGGGGGGAAGGCCCGGCACACTCAATCGCAATTGGCTGCTCGATTTGTTGCTAGGGGCGCGCCGGAACAAACACAAATATTTATTAGTTACCGAAAAATATATTTTTGGAAAATTTATTTTTGCCACTAAAATTTCATTTTACAAAATTCAAATCCATGTAAGGTATTTATAAAATTATAAAGAAACGAAACTTTTGTTCCAAAATTTAGTTCAAAGCAAAAAAAAAATCTTACTAAAGAATATATTCTATCAAAGGAATGTTTATCAGTTCCTCTTTAGTATAAAAACTAACAAAAATATTCAATATGTTTAACATAAAAAAATACAAACACCTGAAAAATCAAACAAGAAGTTTTAATAGAACTAAAATAGACTACTTTCCTGTTACTTAAATACTTACTGAAATTCTTACCGTAAAACAAGTAGAAAAATCCCCAAACACAGCATCCAGGTTATATCCAAAATTTTTAATAGAAAAAAATCGATTAGTTGCGTTAATTTTATTTCATTTTGAATTTAATTATACATTTAAAAATAAAAAAAAACATGAAACTACTCCAAACTGCTCCAAAAAAATGAAAATTAAACCCGACCAGATTTCTTATTAAACAGAGCGTTTCTTAGAACGGAACCCCCAGTGTTTAGTTCCCAAGTATGCTTGGTACCCATTTTATCGACTCTCTCACGGGATGAAAGGATGGGTCAACTCGCCCAATCCGAGATTCGATCCTCGAACCCGCAGCGTGGCAATGCAAATCACTACCACTAAGCCACTGGGCCTCCTGGGGACTACATATTACATAAGTTATAAATACAGCAAACACAATATCCATACAAAACCAAAAAAGGAACTTTAAAAAAATCAAATTGCTTATTCTTTGTTTAATAAACATAGCTGACTTTCGACTAATTTATCACCAATCGCAAATGATATTTTGTTTATAATTACTCCGCGAAACTAAACACGATCAAAAAAGCAGTAATCCTATTGTTGTGTGTAATTCCACGCTACTATCTCGCAAACAGTACACTTTTCATGGTATATTCACGAAATTTTCATGAACATAAAAACATTAAACAATCATTAACAATGCTGGATACCCTAATAAGAATTATAAATAGAATAATTGAAAAAATATTAGTACTTACCTATTTTTAAACGTGTGTTGCGAAAAAATTTAAAATGGCGATTTGCGACTTAAATTACGATCGAGGTCAAACTTGATGCGCGCGCAACATCATGTAGAAGAAGATGATTGGCTGGAAGAAATCGCAAATACTAGACATTTCTTCGTAACTGTAGAAACGAAGATTTCTTGTCCGAATTACAAAAACTTATTTTGTAAAATTGTTTATTTCTGTAACATTACTAAAATAAATTCTGTATGCTTACAGTATTTTTTTTCTCAGTGTAGGTTACAGTAAAACACTGAAGTTCGTTAATATCGACATACAATGATTCGCTTGTTTTTATGTAACTCATCATCAATTCTGGCAGTATTCACTCAGATGTCTTTCATTCGAGCACCTTGATACGAGCACTTACATACACATTTTTCTTTTTCTTTTTTTGAAAGTTTTGACTACACTTAAAAAAAAAAACTTCACCAAATCATTTTACTTAAAGAGTAAAACTAAATTCTTTTACTCTCTAGTTAAATCGCAATAATATTTTCCTTAATTACGAGTTTAACTAGAATATTTTCTTTATTTCCTATTTATGTTTTTTAGTCTTGAGATGTTTTTGTTGAGTGCAGGTAGATGGATGTTTCATTTTACTGGAGCATCAAAGGCCTGTCCGCGCCACTGAGAGCAGGTAAAACATAGTGGTGAGGGGCGTATTTAAAAGTAATAATGTTCCATAATCAATGAAATAATATATGTCTAGTTATATTAAAGCTGAATGCCATAAACTATTCAGATAAAAGAAGTAAGGAAAGTGTCGACAACTGAATGCAGTTATAAGTTTTGAATACTCTGATGTTGTTGTCGTGCGCCTCCTGGCAGTAGCCTGGAAGGCAAGAGGGTAGCAGAAGCATCTGTTCACACAAGGCTTTGTGTGCCCATGAGAGGGTGGATGTCTGACTTCTACGCCGAGGTAGCGCGACATCCTCAATTTAGGCATGTCGCTGGAGGGGGAGGGCAATTTTTTCCAGACGACCTGCATTGTAAACTGTGCTATGACTGACCACAGGACAATACTCTGATAAATGCGCAATTGAAAATATAAAGTGGTTTTCATTGCAAGAGTTGTAAATTTAAATTATTAATTTATTGATTACACTTTATTACATAATTTAACATTTGATTTTTGCAGTAAATAGTATTAATACTCATCAAAACTTTATATTTTTTCAATTTAATAAAATGTTAAAATTTTATTATTTTTTAAAATTTATGTGTGTTATGTGTGAAAAACCTGGCACGCAGTTGACGGGTTTATATGTCAGTATCCTTCAGCTGGTATCCCTCGGTCAGTTAAAAAAACCCAGCAAATTCAAAATACATTATTTAGTATGCTTCACAATTTAAAAACAACAACACAAATTTTAAGAAAATAAATTTTATTTAATATAGAAGTAAAAGAAAATATAACACAGTAAGATAAGAAAATACAATATGAGTATTCGCACATGTGGTTCCAGACCCGCTTCAATATGATACAATATTATGAAATGAACACATTTTATAAAGAGTAGAACGATACAATACTTAATAAACAAAAACATATTTTATAAAGAGTAGAAAGATACAATAATTAATAAACAAAAACACATTATATAAAGAGTAAAACGATACAATACTTAATAAACAATCACACTTTCACTTTAATTTTATAAAAAAAATACAATAAAAGCTTTTTTTAAGATTGGAAATTTCTGTGAAAAACATCCAATATTCGTAAATTACATAATTGCTACATCAGAGGCATGTTGTTTTACGATTGAATCTTCAAAGATTTTTTTTAAATAGTTAATTTTTAATTCAGTGTAATTATTAACTTAAACTTTTTTTCAAACTTAAAAAAATAAGTTTTGAAAAGAATTTTACAATTATCCATAATTGTTATATGAAATGCCATGTGAAATAACATTGCACTGGTGATAATTCAAATAAACATTAAAATACTTTTCCTCAAAAGAATTTACAACTGCAACTTGAACACTCATAACAAACGTGAAAAAAAAAACCGTTATTGAAGAGTAAAAAGAAATTTGTCAGACGTTTAGAGCCATACACAAAATGAATCAGAGATAAAATGAAATAAAGCCATGATTGTAAAAATGTTAGAACAATCATATATTGCTAAAATATCCATAATTGTGGAAATCAACGAACTTAACATTAATATTTGACATTCGCCAAGTAGATCAACTAGTAGGATTGGCGAAAATCCATGTGTTTCTAGGATATTTAAAATTTTGACAATCAACACCTTACAAATTATGAAAATTGTATGAATTGTGCATTTGATGAGTATGCACAATGGCCATTAAAACAGGCATTAACACGTATTCTACCACAGCCTACTCAACTTCTACTAAGGCCAAAGAAGCTCTCCGAAACACGCTTGGGGACGGAAATTTTGACGTCAGAGTTCCGAGTGACGTTGTTCCGATGATGAAAACAACCTGCCACGAAACCTGTTCGGAATCAGTCACTCACGGCTGACCACATTTTTAAGGTTCCGAATGCGTCCGAACTAGTTTCTCGATCTTCGGCACTCGGTACAGTGACGTCGAAAATTCCGTCTACGCTCATGTTCGGGAAAGCTTCTCTGGCCTTGTTATTAAAGTTGGCCGTGATTCTACACTTCAGGACATCGCACAGTGAATTGAATGACCAATCTAGAAGGAACAAAATATATTTACAGCCCACATTAATGGGGCACATAATTTCTTAAAAACAAGAATATTATTGTGAAAAAAAACCTCTATTGAACTATGAATGGATCAATGGAGTAAGTAATGGTACACCATTGCTCCATTAGTGGGAGAATAACTCGAGTTTTTTATTTACGATTTTTACCTAACCTTATTTACTCCCACAGATAAACCTCCACTTACTAATACAAATGATAATCAATGTCACCCTCATTAGTAACTACAAAGGTTCCCTTTTTAACATGTAATTCTGCAGTAGCTTCAACGATAAAATTACTGCAAAAAGTTTGAAAAATGTTATTTGCACTACGTAACGTCGATAAAACTAACGACGAAGTAATAATTAAAAGTACGTTCTTTCATATTTAACATTATTAAAACGGAATTCAACTGAATTTTGCATGTAAAATGACCGAATACTTTTTGGACACCAGGTAAGGTGCGATGTACATGTAGCTAGCAATTTCTATGATTTCTTCTTTGAACTATATTAGTCATTCGTCTCAACGTGCATCGTCATCATCAAAAAACATTCCATGAAAAAAACACAACGTCCCTGGTCATATCCAGTGATATCATGAAACATCATCAGGATCGTATTATGAAACAGCATCATGGTCACAGCATCATCAACCATGGTGACCATGATGGTTCATTGGAATGAAAATGGACATTAGAATCGGACGTTTGTGATGATGGAACAGCATCATGATCATATCATCATCATCCATGATGGTGCACTGGAATGTAAATGGGCATCTATGATGATGTTGAAAATGGTGTGATCATGAAATAGCATTATGGTCATATATCAACCATGATGACCTAGATGGTGCACTGAAATGTAAATGGGCATCTATAAAGATGTTGATTATGATGTGATCATGAAACAGCATCATGGTCACAGCATCATCAACCATGATGACCATGATGGTGCACTGGGATGTAAATGGGCACTGGAATCGGATGCTTATGGTGTCCACCTCCCTTCTTCTGCAGAACCTTGGCGAGTATTCCAGTGAGCAGCAGAAGTTCCTCCATGTTATTCCTGTGTTTGTGGTGATGGTGAGCTTCCGTTATCGCCAACATATCGAATGCCAATGATGCGACGACAAGGACTAAGAGGAACATGGATCTTCGTCTGGAAACGGCCATTGCAGAAGTCTGAAAAAAAATGAGTCAATTTTTTTATGAAACCCATGCGTCACAATTTTATCAAAATTGAGTTTTTGATGTTAATTTATACATTCTGTGTAAACACAAATTTTGTGAAGAAATTGTGTTAATCCTACGATTCGCAAAGCCAGCAACCAAATATAGCATTTAGGTTAGAAACCCATTGCTGTTAAAACAATTCTTTAATATTCTCGAAAAATATGTTTTAGGGACTTAAGGGGTTTCTAAAATTTAAATATCGTGTCATTACCATTGAGATAGAAAAACTGTGCACTATCGCCCACTATCTAGAAGGGAAATGGAGGATCAAAAATCTGCTTCCTTTGAACACCTAAACATGGCGGCCAGTTGCGTAGAAAATGAGAGTACTAAAATTGAGTTTAAATGCAGACAAAACAAAGTTTTTGATTTCATCAAATAATTCTCCTGATTTGTCCCCTTTAAAGATAGGTAACTACACTTTCGAAACTGTAAAACAGTTTACCTACCTGGGAACTCTGATCTCAAGAAGCAATGATCCAAAAATTGAAATAAATAATAGAATCTTCATGGCTAATAGAAGTTTTTATGGCCTCAGAAACCAATTTAAGTCTAAATTTATTTCTGTAAACACCAAGTTGAGCATTTATAAGACTTTAATCAGACCTATTGTCCTATATGGAAGTGAATGCTGGACCCTCAATAAATCAGTAGAAGAAAAATTGCTAATATTTGAAAGGAAATTGCTAAGAAAAATATTTGGACCTATTAAGGAGAACAATGAGTGGAGAATACTTTACAACTATGAAATTTACAGAAAATTTGGTAAATTTGGCGGGACCGACATAGTGAGAACTATAAAAGCATCCCGAATTAGGTGGCTGGGCCATCTTTACAGATGTCCCGAGGACTTTCCCACCAATAAAGTGACTTTTTCCAAAATTAAAGGTACAAGACGTAGGGGACGACCACCCACACGATGGTTAGACGATGTTGAAAGGGACCTCAAAATAATAGGAGTCAACCGATGGAGAGCCATTGCGGCTAATAGGGCCAACTGGAGGAGGATCAGCGAGTCAGCCTTGGAATGCAAAAGGCTGTTGAGCTTGTGAAGAAGAAGAAGAAAATTGCGTTTTTAAGAAGCTGTTATCTTAGAGCTGGTGGCTTTTTGAATTTTTTTAAGACTTGGATTGTACTTTTATGATTTATGAATCAGGATCTTTTTTTTTCGGTAGTTCTATTTCTATTCAGTGAAATAATTTTAATGTCAGACTCAATTTTAAATGACATTTTATGATTGGTTAGTCTTAACGATGAATATAAAATCAATAATTCAAAATTATCAATAAACAACTATGCAAATTTTCGGTTACTTAATAATATTATTTTTGACACTTACAAAAGGAAATTCGAAATATTTGCAGTTATCAACTAGAATCTACTCAACAATCATGATTCTAAAAAAGCGCAATTTTAGTACTGATTTTTTCTACGCCAATCGCAGCCATGTTTAGGTGATGCCTCGGCACAAAAATTCCATCTTGTTTTACCATTAAGTTTCTCTTCTAGATAGTTTGTGATAGCGAAAAGTTTTTTTTATCTCTATGGTCATTACGTCATCTAGATAGCATTGATTGGATGCTCTTAAACACTAATATAAATGTCAATCTCCGGTATTTACCTAATTTATAAATAGTAGTTTAAATAGCCCTTGTAGTTTGTATCAAACGACACGGTTGAAAAAACATGTAAAGTATCACCGTCACATCTACAAGTTAATCTTTCTTAAAACCGTTTAATTATCTTCTGCCATCATTTACATCTCTCTTCCATGTTCTTACTGGGAAAATGAGTGTAGTGGCACGACTCACGTGTATATTTTCTCATAAGTTAGATAACTCTAAATTTAAAATTCTGTTATTGGCAGCATCTTATATTCATAGAAATAAAGGGGTTTGAGGCCCGCGTGGCCTAAAGGGCTTGATCGCAGCTTAGTAAACTAATAGTCTGCGCACTGTACCGGGTGCGGGTTTAATTGATAATGTATGTGTTTGTCTTGCTTGACGAATGTTTATAAGCAGGTCTCTGATAGAGTACACAAACCGGAAAATAAATGTACTAACCTACCTACCTGAATAGATTTTGGGAAAGAATGTCTGCTATTGGTTTGATTTCATTCAAAAATATATATTTATATACGCTAGTAAACTATGCATCGTTGCCAAAAATATGACAATTACCCTTGCTTATTAAAAGGTAAAGAGGTGAAGACTGAGTTGCTCCGACTTACATACCACAATATTTATTATAATCAAGATGACTGCTAATAACGCATAATTAAATCAGCGCCTTCTAGCATCCAGCGTTATTTGAGGTGACGTGTGCAGCTATCTCCTAGACGTATGTACCTTACTCAGGTTTTTTTGCACAGCGTTGCAGTTGAGTGCAGCGGTCAGTGCATTAGCAGCGAGTGAGCAACCGTTGTAGTGCTCAGGTTTTTAAGGAATTAGTAAGTGTGGGTACCTGATCACGTCTGGTCACCAATGATGTTGCCGAAGACAGTGCATACATAACTCGTGTGTGTGTGTGTTCACCAAAAATTAATTCAATTTAAAGACCAAATTGTGCTAAGTTGCAAGTTGTAAACAACGCATCTAGCCTGTGTGTTATTTGAGGTTGCGTGTTTGGCGGAACACTACAGTCATTATATTAAGTCGTTTTGATAACATTTATTTTATACTCATAAACGCGAATATTAATTCATTGATATATTTAACCTGCCCCATATGTTACGATAACATGTTTTTTTTTCCTATTCATTTCAGTAATATATTTACTGTATCGTTTTGCACATATAAAAAATGTCGACAGGTAAACTTAGATGAAATTAAAGTAGCTTTTATTCAATGTATGTAGACAAAGGGAGAAAGTTGTATGGCGTTTTCTTACATCAAGAGTACGTGGCCGAGTGATTCACAAAATTGGGATACTCCTTTTTCGACTAATTAGGTATCAGAATCGGTGACGGCAAAAATGTTTAGGTCAGCCGTGTTGCTAGATATTCCATTATAGTCACTGACGTCATTTAGTAGTTTATTTTTAAATAAAGGTGGACGGAAAACTTTCCTTACGTTACACCATAAAATAGGTCCAAAGAGTGTGTCGTAGGCCAGCTATATTAAGCTTTTATAGAATAATATTTGGAATATTGTCCTTTTTGTTATTCTAACTTATAGTAGGAAACAATGCAAAGAACACATTTAAAGCATTGCACCACAGAATGATTTGCATAGTAGCTTTCATGGATAATTTTTTATTGTGTAGCAATAGGTCCTGAACAATTTCTTTTTGTTATTCGATTTTGTAGCAGGAAACGTGAGGCACTTCTGAAAAATGAACTATGGAATGTTTTGTATGTCCAATCATCTTTTTTTTTTTGTATTGTAAATATTTTTTGTTTCCAACAGTTTTAGTAACTGCTATTATTATAAAACAACTATGACACTTGGTTTATATACGTCTAGCGGCCGCTGAACGTAACGCTGGAAGCGCTTTGACCTCTAGCGATTCGACCTTTGGTTGGCGAGAATTTGGCGAGTGAGATTGTAGCTCGGCGATTTTATTCATTGTTTAAAATCAACTAGATTATGGATGACGAAATTTTGATTGCTGCT
This sequence comes from Hylyphantes graminicola, assembly GCA_023701765.1. Lineage (NCBI taxonomy): Eukaryota > Metazoa > Arthropoda > Arachnida > Araneae > Linyphiidae > Hylyphantes > Hylyphantes graminicola. The sequence goes on along the minus strand of CM043117.1, from coordinate 71,469,454 downwards.
TGTGTTTTACATTTAGAGAGCTTAGATAATTATCTAGAGGTAATTAGAAAATCCCCATGTCTCGGATTGTTTATAAACAGAGGAGGTTATTCACCACTCCATATTCTTTTGAAAGCCCCCGCCCCCGTAAATTTCGCTCCCCGACACGTCAAATTTCGATGGGGAGAAAGGCTAAAAAGCCACAGCGTTCTAGACTGGTACCAGTATTTGTGCCCCTCTACTAGAATAAGATATACCCTATGCTGCAAAAAAACCCTGTAAATTTACTTACTTTTAATTTTTAAGTGCAACAGCCGTATTTGGTGGAAAACGGTTTGACCCACTAAATAAAGGGCCTTATCTCAAATCTCCGTATTTTTACAGTTTTTAACTGTTTATACCATCTTTAAGGGACATGACTGTTTGAAAAAACAAAACAAAACAAAAAAAAAAAAAAACAGGACATGACTGTTTTTTAACGGGGCATGACTGGTATCTTTGCTGCCGGTCCCTGCCCATTACTAATATTTTACGGGGAATTTTTTTTGTTTTTAAGTGTATAGGAAAGTGCATTTTTTTCTGGATTGTTTTTTTGATGACTGTCCTTTTCCGTACTTATATTTAAAACTTTTAATGCCGGAGTATTACTGATTAAAATCAGGTCAAATAAAAAAGTGTTTTCAGTATTGTCTGCCAAAAATTTAGAAATTATATGTATTAAAATAACTGATTAAGCTATTAACTCCAACCAGGTTTCAGTATTTTAATACAAAATCTTGTTTAAAAATTAATTGTATTGATTACGGGTAAGATATAAATAAGAGTTTCAATACTTTTATTAACATAGAAAGCATTTTATCATCAACATATTTTACAGTGTCAAATTTTGAATTTCATTCATTTATGTGATTGAATTTTATTTTATCAAAATATTGAATGCGTCCTGCTTTAAGTAAAAAAAATTAAGAAAAACTCAATACAATTCAATTCGATGTTTACATACTTTTTCGAAGGATCACTTAAAAAAGAGATAACACGCCAATATGTTTGCTATTTTCCTTATGGCAACCTTTCCTTTGATCTTGACCAAAAAAACCGACAAAAGTTGGGTTGGTGGCCTTGAGATCCAACTTCAGCGAGCTTTCGAATAAATACGCATAAAGCGGTTACCTTGAGATTCTCAAGGTAACCGCTCGAGCAAGTTACTAGACGTATATAACGCCGGTATGACACACACTTTGGGGAGTTAAATTGTGCATGGTATTCGATTACTTATCACAAAATATCTTTAAAGTAGATTTAAAAACTACGTTGGAAAATTCTTACAGAATTGAAGTGATAGAATAATTGTTCGAATTTGAATATCAGTATTTTTTATGAAGTAGGTAAAACGAAGGTAATTACTTATAGAAGGTATTACTTATATATAGTTGTGTTGAAAATCATTGAAAAGTAGTAAAGGAATTGAAAGTTATTCATAAGCTTAATGTATAAAACCCAGAAAGTAAGTAATTTTTAATGCATATAAGCTCATGGATTTCGATATAAAATAGTTCCGTGATATTTGAGTTATTTGATACATTGCGTCCAAAATTATAGTTTAATTTTATTTATTTGATAATTTTACAAATTATCGAAAATTCATAATTTTTTTGGGGTAACGTATTTAGGAGATCTATAACTCATTTTATTAGCATAGATAAATCAGCAGAATATACTTCACCGATAAATCAATTCTGGATTGTAGGTGAATGACCTGCTTACTCCCCACAATTGTTAGTGACTCAAGAAGAATAAAGTATTAGTATCAAAATCCAATAATGAGTTATTTTATTTTTTCCAAAAAAGTAAAAAAAAACTCAAAATATAATAATTTATTTAGAGATATACTATCAATATTAAAATATCTCGGGTAAGACATGGATATTTGTGTTGTCCTGAGTACATGCGGAGAACGTGCTCGTTAAATCTGTGGGTCCGAAAGTCCTGTGGTCGGTCATTGCGCAGTTTACCATGGGTGCAGGTCGTCTGGAGAAAAGTGCCCCTCCCCTCCAGCGACATGCCTAAATTGAGGAGGTGGCGCCATCTCGGAGTAGAAGTCAGACATCCACCCTCTCAAGGGTACTCAAAGCCTTGTGGCAACGGATGCTACTGCAATCCTCTTGCCTTAAAAAGATACGGCATGGAGGCACACCACAACAACAAGAGCATCATCAATATTAAGGAAAAAAACCAAAATCTTTTTTTTTTTTTTTTTTTTTTTTTTTGTAAGTTAAAAATGTAGGTAGTTGACATTTCGATAATCGCTACACGCTTAAAAAATAAAACCCTCAAAAATGAGAAGCAAAATGATATATTTCAAAGTAAGAGTTACATTCCCAAAAACAAATACTTTTGAAGCTCGAAAATTTAGGATATTTTATTTTGAGAACAGTATTCCCCCAAAAATTCTTTTTAAATCTTAGACTTGGGTTTGGTTTGGTTCGAATTATCGTCGCACTAGAGCTACACGAGGGCTATTGGCGACGGGCGTCGTATTTTAGAACCACAGTCAGGTGACGAGCCACACCTGAATAGGCACCCAACGCAACCGTTAAGGGCGACATCGTACTCAGCGTTAGGACTTTGAAGGATATTTAACGTGCACTCCCTTACACGGGGTATTATTCGTCGGACATTTTTGGCTGCACGGGCCGTTTATAGGTCGGCAGTTATTTTGGCGATGCCCGGACCCGAACCTGGGACCTTCCGCATGCTAAGCGAGTGCTTAACCGACTGGGCTCCCCAGCCCCTCAATGAGAAATCAGTTTGAGCCATCCTGCACAGTCCGTGTCCCTGCCGTCACTTCACTGTAGTTCTAAATTACAACGCCCTTCACCAATAGCCATCGTGTAGCTCTAGGGAGACGTCAATTCAAACTAACTAACCATCTCATCGACATCAGTGAGTGTGTTTCTAATCATTTTTAAGTTGTTGAATTTTTTGAGGTATGTTGGGGGTAGGGGTAGGGGTATTTTACATATATATTCCGACTTGTGTGCTTGCTCAGTGAGCCGCTTATAAGTCTTCGTCAAGTAAGACAGACACAGAAAGATTTTTTACTGTCACATAGAGAGGAAATACACAAAGGGCGAAGGCGGGAATCGAACCCGCGCCCGTTACAGCACGCAGACTGCTGGCCTGCGATGCTTACCACTCGGCCATCCGGGCCCCTTGAGGTATGTTATCACCTAAGTCAAAGGGGACTGGGGAGCCCAGTCGGTTAAGCACTCGCTTAGCATGCGGAAGGTCCCAGGTTTGGGTCCGAGCATCGCCAAAATAGCTGCCGACCTATAAACGGCCCGTGCAGCCAAAAATGTCCGACGAATAATACCCCGTGTAAGGGAGTGCACGTTAAATATCCTTCAAAGTCCTGACGCTGCGTACGATGTCGCCCTTAACGGTTGCGTTGGGTGCCTATTCAGGTGCTGGCTCGTCACCTGACTGTGGTTCTAAAATACGACGCCTGTCGCCAATAGCCCTCGTGTAGCTCTAGTGCGACGATAATTCAAACCAAACCAAGATTTCTCATTGCATTTCTTTGCATTTCTATTCACCATTATTTTTATATTATTATTAATTATGCTAAATATTGACATACTTTACTAATTTTAAATAGTCGAATTTTTCTGTTTAGTTAGGGATACTTTTTTTTATTATTTTAAGCAATATTACTTTTTATTATATAATGTAATATGTAACTATTTATTTACATATTTACTATTATTTTATTTTATTACTTTTTTCATTTTTTATTATTTGATATTAGTCTTAATTATTTTATCTTCAATTTTGATTAAATTTAAACTTTTTACAATAAACTTGCATTTTTCAGTAATTATATCAAATCATAGTTTTCTTTCAATCTAATTTTCAAATATTTTATTAACCTTTGAATATTAACTTAAAGTTTTTCCATCATTTCAAAACATATCAATAGAGCTGTAGCACTTTGAAATAAAAAAAAAAGAGTTGTAAGAAAGGTATGGTGTGATACATATATATTCCAGCTTGTGTGCTTGTTCAGAGAACCGCTTATAAGCTTTCGTCAAGTGGGACAGACACAGAAAGAAATTTTACAGTCACAAAGAAATGAATAGCACATCGACAAATAACAATATTTATTGACAGTCACAAACATCCATGCCTGACCGGGATTCGAACCCGACCTCAGCAGCTCCAAAGGCTAGTACGCTAACCATTCAGCCACCGAGGCGGCTTAAGAAAGGTTACTGAATTCCATTTATTTTATAAGAAAGAACTATTGATTTATGTTCAGAAGAAACCACATAAAGAGAATATATATAAATAAAAAAAAATCATATTGTATTTCATGAGAAATGGAAAAAAATATATATATAATAATATTTTTAAAAAAATTAAATATAACGCGAAAAATGTGCAGGCAATTTTTTTTTTTTTTTTGTAAAACGGACAATTTCTAAAGTAGCCTTAAATAATATATTTCAAATAAAATCATAAATAATAAATTGCCGTACTATAACGACTTAATATAATAAACATTTTGAATAAAGATTTAAATGTGAAAAAAAATTTACTACGACTTAGATAAAAATTTTAAAATAAAAAGTAATTGTTTCCAATTTATCGAAAATTGCAAAGTATTAAAAAATATATATATATTAGAATCAAAACTTTAATTTGGTCAAAAATAATTGCCCAAGACTGCTTATTTATAAGGTTTTAGTAAAACTTGGATGAAAAAAAAATAAACTTTTAAATATATATTAATGTTGATTGAATTATAATGAAAATTATTAGAATAAATAGACAACCAATAGAATAAATTAACCATTGCCAATATTACAAAATAAATTAATTCAACTTTAAAAACCTACCTTAATTTGAAATAAAATCCACAACAGGGCTATAGAATACACCCGCAGATGCTACAATGATGGAACGTCCGAATGATTTAAGGGTGGGTTTCTTGGAAAAAAACTTTTATACCTCGGTGACAGAGAACGAATTGCTTTTTTTTTTCCTTTCTTGATATTGAGAGAAGGAAGAACTCTAAAACCCAGGCAGAGATGGCGTTGCTATTGAGGCAGAAAGAGAGAATAGTTATCTTTTGTTGAAGATTTTCTAAGATGAAGTTGCGATATGAAACAAAATTTTTCGAATGGAATAGAAGTGGGAAGGGTTTTGTTAGTTATTTAATGAAAGGTTAGATATCGTGAGCATGTTTGGTCGGGTAGGTTTTTGGAAGTCTTTAAAAGAAAAGGTTTTTTAAAGGGATTGTTCCTGTTGGTGTTTTGTTTTCAATTATATAAATTACAAGGGAAATATTGCGATGGGGTCGAAAACACAAAATGGAGGTTTTGTGTAATCGAATTGTTTTGAAGGATGCTATTTTTTTTTTAATATTTCAATTGATTGTCCTTCGATAATTCCGTCTGTCTGAAACCACTCTACAGCTCAAACTAAAAGAGCTGCAGAAATTTAGTTCAATATTGGAGAATAGTTCTGCCCTGGGCGGGTAAACTGCAGAAACCACAACAAAAAATTGGGGTATTTTTGCCCTGATATAAATGTCGATTTCTTATGTTTCTTATAGGCTACAGTAAGTTCTTTCAACAATGCTGCAAGTCATAAGGCCATACGTACTGCAGCTTACCTGCCCACGGCAAAAATATGAATGGACCTCAACGAAAACCCCTTAAGGGGGAACGGGCGGTAGGTCTCCAAAGCAAAGTGCTTCAGTGTTAATCCAATAGAGAAAAAAATATTTTCTCTGCCACGTTTCTCCGGTAGTATTGAATACTTTTACAAACGTATATTTTATGTGATAAATGTAGCTGACTTACAGGTCCCGACAATGCCACTTTTTGAAATTAGTGCGAATATTTTTTTTTCAATTTTCAATAAATAATTTTACACAAAATATTCGAAGCAAACTTAAAATAGTTGGATTATGTAGGCCTGTAAGTTATATACAATTATGATTTGAAACAATCCGTTTATAAAAATATTCAGCACAGCCGGAGAAATGTGGCATAGAAAGTTATGTTTTTCCTATTGGATTAACACTGAGGTACTTAAGTTTGGAGACCCTTAGACCCCCAGCTTGCCTATTCCCCTCAAAAGGGTAAAACTATAGAGATGGTAAAACCGTGCGCTACTGCACACTTTCGAATGGAATCTTTCAAACTACGGATGCACTGACGCCGGAGGCGTCAAACCATCCAATGGGACATCATTTATAGACAAACGAGAATATTTTTGCCACCTTAATTCAAAAATCGGGCGGACCACTAAGAAGAAAGTGGGGTGAGAAAACACCTACAATAAAGTTTTGAAACATACATTTTTGGGTGATTTTTAAGGTTTATTGGTGTATCTTCTACACTCTCAAAAATAACACTTTCATTTTTGGCGATTCATGAATCCTCAAGCCTCATTTCGTTAATTTTGAGGAGTGTTTCGTCAAACTATCAAGGGACTTTTGAGTAAACGCGAATCCTCACTTTTACGATCGTGATTTGACGATTCTGTATCTTGATTTTGAGAAAACTGAACCTCATTGTTGTACTCACATGCTCAAAAATGACGAAATATTTCTTTAGATTAGACGACATTTAAATCCTCATAAAAATGACGATTCAAATATCCTTACTTTGAGGAAACGAAAACTCGGAGCATTTGCCTGTAAACGAAATCGTCAAAATTAAGAAAAATTTCTTCGTTTTTTAGCATTCATTTTTGAAAGTGTATGCGTCTATTCTGAAGTAAGCTGACCATAATGCAAATCGTTTTTAAAAAAAACTTAACAAAATAATGGTAACTTGGTGTAACCTTTCGGACACCCCTATGTGCACGTGCAAACATAGAAATTGTAAAAAAAAAACATTATTAAAAAAAAACGTGGTCGGTAAAGCGAAGTTCCTGCACTCAACATATAACTTGATGGTACTTTGTCTGAGGTGGGGGGGGGAGAGGTACATATATATTCCGGCCTGTGTGCTTGACCAGAGCCTCGCTTATGAAGCCTTCTTCAAGTAAGACAGACACAGAAATAATTGTTACTGTCGCAGAGATTAAAATATGCATTCAGGGTAGAGACGGGAATCGAACCCGCTCCCGTTACAGAACGCAGACTGCTAGCGTAATGGTCCAAATCACTCGACCATCCAAGCTCCCTTTTGGCTGAGGTCTTACACTGACTTAATTATGGGTAAACGACTGAAAAAAGGTTACCACAAATCGATAGAGCCACACTGTAATGTGTATTTTATACTTTTATGTAAAATCTTCTTTGCAACGTAACTACAGGTTTCTGGAGAAACGTTACACCTAATTTATGAAGTAATATAACTTAAATAAGCTGTTTACTCTATAAAATCAGTGGCATCATGTGCTGGCTAAATTCTTACGAAATACACTTAATTCATGAAGCAACGCTACACTGCAAAATATGAGTAAACTTCTCTTGTGCAACTTAATGATTGAGAATCTATCCGGTATTATGATAACAGATTAAGATCTTTAAACAAGAATTCCCTGGAAAATAGGAGAGCTTGGGGTGATTTAATTCAGTTATTCAAGTTCATAAAAAAGGGAGACATGGAGAGCTTAGGTTTTACCTTAAATAGCCGGACCAGAGGGCATGGTCAGAAATAGAATAAATCATGATTTAGAAGGGAGGTAAGAAAACATTATTATTTTTACAATAGAGTTGCCAATGAGTGGAATGCTTTACCAGATTATGTTGTGCATTCGAAGAGAGCAGAAGATTTTTAAAAGAATATTAATAGTCATTGGGAGCTGGTGAAGTATTAGATTTATTTTGGACCAACTTTGCAGGGCCTCTGGACTATTTTTTGGTCGAAATTTTTTTGTATTTGTATTTTTATTTACACCGTAAATTTGATGTAACGTTACTCCATAAGACTGTCATGTGCGGGTAAACTGCAGTAGGCACAACAATGGGTAGGACCAGTTTTTTTTTTTTAAATAATTTGTCTTCCCCGACACAGAACAGTGGAGGTACTTCACCTTTCATTTTGCGGCAAATTGTACGCCATTTGTAATTTAACGAATTTTTTGAATACCTTTTTTGTCGTGTCTATGGCGTTGCCGAAATGTGAATAATATATAAATGAAACCATGTGTTTTGATAACCGCGTCTAAATTATTTGGATACCAATGTCATAAATATCCATTAATGATGGCAGAACAATGTCTCTCATATTGGCACTCACTGATGGGCATTCAAAAATTTGGTTTGATGTAAGCTGCATAACTTGGCCGGTTGTCACAGTTACTATACACCTTTCTGTCCTCTTTGTCTATTTCCATGCCTCTGTAGTGATGGCAATGGTTTTTGTGGTGGATCTATATGCATTTAAATTACAAAGAAGTTTCTTCGTTTGAATTGATTTTTCTCTTAATTTAGATTTAGCGATTGCCTTTGAATCTTGGATATAAACTTTTTTTATTATTAATGTTGAGATTTCTGGCTTCCTTGGCTAATCTATCAGCATTTTTATCACCTGCAATGTCAACACGTGCAGGTATCCACTGCATACTTTTTAATTTTGTATTATATATTTACTTATTTATTGTGGAATAATCTTTTTATAAATTATTACCTGTTTTTACAATCAATTGATTGTCAATTAACTTAAATTGAAAATGATACCGCACTTAATTGGCCACAGGAGTCTTAAAAATGTGCAAAGAAGGTACTACAAAGCATAGTTTGATATTTCATGTCATTTTTTTAACCACTCAATATATAAGTATAATTTTTTATATGTAATTCTACAAGATTTATTTAATATAAAACAAATTTTAAAATTTATGAAACTTTAGCCAAAACTAAAATAAATGATAATAAACGTAAAGCTATTTGAACACATTGAGATTAGGCTTGCGCGGCAAATTTTGAAGTCAAAATTGAAAAAATGACCCAGAAAATGACTTTATATTGTACAAATATGTACAAACAAAGACTTATACCTAAATTCTCAGCTCAATTTTGATAAGAAATTATTTTTTTAAAAAAATATAATCAAAATTTTAATCAATTTTTTTAGAAAAAAGTTCTTAAAATAATTTCTAATTAAAATTGAGCTGAGAATTTAGGTATAAGTCTTTGTTTGTACATATTTGTACAGTATAAAGTCATTTTTTGGGTCATTTTCTTCAGTTTTGACCTCAAAATTTGCCGCGCAAGCCTAATCCCAATGTGTTCAAATAGCTTTATGTTTAATATCATCTATTTTAGTTTTGGCTGAAGATTCATAAATTTTAAAATTTGTTTTATATTAAATAAATCTTATAGAATTACATATAAAAAGATTATACTTATATATTGAGTAGTTAAGAAATTACATGAAAGATCAAACCATATTTTGTAGTACCTTCTTTGCACATTTTTAAGACTCCTAGCTATGACTCCTTAAATGATAATGAAATAAATTGTAATATTATCTACCAAAAAGGAAGGCTTAACATCTAAAGGGCTATTTCTATCCTAAATTATAAACTATTAGTGCCTTAAATCATTATTATTACTTCGAAATCAACAATCCGTGGTTGTCAATCAACTTAAATTGAAAATCATACCTCTTTAAAATTATTTATGAAATAAATTGTAATATTATCTGTCAAAAAGAAAAGCTTAAAATCTATTGCGTTGTTACTATCTTAAATTACAAACAATTAGTGTTTTGATTACTTCGAATTCAACGCTCCATGAAAAATATTCAAAACATTTTCGTACTTTTTAAGACCTAGAATAAATTGAATATAAATTCAATCTTCATTGCTTTCTTTGCTATTTCTTTGATACACATCAGGACTCCTACTATTGTAATCTTTCAATATCGAAATCAATATCCTAGCCTATCAAATCAACGAATGGAAATAGTAAATCATCCCTCGCAAAATAAATAAAACAAACACATTTTTATTGTCTTTTTATTACCGTTTCTATTATTGTAATCAGAATTCGAACCATTCTAATCTTTTAATATTGGAATCAGTAGCCATGCCTTTCAAATCCAACATCGCTTCATTTAAAAATTTACCCATACACAAACATTCCCAAAATATATCAGAAACTAAATCTAAAATACACAAAAGAATATCTTTCTTTTTCTCGTATTCCTACTCTGATCCCCCATTCTAAAGGATTTCTGTAATCTATATTATCTCCAAATCTTCATGGGCGGTTTCATTTTTAATTAACCGTAAAAAACAAACCGAACTCTTGTTTTCTATTTTTTTCTAAACATACTTGTGGGATCCGCATGGGCAACTTCAATCAGATTTTTACAATCTTTGCCTTTAGCAATACATGACATTAGTGATAGAAAAATACACATGGATCCTCGTTCATTCTTGTGATGATAAGCTCAAGATGAAATTCGGCAAGAGATTAACCTTGTCAGAAAATTGTGTATCGATGTCGGTTATAGGTTTAATTGAGATTGATTTATTGTTTTGGCTTGAAGGTGTTTACGTATTTTCAGTCCGGCTTTACTTATTCCTTGGTATTTCTGAACAGTGCTTTTTTTTTCAGGGTAGAGTTGTCAGCCCCAGGTTGGGGGTTGGGCGTAGGGCGCGTTTATTCTAGGGTCGGGATAGCTTGGTTGGTAAGGTCTTGAAGTGGCATCCCTAAGGTTGCGAGTTCGAGCCCCGCAGCCCTCCGAAGACCCCCATGTGCTCTAATGGTGACTGGTGTACGTTAAATCCGCCGTGGATGGATCCACTTACGTGTGTGTGTTGTGTCTGTCTTACTTGACGAAGGTTTAAGTGAGTCTCTGACCAAGCACAAAAATCTGAATATATACATCTACCAACCAACCAGGTGTTTATTCTGTAGGGAAACGGTTGTGACAGTTTTCCTTTAATCGCTTATAAATTCTTTAGTATGCCTGGTAGCATAATGAAAGTTGCATTAATAGTAAAGTGCAACATTGAACTACGTATAAATAAAAAAATTGTGTCTCTAAGTACAATACCCAGGCAGCAAGCCTAATCGGCGAATGGTTGGCCAATCATCGATTTCGTCGGCAAATGATTGGAAATTTTTTCACGAGATCGGGAAGATCTCGCGCCAATTTGTCACTCCGACGTCTACAAAAACTGATCGGTTGGTGAGATCGGATAGAGATGGGGCTAAAGTCGTTTGCCAACCAGTAGATTTGTTAGTATTTTATGCGTCGGTTTGCGAGATCTGCCCGACCTCGTCATTCGATCAATTAAAAGTGGTCGTTTGTAGAGATTGGGCCGATGTCGGTGCGATCTTTCAATTCGATCATGAAGATAATAAATTTTATATTTTATAGATTATTGTAACCAAAACAAAAAAAAAAATCTAATGACTAACCGACAAACCCCCCTGTGATGGGTGAAACGAAGTTTTTTTATTTATTTCAACTCAATAAGCTAAAATGTTTCTGAAATGTAGCGTGCATTTATCAAAATTATATAATCTTGATATTTTCAAAATGGATAACGATTATGTCGAATCATATAATTTTTAATCAAGAACTTTGTAAACGAAAACATTGCAATGACAGAGGTTCTTTAAGTTCCGTTGTGTGCACGCTCAGGTGTTGATTTCGTCACTTGACCAGGGTTTAAAATTACGAGGCGAAATTGTCTGTGTTAAAGCTCTTTATAAGGATGACTATAAATAGACAGCCGGAGACGATGAATTACCCGCAGCAGAGTTTCTAACACGCAAGTGTTCGCTGAGCAAGCACACAAGCCGGAATATATGTGTACCCACCAATATTGTGTAAGAAACCAGATGGCATCCTCTCTAGACCTCTGTCTCTAAAAATTAGATGGATCCACTTAAGTATTTGTGTACGTGTTTTCTCTGTCTGATAAAGGTTTATAAGCGGATCTCTGACCAAGCTCACAAACCTGAATATATATGTCGACCAACCAACTAAAGAAACCGGTGGTCAAGCAACTATGGTAAGTAAATTTAATAATTTATCTTTGTTTAAGTGTTTTGGTCTGTCGCTTAAAATAGTATACTAATACGATTTGTTTAGCTTAATTTTTGTGGACTATCAAAACCAGAAAGGTTGGAAGATTTAAAATCTGATTTCGTTATTTAGGTTGCTGATCTTGTCAGATGATTTTGATTTAGATTCAAAGGCATTTATGAAATCACCTAATGAGTTTAGCTTCTGACTTCCAAAAAATTGTTGATTTATATATTATATATGATAAAACTTTAATTTAAAAACTTTATTTCTATACTTGTAATAAGTTAAACACGAATTAAAATTGTTTCGCAGCCAAATGAAATGCGTAATTTTTAAAAAATTTCTTTCAAATTTCGAAGTAAAGTAATTTATTTTACCAAGACCTTTATTGAGCTGGAAAGCCCAATCGGTTCGCCGTGCTCTTAGAAGGTCCTAGGTTCGGGTTCAGGCATTGCAGGTGTCGGCTCGTCACTTGACTGTGGTTCTAAATTACTACCTACGTCGCAATAGCCCTCGTGCAGCTCTAGTGCAACGATAATCCAAACTAATCTAACTAAGACCCATATTAGAGTTGGTGTAACTAAAATATTTTGATTTTTACTATCAACCCAACCTAAATCCGAGTGGGAGGGGAGGGGGCGAATACAGGTACACTTCCACCGTTTTTTAGTAAGTAATATAAGAAGGTACAGCTGCGGAAATAAAAAAGTACCCACTAGTGATTATTTTGGCCGTTAGTCATTTTATAGAATCGGATCTTTTTGACATTGTGAATAATTAACATTCTGAGTTAATTGCATGACACAAAATTTGCATAAGTGGCCATCTTCATATTAAAAATGTTACAAACTTTAAAATTTCCAATAGTAACACCCTTTTTTGAGTCCATATTTCAAATCTATGACCTATGTTAATGCGAAATGCAAAATTTTGTTAGTTGTTAAGCATTATTCGAGGAATTAGAGACGTGCAAAGTTTAGGTCCCACAATGCTAAATGAGTTGCACATGAAAAACTATCCCAATCTAAAAATAATTAACATAATTAAACGATTTTTTACTGAAAAGATATTATAATAACCCAAAAAAATTGCATTAAATATTGGGATATTTAAAACAATTTTTATATTTTTAAATGATTATTATATTAATTTTTTTTTAAATATGAATAGAAACCCCTTAATATTTTTAAAGAAATAAATTTAAGACATTAAGTTTAAGCGAAATCCCAATTTTTGAATTTTTTTATTCAGTGGTTACTTTTTTATTTCCACAGCTGTACAGCTGCGGAAATAAAAAAAGTATCTCTAGTGATTATTTCAGCCGTTAGTCACCCTATATAATCGGACCTTTTTGAGATAGTGAACAATTAACAATGTGAGTTAATTGCATGACACAAAATTTGCAAAAGGGGCCGTCTTCATATTAAAAATGTTTCTAACTTTGAAATTTCCAATAGCAACACCCAATTTTAATAGCTTAGAAATGTTAAGCTCTCTTGAAAACCCTTAAATCTAAGTTTTTGTTACATTTGGATGAATATTTGACGAGTTATTCAATCGAATCACTTATGGACCTTTTAGGGACCATCTCTAAAATGACAAGCAAGCAAGCATGCATGCAAGGCCGTCTTTATTTATCAAATACACATGAAATCTTAAACACAGTCCCCTAAAGAGCAATTGAAAAGTATTTTGTGATTTACTAAGCAACTTATGAATAAAATTTTTAAAAAATTAAGATTTCGCTTAAACTTCTTGTAATAAATTTATTTCTGTAAAAATATTTAGGGGTTTCTGTTCATATTTTTTAAAAAAAATTAATATAATAATTATTTAAAAATATACAAATTGTTTTAAATACCACAATAATAAATGCATTTTGTTTGGGTTATTATAATATCTTTTCAGTAAAAAATTCATTTCATTATCTTAATTATTTATGGATTGGGATAGTTTTTTATGTGCAACTCATTTAACCATTATGGCACCTACACCTTGCACATCTCTAACTCCCCTAATAATGCTTAAAAACTAACAAAATTTGGCATTTCGTATTAAAATATGCCATAGATTAGAAATAAGGACTCAAAAAGGTGTGTTGAAATTGGAAATTTTAAAGTTAGTAACATTTTTAATATGAAGATGACCCCTTATGCAAATTTTATGTCATGCAATTAACTTAGAATGTTAATTGTTCACAATGTCAAAAAGGTCCGATTCTATAGGGTGACTAACGGCTGAAATAATCCCTAGTGGTACTTTTTTTTATTTCCGCAGCTGTACTAGAAGAGTCTCGAAGTTTGCGTTGTATAGTCAAAAGGGTTTGTATTCAAGTCTTGCAGATTACTCTATGACCACTCAATTTATTTTATTATCGCATTTTATTTTTCAGTGTTCGTGCATTGTTAATTTCGTTTAATCGAGTATATAGGATAACCAGCTGAATCTTCAGTATAAAGGGGTTTCCATGGAAAGGAATTGGCGAATTGATGCTTGGTAAGTTCCCAATATTTTATTTTAACTTTACTTATAGTGCAATAATTGCTACAATTATAATGATGTAAAGTACTTGTGTATTTATAAGTAACGGTAAATACGCAGAATACTTAGATATTTCTTGATATTTTTTCCATATTTTATTTAAAATGCTACCCAATATGGTAAATTTGAAAAAAATTTGACAGAAATTTAAATAAAAATAAACCAAAAAAAAACCTTATGGAACAATGATGAAGTAATGTAACCTTGATAACTAAACTCTTGTCTAATGTGTAATAACTATCCCTCTCCAAGCGATATATTTTATTAAAACTTAGAGCTCTTTAGTGATCTAATGCATTGCATTTTTTCTTAATCGTGGAAAAATATTGATTTTTTAAAATCTCTGATAATAAATAATTATTAACTGCATGATTTTTTTTTAGATCAGTGTTTATGATATTCAAATAGTTAAGAGGTATTTAAAAAAAATTATAGTATAAAAATTTGTTTTTCTGCATTTTAATGACTTACAACCCATGAGCGTTAGCTAGTTATGATAGAAATATATATCTATTAAGATGTAGTATTATCACTGTTTAAACTTATATTGTGAATTGTTGCTTTCAGCTGCTGTGAGACTGTACAGCTTTAGGATACAACAGATCATGTGATAGAAAGGAACATCTTCAGGGCGTAGACTACTACCAAGTACTGCATTTTTATACATGTATTTTTATTGTTACCTGCCATTTTGTTAATAAAAATAATTGAAGTAGTGCTTCTTTTTTCTTGTGTTCAAAATTAATTTTTGAGTGTCTACAGGATTGCAGTTTTTAATAAATTTTAAATTAAGAGTTAAGTTCAATAAGTAACTGTTAAAAAAGGTAGTTAATTTGAAAAGTGGTGAAAATTTAAAATTGAAAAAAAAAATCTAGACAAGGGCTTATGTGTGATATAATGTAGAAATTATTTTGCTTCAATGGTTTTCCAATAAAAGATTAAGCTCCAAAATATCTTCAATGCTTTTAGTTGCAATGGTATGTTCTTTCTACAGCATCGGGAGTATGTTGGTCAAACGTTGGGCAGAAACCGTTATTACGTAGGACATACGTTAGAATCGACTCGGCTAAGCATTGGGTAACGGCCTGCACAGTGGTAAATAGTCGTATGTGTTATCCCAGAATAATGCGAGAGAGGTTGGCGTGACGTGGGTAAATGATCGAGAGTGAAATTGGCAACAAGTCGCTACGATGGTCAACTACGATCAATAGCCGGCGATTTGGCATCCAAAAAAGGGCGGTAACTAATCGCAGAGATTGGCGAAAGGTCGGGCTTTATGCATCGGCCGCTACGCGGCCGAAATGCATTTCCGATCTCCTTCCGACGTACCAAAATGCGTCGGTAAGTGGTCGCACATGATTGGCAAATGGTCGCTTGCCAAGGACGAAACGCAGCCGCTGCGATGGACATCGCCAATCAATTTCCGACGCATCGGCTCGATGTCGCAGAATGTTTTGCGACTTTTGGCCGATGCTCGGCCAAAGATTATTTGCAGCTTGGGAAGACGCTGCGATGGTTAAATCGATCGATAACCGACTATTTGGGGTCGCAAAAAGGGTGGTAACTAGTCGCCGACGATTGGCGAAAGGTCGTGTTTTGTACATCGGCCCCATGTGCTGCCGATTGTCATTTCCGATATTTTGCCGACTACCAAAATGCGTCGGTAAGTGGTCGCACCTGATTGACAAATGGTCGCTCGCCAAGGACAAAACGCAGCCGCTGCGATGGACATCGCCAATCAATTTCCGACGCGTCGGCTCGATGTCGCAGTATTTTGTTGCGATGTTTGGCCGATGCTCGGCCAACCGATCATTTGCTGCTTGGGAAGTCGCTACGATGGTCAACTACGATCAATAGCCGGCGATTTGGCATCCAAAAAAGGGCGGTAACTAATCGCAGAGATTGGCGAAAGGTCGGGCTTTATGCATCGGCCGCTACGCGGCCGAAATGCATTTCCGATCTCCTTCCGACGTACCAAAATGCGTCGGTAAGTGGTCGCACATGATTGGCAAATGGTCGCTTGCCAAGGACGAAACGCAGCCGCTGCGATGGACATCGCCAATCAATTTCCGACGCATCGGCTCGATGTCGCAGAATGTTTTGCGACTTTTGGCCGATGCTCGGCCAAAGATTATTTGCAGCTTGGGAAGACGCTGCGATGGTTAAATCGATCGATAACCGACTATTTGGGGTCGCAAAAAGGGTGGTAACTAGTCGCCGACGATTGGCGAAAGGTCGTGTTTTGTACATCGGCCCCATGTGCTGCCGATTGTCATTTCCGATATTTTGCCGACTACCAAAATGCGTCGGTAAGTGGTCGCACCTGATTGGCAAATGGTCGCTCGCCAAGGACAAAACGCAGCCGCTGCGATGGACATCGCCAATCAATTTCCGACGCGTCGGCTCGATGTCGCAGTATTTTGTTGCGATGTTTGGCCGATGCTCGGCCAACCGATCATTTGCTGCTTGGGAAGTCGCTACGATGGTCAACTACGATCAATAGCCGGCGATTTGGCATCCAAAAAAGGGCGGTAACTAATCGCAGAGATTGGCGAAAGGTCGGGCTTTATGCATCGGCCGCTACGCGGCCGAAATGCATTTCCGATCTCCTTCCGACGTACCAAAATGCGTCGGTAAGTGGTCGCACATGATTGGCAAATGGTCGCTTGCCAAGGACGAAACGCAGCCGCTGCGATGGACATCGCCAATCAATTTCCGACGCATCGGCTCGATGTCGCAGAATGTTTTGCGACTTTTGGCCGATGCTCGGCCAAAGATTATTTGCAGCTTGGGAAGACGCTGCGATGGTTAAATCGATCGATAACCGACTATTTGGGGTCGCAAAAAGGGTGGTAACTAGTCGCCGACGATTGGCGAAAGGTCGTGTTTTGTACATCGGCCCCATGTGCTGCCGATTGTCATTTCCGATATTTTGCCGACTACCAAAATGCGTCGGTAAGTGGTCGCACCTGATTGGCAAATGGTCGCTCGCCAAGGACAAAACGCAGCCGCTGCGATGGACATCGCCAATCAATTTCCGACGCGTCGGCTCGATGTCGCAGTATTTTGTTGCGATGTTTGGCCGATGCTCGGCCAACCGATCATTTGCTGCTTGGGTAGTTAACTTATAATAGCAAATTAGAAAATAGGAAGTAGTGTCACTACCGACCCCACCCTGGGGTCGGTTGTGACATTCTCAAAAAAGACACCAAAATGGTATAAAATCGCTCTTTTTGCAGCATCTTTAGTTATTATAAATTCAATGTTTATAATAATAACATTTATTTTATCTTTTAATTATTAAATCTAATAATTATAGATAAATTTATAATTATTAATACAAACTCTTCATATTATCACTATCATCAAAAACAAGACGTTCTAAAAGAACTAAAATAGCCTACTTTCCTGTTACTCAAACACTTACTAAAATTCTTATTTTGAAAAAACTAGGTTCGTTAGAGTAAGTGACATCAACAACCGTTTCTACATTAAATTTATATACATTAGAATAAATTTCACTAAACACAGCATCCAGCTATAATTTCATTTTCTTAATGCCAATTATTTTCATTAATTTGATATCGCAAATGAAATAAACTTTACTTATCGTCTGCATGATTTAGTTGCAGTTATAAATAAATATTTAACTATTCGTTGAACAAAAACCATAAAACTACTCAAAAATACACTTAAAATAGGAAATGTAAATTAACGAGTAGGTTTGTAACAGAATCTGTCACTTAACCCACTTCCACACAACAGTTGTGCTTAACAGGTAAAAAGGCACCAAACACAGCATTAATGCAAACATTTATCCGTTAAATTCGGCTAGTTTCATTTATTTTATTTCGAAAATTAAATGATTATTACTTAAATCGTTTGCAAAAATTTTAAAATATTATCAAAGAATATGTATGTAATATTCCTCGCTTTTAAATAGAATGAAAACATTTTATTTCAACATAAAAAGAATCTAGTGAAATATATTTGACGTCATTTTAAATTGATCGATGTCTCTAAAAAAATGTATTTTAATTTTTTGTCTAAAAGAATTAAAGTGACTCGAGCGATTGTTGCAATGGCAATGGTGATTTAATTCTAATAAAAATAGCATCCTATGCTTTTTAAATGAGCATTACATTTTGAAGTTTTTTAAATAATTGAAGTATTTAGAATTCGAATTCTTTTCTGAAATTTTCAATGTATTATCATTTCGATACGTTGAATTTTTTTGACGTATATCACTTGTCCGTAGCAGTTGTAGTTAAATTTAGCGATTTAAATGAATCGAAATTGAATTTCAATGCTAATTCAATGGGAAATTCGTCGACAAATAGTAGATTTATGTCCGTCCGATCGAACAGACAGACGGACAAAAAGTATGAAGGTTGGGTGTCTGAGGTTATACATTTCTAATAAAAAAAAAGAATTTTTAAGATCGGATGGATAGAACCGATTTTGGAAGGGGGGTACGGACAGACGGACGGACGGACGGACATCGACCGCATGTCAATACCTACTTTTTTATTTTTTAAGACAGTAGGTGCTGTCTGTTCATTGGCGACTTTACTGTTGATAATGGTAAGAACATTCGGAAGAAGTCGCCAATGCACAAGCCTGACCTCATTTCTTAGTTGAAAAATTCAAATTTTCCCAAGTATAACTAAATCATTCGTTTAATGCGCACTTTATTTATTTTCCCGATATTTTCAGAGTATTTCTTCCCACGCAATTTCTTTTAGTCTTTATAATAAAACAGACATATCTCTATGACAATTTAGCATAAACCTTTGAAAAGCAGCATCGATGTCGATTAGCAATAATTTACATTTTTAAGGTATGCAGTCATTGCAGTAATATTATTTTCTTGAAAAATATATAATCTACAACATTAGACATTTCCTAAGTGTATTCCATGACAAGACTGGGTAACTTCTAACCCTTAATGAGACTTTGTACTTTTATACTTGAACTTCATACAACTATTTGTGATACGTTATTTAAAAAAAAATATTTAACGTAGTTTTACCACCATACTTTTTTTAAAGGTATCAAGACAGCCGTACTGCATTTTTTAGCAATACAGTATAGTATAGTTTATTTTTCAACTATCTAGCCATAAGAAATAAGCAAATAGTCCCCTTTTTTAATTATTATAGTTTTCCAAACAAAAAAAATGTAAATAAAACTTATTTTTTAAAAGATTTTATGATGATTAAATAACTAAAAAATTCATCATTAGATCAGGATACTATTGCAGAATTCAATTTTACTTATGCTAATTTCTTACTGATATTAAGTTGGGGGGGGGGGGGGATCTTACCTTATACAAATATAAAAAAAAGTGCTCTTCATATATTTAAAAGAACTTTTTATTTTTTATTCAAAAAAATCTTACTTTTTAACTAAAGTTTAAGGAACAATTTTTTGGGTTCATAACTTTTGAATAAATCATAACAATAATTTTTCGAAATTTTATTAGTTACAAATAGTTAAAATTAAATTTTTAAACAGTTAAAAATGAAATCATGATGAATTTAGGGCAAATTTATTTCATAAATTTTTTTCTGAGTGAATTTTATTTTCACCAAGTTTTTCATTTTTTCATTTGACCAAAAAATATTATTTAATTCTTTAAAAGACAGGATTCTTCCGAATGACAAAACAAAAAGAAAACATAACTTTATAGAAAAAATTATTGATTAACTGAGTTTACTTGAAATAAGAACGAGTTTAACTTATAAGGCGATTACATGAGCCATCCAATCCATGGAAGGAAGGGCAAACACCGCAATTTTTCCCTCTTGGGGATTTTCGCCCAGACAGAGCCGGAATTGTAGAGTTCATTGGGAGGTTTCGCAAACCCTCCAATGAATGAGGGTTCGATGATACCACAGATTCGGCCACAGACTATCATTTGGGTTAGAAATCCTGTTAGACCTCTTTTTCCCCTTTTAGGGATTTTGGCATTAAATGGATTCGATGACTCATGTAAACGCACCTATAGTGATAATAAAAATCGTAAGCTGATAATATTCCAAATGGAATCATTGGGAGTGAAAGTCGTCAAGATAATGATAAAGTTAGTTTCAAGTTCTATTTCGAACTGCCTTAGGTTAATACCAACATTGACCGATAATAACATTATATACGGATGACAAAATAGCAAATCGGACGTGGAATTAATCGCTGGTCTAATCTGCACTTCCCTCTTAGTTATTCAGGGTTGAACAAGTTGTTTAGATTTGCTGCTTCATCAACTCGGAGCATGGAAGGACTTGATAAATAATTCTTTTTTTAAAGGTACCTAAGTATAACCACTTGACCCACTATATTTAAGAATGCTGTTAGCTAAAGAAAAAAATATGGCAATGTTGCCGCCTCGGGCTTCTGAATTTATCATCGGCTTATGGTCAATGACAAAAGTGATCGTAAGATTTCGATGATTTTAAAATCTTCTAGGGCGGCGGGGGTATTAAGAGATAGGAGTAATAGAGATGAAGTTAAAAAAAATACCCCAAGAAATACATTTGACAAAAAATATTTTATATTAAATATATATTTAACTGCATAAAACTCTTTTTAAAAGTTAAAACTCACATTAAATCTTCATGCGACATAATATTCTAAAATAAAACAAGAACCTTTTTAGGACAACTTCACTCCATGAATCTAGTGTCCTCCTAGAACTTTTGCACCCAATTTATGCAGTCAGATTGAAGTTAATCAAAGCAATATTATTGATTTTTGCTTGTCCCCAAATTGACATCATTCATAACAAGTTTTTGAGAAAACCATTTTAAACAATGAACGATTGTAAAATAACAGTTTCAAGACCGTAATGTAAGCGAAATGCAATTTGGATAGTTTTAAACCTACGAAAAAACATGATATTTTTTTCAGAAATGGCTAGTTGTTCTACAATGTGGGATAACGAATAGCTGCAATTGAACTTGAGCACACACTACCTTCACATTGGACTGTGGAGTAGTTTCACTGATACCAGGTGCATAAAATAACTGTATAAGGTTGGGATAACTTATCAATATATCAACGAAACATGACAGTATACACAGAGATAAAATAAAATATAATGGCAATGTATAATTAACTAAGTAGATTAAGTTTACAATATAGACTTGATTCAAAGCAGCCCAGCCAAAAAATTCTGCAGAATTGCTTCAAAAAAATTTCGATCTTGCAGCAATCTTTTAAGAAGTCTACAGGTTTTTTTAATCAACAGAAAATTGAAGTATATCGAATAGGGATTATGTAGTTTTTCTGTAGCAATTGTGCAGTAAATCTATAGTCATTTCTAATGCTTCAAAAAAACTGCAGTTATTTTGAAGGAACAGCAGAGTGAAGCCTGACTACGGATATATCTGCGTTTTTTATGCAGCCATTCTGAAGTCATTTAGGCACTTTAAAAAAACTGCAGATATTTTGAAGCAATAGAAATGTGAAGTCTGGCAGCGGTTGTATCTACAACTTTTCTGTAGCAATTTTGCAACCACTCTGAAGTCATTTCGGCACTTTAAAAAAACTGCAGTTATTTTGAAGCAATATAAATGTAAAAACTGACCACATATGTATCTGCAGTTTTTCTGCAGCAATTCTACAACCATTCTGAAGTCATTTTGGCACTTTTAAAAAAACTGTAGTTATTTTGAAGCAACAGACGAGCGAATATTTTCTAACTAAAATATAGTTTGCTCATATATTTACAGAACCAACTTCATAACAAGTTTCGATAGCACACTCGAAAGCGAGCACTCGAAAGCTGCACAATTTCCTCAGATCGAACCCCGCGCTCCTACTTCCCAAAATGGTCAGAAAAACAACCCACTCGTTCCATAATTTCTTTATTATTTTTACAGTGAAAACATTTCGCTAGATGGCGCCACGTTTTCTTTAAAAAAATATTCTGCAAAACTGCTTTATGAAAACTTCAAAAAAACTGCAGTTTTTTTCGAAGCAATTCTGCAGACTAAGTGTTTCAAATCCCTTCAGAATTTGCGAAGTTTTTTTAAAGTTTTTTTGTGAAGCAATTCTGCAGAATTTTTTGGCTGGGAGGGCTCGAAAAAACTCAGAAATGTCATCTCTGAGGACGGCTTGTCCAACAATGTACATGTCCTTCTTTCAAACTAACCCGTCAAACACTAATTATAAAAATAAATTATTAGTTACTGGGATTACATTATGCAAAAAAAAATACTAGTTTATTCATAGTTATCTAGTATTTCTTTTATGAATTAATTTAATTGACGAAAGTCCAGTTTTGAGGAATGCCAGTTTATCTTAGGGTACTTCGTTTCTTCAATGAAATTAATATGACGTATTAGTTGTGAATATTCCTTTGTTAGAAGTCCAAATGCACATGCACACATAACTTTTCTTTTGTTTACCTGATTAGGTGAGCATAAGGATTTGGTCGGACGAAGGAATTAACAGGATTTCTAAATTATAGGGTCATTTTAGAAGTGAGGTGCCAGATTCTAGTAAGAGAAAAAAAATTAAACAAGTAGGTTTGTAACAGAATCTGTCACTTAAACCGCTTCCACACAATATTTATGCTCACAGGAAACACACACTATTTATACACCTAAGAAAGAAATTCGCCTTACAGGAACTTTTAATTCAACATTTTATACGCCAAAATTAACTATTTTCATTAATATTCTTGAGCAAATTAAAAATTACTCATTATCGTTTGCTAAATTTGTTTGAAATTCGTAGAATAATGATATGCATTTTTTTAATAAATATCTTTTAGTTGACACAATTTAATTTGCAATTCGAAAAATATATAATTGGTCAAATTTATGCTTTAAAAATAAAAGCGAAACTTTGCATATTATCATCCTTAATTAGAATTCTGTATACATCTTTCTTCATACATATATAATGAACCATCAAAAGAACGCATTTGTGATATTACAACAATCCAAACCGAATTATACACATATATAAATATTCTTTCAAAGGTTTTATTTTTTTTAATTAAGTTTCTCGTACATTTGACGAAATGGCAACAGTGAAAATATTGAATGAAAATGGAATTTGCATGTTATTTCAATGTAGATTAAATTTTTAGTTATTTAAATTTTAAATATACTTCTAATTAAAATTTTTAATGAAATTTGGGATGCAACCTAGTCCGACTTTTTACTTTAAAATGACGTATCACACTTGTTTGTGCGACTTTTGGTTCGTTCTGTGAAAGTGGGTGACGGACAGACGGACGGACAGACAGACAGACGGACTGAACGATTATAAAACATTCCACTTTTTACGTTATAAACGTAGTGTGGAAGCTAAAAGGTATCACTAACATTAATGGAATAATGGATGGTCACGAGGACGTCGGATTCAATAAATTCATTGTCCTCAGGTAATTTTCGACTGCCGAGGACGGTAAAACGGGCGGTTTTTCGAACCCTGAATCAAAGTAAAATAAAAAAAAGGTTGGGACATTTTTAATAACTAATTACATTAGTAACGATTCTTTATGAACATTTTGAACACATAGTTGAAAAGATGAATAATAATTCTTCGTCAGATTTCAAGATAATAACGGAAATCATCCTTTAGAGTGTATAATTACGTTTAACCTCTTGCAACCTGGAGTTCCCATTCGGGGACATTTTTTAAAACCTCCCCACAAACAATTAACACGTTAATTAGTTCCGAAATTGAACTGGTCCAATGAAGAAGATTAACATATCAGTTTTTAGCCTTTGATTACAAGTATCAGTCATTTATTTCGATTTAAAAAAATTATGTTAAACTAGGGTCAATACGATATTCGAGTTCGTAAAAAAAATATTTTAAATTTTTTTTCCAAACTTTTTAAAAAGTTCATTTAGTAGTTAATTTTAACGGCATTTTTCATTAAAACAATGTTAAAATAATCTGTGAACTACAAATAAGTGATACGACCTTTTTTGTTGCATTTATAGCACAAAAAAGTTTATTTTTAGAGCTTAAGGCGTGTCTCTCAGTAACTTTTAAACATAATTTTTTTAAAAAATATTACTTTGCAAAACACTTTTTAGCATATATTTGTATTAAAAGTATGTTTATTTTAAGAATATATTTGCAGGATTTTGCTCGGGTATTAAGAGGTTATAGAGTATTCAATTACGTTTAAATGCGAATTGAGTTGGAACTGAAAGTCGTGTAGAGTTACACACCGCTGGTTAGTCTTGTTTTCATTGAGGGACATTGAATAGCTGCACCTGAACTTGACCACACACAACCTTCGCATTGAAGTAGTTCCACTGATACCCATGGCACAAAGGTAACGGTGTCCACCAAACCGTACAATCATCCCAGGTTTGCCCCTCATGTTACAAGAGGAAATAACAGAGCAATGCTAATCACTCTTTAATGCACGAAATGCTCGATTACTTCCATCATTGTGAGATGCCTCAACACATCTTTTGTGTAAGAAGCCTTTTTTTTTTCAAAAAGCATCTTAATACTAGTTCGCAAGGTAAGAAGGAAAGTGACTTAATTTGACATGGCTACACCTGAAGGTTAGGTTAGGTTAGGTTTGAATTATTGTCGCACTAGAGCTACACGAGGGCCCTTGGCGACGTATTTTAGAACCACATCTGAAAGTAAAAGTAGGAAGAGAGACTGCCAGTCCCATTGAGGTAATGCATTAGTTTTGAAATCACAACTTCCACCGAAGTATTGCTTTGCTATCTTATCCCTTTCCCCCAGGTATGGGAATCAACATAACATTGAAATGAAGCAAATTTGAAACGAAAATGTTATCTAGTTATTAAATTATGTATTTGTTAAGTTTTAGAGTGCCAAAAATATACAGCAGATGGCGACATTATTTTAAAACTTTATCAATTAATAATTAAATAACGGGTGTTATTTTCTTTACATTTTTGCTTTAAATTGATGTTATGATGATTCCCATACCTGGTGGAAATGGGATAACAAAGCAAAGCAATACTTTCTGCACAAATACTCTCGGGAAATAATCCCGCACAAAATAATGGGCTTGTTTCACGTGGGATCTGGAAACAGCTCTGCGGTCTTGTTTTTATTTTTCTCGAATTCCTTTTGTTGACATTCGAATTTGAGTTTCTTAAGAAGAACTTATTTTAGTTGTTACTTTTTTAAATTCCAACTTTTTTCAATGCACGTTTTCCTATATAAATAATTAAAACAAAAGCAGCACAGCAAAAAGTTGTAATTAAAAAAAAAGCTAAAATAACTTATTTTCAGAAAACTCAATTTCGAATATCAACAAAAGTAATTCGGGAAAAATGAAAACAAGACCGCAGAACTGTTCCCAGATCTCTTGGGAAACAAGCCCATTTCTCTACCACTCCATTTTTGCACAAAAGCCATGCTCTCGTGACTTTCTTCAAAGTAAAGGCTATTTTAAGGTACTTGTGATAGCTAAGGCTTTGTAGTTGTAAGTTAATAGGGGACTGGGTTAACTGTTATGAAGATGAATTTGCAGTTTTAATGATCGTTGTAGGTAATAAATGAAATTGATATTTGGGTTTTTATATGCAACGGATAACGGTTTTTATATGCAATGGAATAGTAAAGTTGAGGCATATAAGTAATGCTTGAGTGATTTTGTTGTGTTCTGATATAGTTTTATTTTATAGTGTGCTTAAGTTTAGTTTTCTAATAAAATGTTATGGCATGTTATTTTCACTAATGGATATTTAGATACATGCAAATAAATAGAATAGAATAGTTTGTTTGTTTGATTAGAGTTTAAAATTTGTTGTTTATTATTATTTCCATTTAAAGCTATTTCTATATAAAGCGCGTCCGCGATAAGAATGAGACAATTATATTGGCTAAGATAATGCAAGAAATTCATAACATGCTAACTTTTACACTACCAGCAGAAAGTACAACTCTTACACTTTAAAATAAGATATGATTTGGATTGTTGCTGCTGCAAGATTTGCTATATGCCAGCTCCTTTATCGAATGGTATTCGAAAATAAATTGAACAATTCTGTAATTTTTGATGACAGAAGATTCAAGAATACAGACTTTAAGCATTTTAAAAAAATAAACTCAAAACAACTATATATCGACTTTTAATACAGTACGATGGACTAGGAAACGTCAAAATTTCCTGAAATTTCGTAAAAAAATATCTGGAAAAGAGCCTAACTTTTTTAACGAAGGTTAGGAAAGTCGTGGAAAAGAAACCTGATATTTCAGTGAGCCAAATCGTCTGGAAAATGAAGATATCTGAGGCTTATATGCATAAAATCATTAAAAAAAATTGAATTTTAAAGCTTTCAAGGAAAGAAACGGTTCCGATATTCATAAAAGATACAGAAAAAAACGAATAAAGAATAATTGTTTAATTATTTATTGGAAATTGATTCTTTCTGGATCAAGACTGAAACTCGTCATTGATGACGAGTATTATATCACGTATGATCCCAATGTTGCTGGTGGTAGTAAGTACTACTATTCTGCTTCATTTGATACTGTTCCCTTAGAATATAGAATCAAGCTTAAAGAGAAATTTGCCAGGAAAATGATGATGGGGCACGCCATGGATGAGGATGGAATTGTATCCAAACCATGTTCTTGATGGAACTGTGAATGGTACTTAGTAGTTCATTTTAAAAGCATTTTGCATCAAACACAATGATAAAATAATCTGTATGAAAAGTATGTTCAGATTAAGAATATACGTTTAGGATTTTGCTCGGGTTTTAAGACATTAAAGAAACGCATTCTCGTTTGGAAAAGGCATAAGTACAGTGATTGCTCATAAACGCAAATAAGGCTGTAAAAATTCAAATTCATTTCCTTATTTAGTCATTACCACTTACCACATCACTGGTCAGATTTACTTAAAGCCAGAAAAAAAAATTATTTAGGGTTTACGGAAACAAAAAGAATTTATGTAATGTTAATCCTTTAATTGCTCGTATCCTTACTTTTAAATGTTAACTGTTAATTTATGATCCATTTCTAGTGTATGGATGTAAGGATTTTCCTCAATAATTTTTCAGGCTTTATTTTGCATTTGCATACAGTACTAAATCAGACAGATTCAGTCTCGGTCTATGACTTTTGGTTATTCAAATTTCCGCTAAACATGGGTAACAAAACTGCTTTAGAAAGTGTCACATTAAGTATGGAAAAAAATAATGAAATAGTGACTAAAAGAAAAAAATCTACTGAAGGGAAAAGATTAACCAGTCTGGATTATGTAAAAATGTCTCATAAAAAGCCTATTTAGTGTCAAAACTGTCATTTTGAAATATTGATTCATTCTGTACACTGCAAAAAAAACTGTTGTTTTTAAAGTTAAAAATCGTTTTTTACAGTTTTAAACTGTAATTTTTTGCAGGAAAACTTTAATTTTTTTTACAGGAAAACGGTAATTTTAACAAGGAGAAACTGTTAATTTAGCAGGGGAAAACTGCTAATTTAACATTTTCTCTCTGCTAAATAAAATACCCAATTCTAGCCCTTGAGACCAAGTAATTACTTTGTCGCAGACGGTTCGGTATTGGGCTCGCACGCAAGAGGTTCTTGGAAGAGGTATGAACCGGGAACGGTTTTGATCCCGGAACCTATTGTGTGGAGAGCCCAATACTGAACCGTCTGCGATAAAGTAATTACTCGGTTGCTATGGCTTGTATTGGGTATTTATGCTTAACGATGACCTCAATCACGTGACTATTTCAACTCTTTTTCTTAAAACTGCATTAAAAACATTTATTAACTGGCGTCAAAGTATATAGTTTTTAACTGTAAAAACAACAGGGTTTTTTTGCAGTGTATGGTCTTGTAAAAATGATGCAGTGTCAACTATGATAAAGTCAAAGTAATTAAGTAAAAATATTATTTCAACATTGACAATTTTCATCGTTCAATATTCTTCAATTTTAATATTATTTCAATATTATTTTAAATATTAATATTATTTCAATTTCAACAGTTATATTTATTTCATCGATTATAAAATATGTGCCATACTAATTATAACATATCAACATTTGCAAAATATTATGTCTCAATTTTTCGTCAGATTGAGGAAATTATGTTTTGTCCTGATTAAACTATATAGTAACAGAGTGGATATCTATTCACTCATACTTTATTGATGTTATTTTTAACATTTTATCGAGTCTTTAAGACCAGTTGCCATTATAAACTCAAGAAAAAAAAACTATTTATTTTGAACTTTATTAATATTTAAGCAGTGGTTACGAAGTGAATACTTT
Source organism: Hylyphantes graminicola (assembly GCA_023701765.1). Lineage (NCBI taxonomy): Eukaryota > Metazoa > Arthropoda > Arachnida > Araneae > Linyphiidae > Hylyphantes > Hylyphantes graminicola. The sequence goes on along the minus strand of CM043117.1, from coordinate 71,440,671 downwards.
CATCTTTTTTATTTGTAAATTGCAAATACTTGTAATGGACAACAATGACAATAACGTAATCCAAAAGTATAGATTTTGTTAAGCTCATGGGATAAGAAAGTTCTTTGACGATAGTAGTAAACAATTAGTATAACAATTATAAGTAAATTCTTATTAGCATAATAATTTATAGGGGCATTACATACTAACAATTATAGGTACATTATTGTTATTACAACAATTATTATAAGTACAATATCATTAGTATAACAAATATAAGTACCTAATTATTATCATAACAATTATAAGTACATTATCATTAGCATAACATTTCTAAGTACATTATTATTATCATAACAATTATAAGTAAGTTATTATTTGTATAACAATTATAAGTATTACATTATTAGTAAAAAAATTCGTATAAACACTCGTAAAACGATTTGTAAGCATATTTTTTTAAAAATTACGTTTCCCACATGCCGATTATTTGATGATTATAATCATGAAATATTAAAATTAACAATTGATTGTGTTATGCTTTGTCGGCCTCCTGATATAAATTCCAGAAAACAGTAAGTATTTTATTAATGTTTTTGACGCCACTTCTGTTAATTAGTTGTTATTTTTATGCTACAAAGTCAGCAATTCACAAGTTGAACCATTTAAATCTTGTGTTTGCCTCCCCGGTGGAGCAATCGTTAGGACGCTAGCCTTGGGAGCTGCTGGGGTCGGGCTCGTACCACGTCAGGCATGGATGTTTGTGACCGTCAATAAATGTTGTTATTTGTCTTTGTGTCTATGCTGTCATTTCTTTGTGTGTCTCTTGTGCTTGTAAGAACTCTTTCTGTGTTTGTCCTACTTGACGAAAGCTTATAAGCGGTTCCCTGAACAAGCACACAAGCTGGAATATATATGTACCTGCCATACCATACCATACCAAATCTTGTGTTAAAACGGTTTAATATTTTTCCTTAACTCTGTCATTATATTTTAGTGCTGCCCTCTACAGAGTTTTATTAGAAACTATTATTTATGAGCGATATATTTCTTTGTTTTTTCACCAATATCGTCATTTTCTTGTCTTTGAGAAGTGCCATGCTCAAACCTAGGTCATCTTATTGATCAATAAGTAAAATAGTAATAACCTCTTAAGACCCGAGCAAAATCCTACACTTATATTCTTAATCTCAACATACTTTTCATACAAAAATATGCTAAAAAAGTATGTTTTTTAAAGAATTTTTTAAAAATTAAATTTATAGTTAGTTAGGGACACGTCTTAAACTCTAAAAATATTTGTTGTGCTATAAATGCATCAAAAAAGGCCGCATCACATATTTGTAGTTAACAGATTATTTTAATATTGTTATTAATGAAAAATGTCTCTTAAATTAACTACTGAAAGAACTTTTTAAAAATTTGGAAAAAAAAATTAAATAACTTTTTTAGAAACTTTAATATCGTATTGAAGCTCGTTCAACTTCATATTTTTATAGAAATAAATGACTGATACCTGTAATCAAAGGCTGAAAACTATAATTGGATCTTCTTCGATCGGACCAGGTCAATTTCGTAACTAATGAACATGGGATTAAGAATGGGATTTAATTAAAGAATTGAAATTAAATTTGACGGTCGCAAGAGAATAAAGGGCTTAACAATAATAATGGGCGTGTCTCACGTTTTAAAGTGGCAACTGATCCACAGTAGTGAAAATAAGTTCTCTCAAATCGAGTAGTATTTTTTGTAGTTAAATTGAGCCCAAAGAGTTTTATAGTAAGGTAGAGCAACAACTCGTACTGAGCTGCCAACGGCAGCCATGGCTCACTACGGAGATGGAATAGAATAGAAAAAGTGCTAGTTAATTTGTAATTTTGATACTGAGAAAGGAAGTACACCCAGGGCATTTGAGGAATTCGAACCCGCAAACGCAACCGTGCAGACTGCTAGCACAATGTGGTCTTCGATTTAAACCACGACTAATCCATACGACCATGTTATATTTTTGTGCTGCCATCTACGGAATTTCTTTTAAGTTATTATTTATGTGTAGCATTTTTAGTCGTCTTTTTCACCAATCACGCTTTACACCTATTGTCTTGCCCAATTGTTTCACGTCGCGGATGGCAACAGCTATAACAGTTTGTTTTCACTTGTTGCCTGGAAGTATTTATGTTTTGATATTCAAAAATGCGTTTACTATGAATAGTTTACTTATTTAATTTCAATGCCAAATTCTTGCTGTGCTGTTGGTTATTCAAAACATTTGTTAAGGTAGTTTGCAAAGAAATAAATTAAATATTTTCATCTATATCGGTCATTTTAAGAGTTGAACCGAAGCACCAATGAAATCGCAGTCCAGGAAACCGAAGCAACCAATGAAATCCAGTACAAATGAAACCAAGAGCAATACATCACCTAAATTATTCCTATAAATCGAAACTTAAAGTATAAGCCACCTTTTTTGTTTTTTATTCGATTATTATTCGATTTTTGTCTATTCGATTCAATCGTACTATCTAATTTGCTGTGTTAGATATATTTCAGTAACATATTTCTTAGATATTGAGAAAAAATATGGACGCATCGCACTTGAAATGCCGATTTAGAAATAACTTTTTTGTGCTGCCATCTACAATATCTATTACTAAATTATTGCAAAGATAAGATATTTATCACAAACATCTGTAAATAAAATCTGTACAACACTCATCTACAAATTAAATCTTATTTTTCCGCTAAAAAGGACTCCTAATCCTTAATAAATGGTTGCAGCTTGCACATTCTAGAGTAGTACGACAAAATATTAAAATTTTAGGACATGGTAGTTCAAACTGAAATTTCTAACATATTTTTTCAGCTTTTCTATAATTACTTTCATTTACATGCTATACTGATTTGTAATCAGAGTTTCAATATTCATAAATGATATCTTCGGTGTTATTGGAGTGATTATTTAATGTACTTTATTTTGTAAAAAAATTTGGCATATTTATTTAGGTGTATATATATACACAGAATAGATTTGATGTTTTTAGAACTACAAAAAGTTAAATAAACGAAAATTTTGACGGCATTTTAATCCCAAATTAATTAATTAATATCATTTTAGCTTAATTATAATAGAAGTTCATTATTTCCAGGATTATGGAACTATATTTTCACATCTTCGAGAACGTTATTGTTTTTATTAGATATAAATTTTAACTTATTAGTACTAAGAAAGATTCTCAACTATTTACAGACTTAAAACAAAAGAGTGAAATCCACCCAAAAGGGGAAGTGCATTTTCGACACTGGAAAGGAGCGACAATGAACCCAGACTGAGTTAAAATCGCCCTTTTGTTTTTTGAGTGTATGGGATTGTGGTGGAGATCCTGTCAAAGGTTTAACAAAACAAAATAGTTTAATCCACTCCTATAGGGGAAGTGCATTTTCAACACTAGAAAGAGTAAAAATTAACTCAGACTGAGTTAAGATTGCTCTTTTATATTAAGAGTGTACAATAACAGTTTAAACGAAAGGAATTGATGCGTTCTGCGCCTTTTGGAAATGTTTTTGGATAAATCGAAAAAATGTGCTCGCCTCTAAATGCTCGAGAGATTCAAGGACCATGGAAAAAATTTCACATTCTCAAGAACGTAACTGTTATTATTAGTTAAAGGTTTAAACCGATAACTATTAGTAATACGTAATGCAATTAGTTATAAAACAAGTTGGTTTGTTACAGAATCTGTCACTTACACCGCTTCCACACAACATTTGCGCACAGCAGGAAAGACGCTAACAACACCTCAGAAACAAATTCTCCAAGCTAGTTCTAATTCAAACTTTTATAAGTCCAAATTAATAATTTTCTCTAATCTTCTTCTGCAGATTTGATAATTAATCTTTATCGTTTGCTAACTTTTTAAGTTCGAAGGATAATGATATCTTTTATAAATAACTACTTTTTTGCAGCCACAAGTTTACATTTCGAAAAATGAATTTGTGAAATTGTTGCTTTAAAATAAAAGCGAAACTTTGCATATTTTTATGCATATTTAGAATTTTTATGCATCTTTCTTCATTCATATATAATGCACCTTGAAAATAACTTTATTGTGCAATTAAAACAATCCAAATTGAATTATATCACAAAAATAAATATTTTTTCAAGAATTTTATTCTTGTTTTTAATAAAGTTTCTCGGACGTTTGATGCCATGGCAACAGTGAAAATATTGAATGAAAATGGAATTCGCATGCTATTTCTATGCAGATTAAATATTTAGTTATTTAAATTTTAAATAAACTTCTAATTTAAATTTTTAATGAAATTTTTAATGTAGCCTAAACTGATTTTTTGCTTCAAAATGACGTGTCCCACTTGTTTGAGAGACTTGCGGTTCGTTCTGTGAAAGTGGGTGACAGACGGACTGAACGATTATAAAACCTTCCACTTTTTACGTTATAAACGTAGTGTGGAAGCTAATAAGTTCATTACTATTATTAAACAGCAAATAAATGACGTGTCCTGCTTGTAAACTTTAAAAGAAATCAAACTACCATTCTTGCATCTCGAACTGCCAATAAATTCTGGGTCAGGGAACTCTTTTTCACATCCTTGTAAAGCGATGTAGAATAATTCAACTGTCCATTTCAAAAACCGCAAATTGATTCATTTCTCAAATCGCGCATCTGGCAATTGGGATTAAAAGCGCGCGTCTTTTCCAAAAGTTCCGTTATCCATGAAGTGGCGGGAAACTCCATATTTTGGACAAGGATGTGAATTTTCATTTAATCTAGCGTTATTTTTCATTTGTTTTAAGGGGGTATAGGACACAAAATCTTCAAAAAAAATCCCAAAAATTATTCTTATCTTAAAAAATCTTAATCTTCTTATCTTAAAAATTTTTAAAAAAAATAACTTGGAATAATTTAAAACAAAAATTTTATTTATATCTGCAATAGAATGCGAGATGCGTAGTATCTTATGGCATGACATCTGTGCCAACCACATTTAAAAACTTCAAAGCTGTTTTTCTCCTTGATAGTGTTTTCGATGATTTTTTGACTTTTAAATTGATCTACCTCAAAATCTACTACCCATACTGTGTTAAAATATTCCACATCTATTTTTCAAACATATTATCTTTAATTTGTCTTTAGGGATTAATTGTAAATATTTTTTTTATTTGTTAATTTTTAAAAAAAATAGTTCACCTGTGATATTATTTTTAAAAATTTCAATAATTTTTTTAAGAAAAACTTTGGCCAATAACAAAAATTGGTAAAGTCAGTTTATTAAGTACATTTTCCTGTTCGTAAAAATGCTTGTCAATAAATAATTTTTTGACTTATAACAAAAATATGAAACGTCACTTTTTGACACATTTTATTTTTTTAAAACAAAATTAATAATTTTTTAAAACCTTTGACTATCTAAAAGTGTTATATTAAGTATGCATTTATGGAAAAAAAATTATAATGATATCTGCAATATTAAAGAAAAAAGTTAAAAGTGCCCCATACCCCCTTGAGGTAGGTTGGTGCTTTGTATACGGCTAATGGTAAATAGACCTTTTTCATGTTCTTTTTCTTTGAAACTAACATACAAAACAACACAAAAAAAATTATGTGCATTATATGCATTTTGAACAATCAACTGAAATTAAGTTTTATCAATATATGAAGTAGGTTTTTTTAAGCAAAAAATATTATTTAATGTAATGTGTTGTTCTCTTCTAATGAATCATAGTTGGTTGGTATACATACATTTTCAGGCTTGTGTGCTTGCTCAGAGAGCCGTTTATAAACCTTCGTCAAGTAAGACAGTCACAACACACTCACACACACTCACATGCACACATATACGTGACAGATGCTGCCATCTGTCACATGCCACCTTCCCATTTTAGACATGTCCCTGAAGGGGAGGGAAATAGTCTCCAGGAACCTGTACCCGTGGGAAACTGCGCAATGGACTTTCAGGACCCACAGGACTTTCGGACCCAACAGATTTAACGAGCACGTACTCCGCATATACTCGGTGAGTTTTCAGCGACCAGGACTCGATCTCGGGACCTTCCGATCCGTAGATCAAGACACTGACCACAGGTCGCCTCACAGCCCTATGAATCATAGTAAATCTTGTTTCTATCCTTTGGGTAAAACGTCAGATATAAAAAAAATTGATTTTATAAAAATAACTCAAAATAAAATGTTATTACTGTTTGTGATAACTTTAATAGTCAAGGACTTACAACTTTTTTCTCCTATTAAAACCCCAAAAAGTGGTCGAATCATTCACAACTTTCTCCAAAACATATTCGGCTACTGAGGGAAGTAGAAACAAAATGAAGTAACTCACAAGAACAACCTCACGACGCTTTACCTCGAAACTAACAAGTGAATCATTCAATTTTAAATGAAACTCTTTAGAAGCAAAGTAGCTTAAACATACTTCGTATTTTACGTTATTCTGGTTCTAAGCTAATCGTTGTGGCAGATTCACTGACCCGATTTTCCCAAGATGGACGCTGCGAGAGGCAATTTTTGAAAAACAACAAAAATTACCCAAACAACCGGGATCATTGCTCCAGTTTCCAGGAAAAGCAATTTCTCTAAAAAATATTAAGGAATTCTTTTTGGTGAATATTTCCAGCGAAGTTCAATGGCGCGAGACACCAAAGAGTTAGGAAGGTATTTGTCGTGCTGCCAGGTAAAAAACAAGACAAAAACTGGTTTACCACTTGAAGCCCTCGATCGCTCTGTAGTAAGCCCAAATACACGATCTTGGCGAAGTATTTGGCAATATTCTACATGGAGTTAGCATAGGCTTTCTACTTTTGGGTGATGTGGCTCGAGGTTCCGTTGGGTGCCCGCCCAGGTGTCGACCTCGTCACTTGACCAGGGTTCTAAATTACGAGGCGTTTTTGGCTGTGTTAAAGCTCCTAATGGAGGCTAGAAATAGGCAGCCGGAAACGATTACACTACGCTACACAATACTATAGGGTGGGCCGAAAAAACCTTTTTTATTTTATTTCGAATCGCTACAGTGCGACGAAGTTGATATTGGTAAAGACATGAAAAATGCACCATTTTATTATATTTTTATTACTTTATCTTCCGTTCGCGCAAAGCCATAAACATTGGCAAAAATTGTCAAAAGCTAATTTTTTTTACTTCTCACGATAGATGGTTTTAGTTGCGTTCCTATATCATGAATTAATTACTAACAGTAATTAAAATGAATATAAATGCACTTATTATACATTTGTGTCAGATCTGTCAAATTTGCAAAAACTAAGATTTTTGTTCATTTTGTACTACGTTGCGTGGCCGTAAGATCTGACACAAATGTATGATAAGTGCATCTATTTTGATTTTACGTACTTTTAGTAGTTAATTCATGAATAGGAACGCAACTAAAAACATCAATCGTGCTTAAATATATTATAAAAGTTTCGTTTTTTGACGATTTTTCCCAACTTTGATGGAATTGCGTGAACGGACGATAAGTTAATAAAAAAAATTAGTGCATTTTTCATGTCTTTACCAATGGCAACTTTTCCGCACTATAGCGATCCGAAATAAAATTTAAAAAAATTCGGCCCACCCTATTCTACATGAAGTTGGTATAGGCTTTCAACATGGACCTTGGCGACACTCTAATAACAATAAAATTAAAACGAATTTCTCTTACCTGTGAAAGGAATTATGTACTACCATCTTGTGCAAAAATTAAATCTCGTGATATACGGTTGCGTTGGGTGCCTACTCAGGTGTCGACTCATCACCTGACTGTTGTTCTAAAAATTACGACGCCCATCGCCAATAGCCCTCGTGCATCACTAGCGCGACGGTATTTCAAACTAATTGTTTCAATTACCAAACTAAATTGTTGTTAATTTATTGGTTCTTCCTTTCTCACTGCGTAATTGATGTTTATTTTCAACAAGTTTGGATTCTACCGAAAATGCTTTTTATTATCCTTTAATTTTTTTTATCGTTTGTATAATTTTTTTATTTAAGATCTAGATGTTTTTTATAGGTCCCCAAATGTTTTTGAATCAACTGTTAGGTCTCTGTTTTAACTAAATGTTTTTAAATCTACTGTTTTTGTGTCTATTTTAACCTATTTCTGTATTTGTCTTCTATAATTGGGAGTTTCTCTTGTAATTGCTACTCAATAAAATAAATCATGAATACTGAACTAATGTTGAGTGAGAGGTTGGTTTGGCCTTGCCCGTGTTACTCAGGGGCTGACTAAGCGGCTCAGTGGCTGAAAGGTTAAGCGTGTCCGCCTCGTATGCCCAATATCGCGGGTTCGAGTCCCGGCTGAGTCGTCGGATTTTCTAAGTAGAAAAATTCTTGGGACGAATGTCATATGATTATGTGGCATGATCCCTGAAGCTCCTATTTGGCTTGGGGTCTCTTTTCAAAATTGATCCCAGTTATCCACAGAGAGCTCATATTTATTGCAATCTGCGTGTCAAAATTGGTGGCGAGAGTCGACTAGAAGGTGCCACAAAAAAATGTCCCTCAGTTCTGGGGAATATGTTAAGTCTGCAAAAGGCTTGACCACCAAAGTTGCAGCCCCATTTGAGAAGATTGGGTTTGAAATATCGTCGCACTAGAGCCACACGAGGGCTATTGGCGACGGGCGTCGTATTTTAGAACCACAATCAAGTGACGAGCCAACACCTGAATAGGCACCCAACGCAACCATTAAGTGCGACATCGTTCGCAGCGTTAGGACTTTGAAGGATGTTCAACTTGCACTCCCTTACACGGGGTATTATTCGTCGGACATTTTTGGCTGCACGGGCCATTCGTAGGTTGGCAGTTATATTGGCGATGCCCGGACCTGAACCTGGGACCTTTCGTATGCTAGGCGAGTGCCTAACCGACTGGGCTCTCCAGCCCCATTAGAGAAGAAGATGTTACTTGGAGATTTACCGAAGGCTTCACTTCGCGCCAAGAATCACCATTTCCTTCTTCGCTCTCCGTGAGACATCAACAAGGATGGGAAGAAAGTGTCAGAGGCGGATGTCCAATTCCTTCTTCTTAGAGTGGAAGGCGAGCCATTGTCCCAGATTTAACGCAGACTGTTCGATGAGACGCTTCGATTGCTCGGCCGCTGCTGGAAAAGACTTCGCCAAAATGTAAGTACTTTTACTTTCTACCCAAGTGAAGATTAGCTAATGGGCCTTTTCTAAAACAAGGCCCGTTAGGCTCTGGCCTAGGGTCCCTAAATTTCAGTTTCTTTGCAAGTGCTTCCAAATGTAAGTACTTTTACTTTCTACCCAAGTGAAGATTGGCTAATGGGCAGGGCCTGTTCTACCACAAGGCCCGTTAGGCCCGGCCTAGGGTCCCTAAATTTCAGTTTCTATGTAAGTACTTCTAAATGTAAGTACTTTTACTTTCCACCCAAGTGAAGATTGGCTAATGGCAGGACCTATTCTTCCATAAGGCGTTAGGTCCAAGCCTAGGGCCATTAAATTTCAGTTTCAATTGTGATGAATGCTGTAAATCCACTAAACATGAGTGAACTAAAAAAAATCTGATATTCCAGTTTGTTTTTTGCTTGATTTTGAATGAGAAATTTACCTAACGTGATTGTTTTGATCGATGTTTTTAAGGAAGCCCATAAAATTGTGTCAAAAATTTGATGCATAGGTCATATAGCACCATCATTACTGGAAATATTACACAATATTTTCCGTAAAGGTGTCTCCAAAATAGGTTGTGCCTATAGTGCGAGTTTTACTATAGAACAGGCCCTGGCTAATGGGCAACTGCCAAAACTTTGTTTTCATACACTGTTAGCCGCTTGCGCCCTGGTGCCCTATGTTTGGAGCAATTTATTTTGATAAAAAAATGAATGGTCCATACGATATTAGAGTTCTAAAAAAATAACTTTAAACTAGTTCTTTCTTGAAACTTTTCAAAAAGTTATTTTAGTACTTTACAATTACTTAACTTTTAAGGTATTTTGCATTTAAAAATTAATGATAAAATGAATTGTTAACTACAAATAAGTTATTCGGCTGTTTTTTTTTTCATTTATAGCACAAAAAAATGTGTATTTTTAGAGCTTAACTCTTGTCTCTCAGTAACTATAAAACATAAATTTTAAAAAATATTAATAATTGTATGAAATTATATTGTATGATATATAATTATTATTGTATGAAATATATATAATTATAATTGAATTAAATATATATATATAATTTAAATTGTATGAAAAGCATATTTAGATGAAGAATATACATGTAAGAATTTGCTGAGGTCTTAAGATGTTAAAACTATAAAACGTAAATTTAAAAAAAAATTGTTTGAAATTATATTGAATGAAATATATAATTATAATTGTATGAAATATACATAGTTATAATTGAATGAAATATATATAATTATAATTGTATGAAAAGCATATTTAGATGAAGAATATACGTGTAAGAATTAGCTGAGGTCTTAAGAGGGTATATTAAAGAATCTGACACTCCTGTTTGTTTGTTTTTTCCCAATTTTGAGTAAGAAATTCAACCAAACGTGATTGCTTTTATAGATGTTTATGAGAAAGCCTGTGAAATAGTAGCAAAAATTTGATACATAGGTCATATAGCACCATCATTATTGGAAATCGTACACAAAATTTTTCGTAAAGAGGCACCCAAAATAGGATGCGCCTATAGTCTTAGATTTTCTTGAACAAGCTCTGGTCCTAGATGACTCCCTTTGATAACACTGGCCTCATACCATGTTTAAAAAATCCCGGTAAAATAACGGGCAGGGACCGACAGCAGAGATTCCAGCCGTACCCGTTAAAAAACACTCATGCAAATAATTTAATGCATTCAGCCCGTAATTATACGAGGCAAAATCATGCAGTATCAATTGAAGGGTCCTTGAATTTAGGGTTGAATGTAAGATTACTTTGAATGTAAGATTACGGTCTGCTTAAAAGGGAATGGGCGCGCTGCACCGGGGGTGTCCAAAGCAAAGTGCATTAGTGTTAATCCTTTGGAGCAAAAATATTTTCTCTGCCATATTTCTGCGGCTGTGTTGAATATTTTTGCTAGCGGATTTTTTTATGTGATAAATGTCTCTGACTTACAGGTCCCGACAATCCCCCTTTTTGAAATTGGTTCGATTTTTTTTTTTGAATAAATAATTTCACAAAAAGTATTCGAAGCAATTTAAAAGTGCCGGTCCACTGGCACAATGGTTAGTGTACTAGCCTTTGGAGCTCCTGGGCTCCGTTTCGAATCCCGGTAAAGGCATGGATGTTTGTGTTTGTCAATAATTGTTGTTATTTGTCTATGTGTTTGTGGCGTCCTTCTTTGTGTGTCTCTTGTGACTGTCTCTTCTGGCGAGCGGGGTAATGGGCTATATAGCCTACGTCCTTCCCTTCTAGAGGGCGCAATCACTGTCATTTATCATTTGTCAATTGATTATAGAGATCTGTAAATTATCTACATTTATTATTTAAAAAAGCCGTTTGTAAAAAATAATACAGACGGAGAAAAGTAACATAGAAAATAATATTTTCCCTTTGGAATAACACTGAGGCGCTTGAGTTTGGAGACCCTATATCCGGCACGCCCATTCTCCCTTAATTAGGGTAGCCCTAATGAACAATTTTATATTTTACATATCACCAATCAATGTGGTTATCATTTACCAACTACAATTTTAAAATATATTTATACAATTAAAACAAAACGCTTTTTACGATTTGCGAAAATAACGCCTAAAAACTTTTTGCGGGCCGCAGCGACTACAATCCTACCTATTTAAAACTCATCATAAACTATTATTAGAACTGGCTATTTTAAAACAAGAAAGGTAATTGCAGTATTCTTGTGGTCGAATTCTTTTACTGATGATTACCTTTTAAAGAATAATTATGTGAACCAAACCGTGTCGTACAATAACATTACCATATACGGTGGTAAGTTTGAGGTAAATTTCAGCTAGATAATAACTGATTTCTGACAACTAAATTCTTTCTTTAAAGAAAGTGCCTCTTTTCGAAAGTTAAAACATATCTTGAAGCGGAACTGTATAGTAAAGTTTATTGACCGTGAAGTGAGGAAGGCAGTTGCGTTTCTTCCTTATTCGAACTTAAGGAGGGTCGGATACACTCTTAAAACAAACACTCCCAATTTACCTCAGTCTGAGTGGATTTCACTCCTCCAGACTGGAAAATGCACTTCTCCTTTTGGAGTGGATCCTTTGTGTGTTAAACCTCCGAAAGGATCACTCCAAACGAGTGATTTTAACTCAGTCTGAGAAAATATGCATGCCTTTAGGGTGTCGAAAATGCACTTCTCCAACTGGAGTGGTTTTCACTCTTTTGTTTTAAGAATGTACGCTGTTAAAAAAAAGCTGTTGTTTCTGCAGTTAAAAACTGACAACTTTGACGATAGTTAATAACTGTAATTTTTTTACATTAAAACTGTAATTTTAACATAGAGAAACTGTTATTTTAGCAGAGAGAAACTGTTATTTTAACAGAGGGAAACTGTTAAATTAGACGAGCAAAGAGTCACGTGATTAAGGTCGTCGTTAAGCACAAATACCCAATACTAGCACTCGTGACCGAGTAATTACTTTGTCGCAGACGGTTCAGTAGTTTTTTCGGTTTGTTGTTATTTCGACTTATCGAGATTTTTGAAAAGTCACCAAATCTGGACACTAGGGTGGTCCTTATTAACATGGCAAAAAATAAATTTCCGATTTTGGAACGGGCCACCCCCTCAAATTGTTTATTCATATGAAAAAATAATTCCTGCCAAATTTTAGCCAAATCAATTAGTAATAACACGTGCCCCACGGAGCTTAAAGTTTTGAAAAACGCAAAATTTTAGGGTGTTTTTTTAATAATTCCATTATAAGTCAATATCTATGCCAAAAAAGAAAACATACTCAATACAAATGTTATAGATTATAAAATTTCCTACAACTTTGTAATTTACACTTTTGATCTATGAGTAACAGGTTATGAGTTATGGGGAAAAGAATGAGCGATATTTTACTAGATTGTAAATCCCCCCCCCCCCCCATGGCCACACTACGCAAACGATATCCTTCAAAATGGTGCGACATAAGCAATTATTTAGATAACTTTTAACCGTTCTGTCTAAAAATCAACTAAAAAAGGGACATATTCAAGTATTTAAATAAAACACATTTAAAATATGCCGTAATTTTAAGACTTTGGGCTGTCTGGGCCGTCGCGTGGGTGGGGCAGAGGGTGCAACATTAAAGTGATTATTTAGATTAACTTTTAACTGGTTATGTCTGACATTTAATTAAAAAGGGGCAAATTCAAGTTTTTCAAAAAAAAAAAAACTTAAAATGTACCACGATTTAAAAGTGTTGGCTGTCAGGGCCGTCACGTGGGTGAGAGAGGGGGGGGGGGCACTTTCGCTATGGAGTAAGTTTTTTTAATGGCAAAAGCGATACGCCATGAGTCTTACATTTATCCACATATGTTTTCAACCCCTGTATAATGGTTACTGCCTCTAGTTGAAGTAATCAAAAATTTCTTACATATGGTAATGGTAGAAAAGATGTGAAACCAATGTAATTGCTAAAAAGACTGTTGCGTTCTAAAAAAGCTAATGCGTTTTTTTTAATTGATAGAACAAGCAATTTCTAACGAATTTCGGACCTTTGTTAAATTTTTCATATAAAGTTCGTGTATACGTACTGATACGTTCGTACCGAGTTATGCTCGAAAATAAATATTTATTTTTGCTACAATTAAAAACCAAGTAACTGGTGCCAAATTGTTATTTCTTGGAGATTTGTTACTCATATTATTTTTAAATATGGTTAATTAAACCTGAATTCACACGAGTGTTTTCGTTGCAATGGATGAAAATCTAATTTTAGAGGAAAACATGTATTCCTACCTGCAAAATATAACACTACAAATGAATGGTTATAAAACAGATTCGAATGACAGAGATACCACATTAAGGAAGATTTCAAGGAATTACATCCTTTATATTGTTCAATTCTGAAAATTGTCTGAAAGGAAGTTTTAAGATCCTTAAATTTCGTAAATTTTGCAGCATAAAGAGGTGTGAAGTTAATTGAAGAATTCAACTATCAGTTTACAAAGGATGAATCCAAAAAAACATTTATTTTACAGACCATGCAAGACTGTCTTAAAAATTACACATCACACTATTAAAAATCTGTACTAAAGCAATACAATAATGACAATATAGTAAGTTAAAAGTGCATGGAAATCGGGCATGAAAACCCCAGTTTTTATGTTCAGTACCGGAACAATTTACAAATGATTACAAACAAACAAACAAACAAACAAACACTTTATTAATTTAGAAAAAACATTACATGAAAAGAAAAATTAGTCACAAGGGGGTAAACATGAACCCCGTATGTGTGACCAAAATAATCAAGTAAATAAATAAGACATTAGTTAAATACAAAAAAACCCACAAAAATTACATTTGAATACGTAAATATACACAAAAGAAAAGAACAAAATGTGACAATGTGGTTTAGTATTATTTTTTTTTTCAAAACAAATGTCTAAAAATTCTGGACAGCGGAGGAAATATATAAACAAAAAACATTTCGCTTCTAAGAATTAAAAAAATACATCGATATCGTCTATTGACAAAATAAATTTAAATAATTTTTTTTAAAACCTGTTTAAAGAAGGGATACTTTGGAGTTCAGTAGGTAGTTTGTTGAATGCATTTGGGGCTAAATATGAAAAATGTTTTCGAAAAATTTCTTTATGTGGAAAAGGGATATGATAAATTTCATTTAAACGCCTAGCTGAAATATTTACTTTTAAATTACCAAAAGAATTATTACGATATAAATATAAAATCATTCGAAAAATAACGTTATGCCTAATCGGTAGTAAATTTAAAAATTTAAAAATGGGGATGTTTGAATAAAGATGTCCTTTCAGAACCTTGAAACACTTGTTTTGAATTGAAATCAACGATTACATTCTAAATTAGTTTCTTACTTGTAGAGAAAATTAAAAAACTAGAAAACGTCAATAATACAGTATTTTCAATAAGTTTCGAAAAGAAAGGGGGGAATATTTTATACAGGAATATTAATAGTATAGGGAAATTTATAATATTTATTCTCTAAAAATATTCTTTTTCTTTCAATTTATCTGGTTTTCATAACTGAATTTATTACATTTACTTATACTAAATTCCTTTAAAAAATTCACTATTTTAGATTTTCTTTTTATTATTAATAAAATATTAAGATTAACCAATTAAAATATTAAGATAAACCAATGACCCCTTCTCCCATATTGTACATTCAAAACAGCACTGGTTAGCAACATAATTACATTTCTAAGAATGTCATTTGCTTACTAGCTGCACAAATAGTTCAGTAAATAACCTATATTAATTTTTGAAAGTGCCCCCCCCCCCTGCCCCACCCACGCGACGGCCCTGAAAGCCAAAGGTCTTGAAATGGCGGTATATTTTAAACATGTTTTTTTTTTAAAATTAAACACCTGCATCAGTAACTTTTTAGTTAATTTTTAGACAGAACAGTTAAAAGTTATCTAAATAATTACTTATGTCGCACCATTGTGAAGGATATCGCTTGCGTAGTGTGGCCATGGGGGGATTTACAATCTAGCAAAATGTCGCTTGTTCTTTTCCCCATAACTCATTACCTGTTACTCATAGATCAAAAGTGTAAATTAAAAAGTTGTAAGAAATTTTATAATCTACAACATTTGTATTGAGTATGTTTTCTTATTCGGCATAGATATTGATTTATAATGGAATTATTAAAAATACACCCTAAAATGTTGCGTTTTTCAAAACTTTAAGCCCCGTG
Organism: Hylyphantes graminicola; assembly: GCA_023701765.1. Taxonomy (NCBI): domain Eukaryota; kingdom Metazoa; phylum Arthropoda; class Arachnida; order Araneae; family Linyphiidae; genus Hylyphantes; species Hylyphantes graminicola. Next base: position 71,424,832 of record CM043117.1, on the reverse strand, counting down.
GGGCACGTGTTATTACTAATTGATTTGGCTAAAATTTTGCAGGAATTATTTTTTCATATGAATAAACAATTTGAGGGGGTGGCCCGTTCAAAAATCGAAAATTTATTTTTAAGGACCACCCTACTGGACACGGTCCTTTAGTTCAACCTTTATTTGTATTATTGGTTTGGGGTTTGCAAGGGCAAAAAATTGGAATCTAATCTGGAATTAAGTCTGAAATTTTTACAGCTTCTCTTGATGTCATGTCCGTCTGTCAGGTTATTCTCTTCCTCTCCAAATTCTGTTCTATCACTTGGATCTTAAGGAATTTTATTTGTGTTAGAAAGGTATAATAACAGATAATAAAAATAGCCAATTTCGGCTTTTAAAAGTTTAAATAACAACAAAGTGATGTATTCGGCTATTTTCTTTTTCATTGTATAAGGTGTATAAACCTTGTGTGTAATCTATTTTGGCGATATTTGTCGGGACCCCCGCTCCTCCCCCCATTAAAATTTGGAGGGATTTAATGATATTCTCTCCGCTATCCCCCTTCCCCTAAAACGCAATACGTAATTTATGGAACCCCATAATCACTAAAATGAACTTCTGCAGAAAAAGTGTTTATGTACTAAAATATTAACATAGAATATTAACCCTTTTATTTCCAAGAAAAAAAAACTGTAAAAGCTTATCATCATTTTGTATTCTTAATCCATGTAAGACAAAAAAAAAGTATTTACGTTATTAGATTAAAAAAATTATTAAAGTCATATAACAAAATCCATCAAACCCATCTAAGAAAAAAATACTCTTCAAAAATTTAATTGTGTAAATTTGAATTCGCGATTGGTAGAAAAGAAGAACATTGACTATGGTCATAACAGGTCACGGCATGGGCGCATGCGCAATCTGAGAAAATACAGAAAAAGCTGTAATCAAATACAGTGCTATGAATATGCGGAAAAAGAGCAATTTTTAACAGTGCAATGCTTGTCACCGAATAAAGTTATACTTCTTCACAAGTGCCAGGTTCGGGTCCGGGATCGCCAAAATACTGCCGAATTATAAACGGAACGTGCAGTCAAAAAATGTCCGACGAATAATACTCCGTGTATGGGGAGGGCACATTAAATATGCTCCAAAGTCCCAACGCTGCGTATGATGTCACCCTTAACTGTTGCATTGGGTGCTTACTCAGGTGTCGGCTCGTCACTGGACTGTGGTTCAAAATTACGAAGCCCATCGCCAATAGCCCTTGTGTAGCTCTAGTGCGTCGATAATTCAAAACCTACCTACCTTTATTCGCAAGTGCTCTATTAAATTCCAATACAGTTTCATTTAGTTCGATTTGTGTACATCATTTGGTTCAAAGTTTCATTACCTTACAAATGCTCCTTTGCGTTTCATTACTCCATTGTATTCTATTTCCCTACATATATTTGGCATAAAGTGACATAACCTTACAAGTGCTCCATTACATTCTACTGCTTCATTGATTTTCAACAAAGAAAGTCGCATCCCATACAATAAAATTTTGCATAATGTTCAAAAAAATATATTAATTACGATTAACCGTCAATAAAAAAGTATCGGACAATGCATTAAAAAGCTCTTATGATTCATTTATGAAATGAAATTCATTTTCTCAAAATAGGCGCTTTACACGAAAAAAAAATTAAGGAGCTTTATCTAGAAATTCATTTTTTTAGAGTATGAAGAAGAGAAAAAATTTGGAATACATATAAATATTTTTTACTAAGCTTAGAATGAAGAAATTAATAATATTAAATGCGAAATAAAGGAGACCGTTGAACTTGTAAACGGATAAGATTCTTAATTAAATTCATTTATATAATTTTTAATTGATTTTCGACGTATCTCGAAACAGGATCTTTAATTAATATTTATTTGCCTAAAGTTTTATAGAAATGTAAAAATAACCTTTGGAATTGAAATATAATTTGGAAGTTTACTAGATCGGATATTAACATTGACTGAATTTTCTTAGTGCTATTTTTAACACATATCACATTTGTGTAGTTTAGGTCAATTTTCTGTTAGAAAATAACTGAAATATTTCGCATTCACTAACACAATTCTTTTTTAGTGTGCCCCCTGAACAATTTTATGTTTAACCAGAGTCGCATATTTCATATATGTTGGTAAATTGTGTATACGTAGAATGATGCTCAGTTTAATTTGTTATATTTGAATTTCATTTATTCACATATTTTAATGTTTTGAATCATTAATAGAAAATATACATATTTAACATTTTAAGTATGTCGTAAATTGTTCTAAAAATCCAATCAATTCTTAATTTTAAACTAAAACTCTAATTAAGAGTTATATGTGTTGTGAATAAAAACAGTCCCTTTATGCTATTATACATCTGTATCTCTCATGCGGTAAGATAGCTTATTTTTTTAGCTTTGACAACTTTTTACTTCCTGTGCACTCATTTGAAGAGTACAGAGAAAGAACAGCTTTATTTCGTAGAAGGCTTTCCTTAATAGCCTCTTTGGGGATGATAGCAAGAAATCGCCTAAACTTGTGTAAAGAAACCCGTTGCTCGCTTTGTTTATCTATCGCGGCAACCCTGATTCACGCCAGAGATCAGTGGATACGAGTCATGCGTTTGTACCGTGAATGAAGAACCGAGAGAAAAAACGGTTTCTGGGGGCAAATGTCCGCCAAGCAGACACAATTACGGTAATTCTCTAAAGAAAACAAGCAGTTCTTCCAATGTACTCTTCATTTTACAAAAAGTTTAATACTTAAAAGTAATTTTCATATAAATTGATATCTTAACAACCTACATGTTCTCCATTACAGGACTCCCCACACTCTCTACACAGCTCTCTTCACTTCGCTTCTCGTCCTGTACTGCGTGTTGCCATTCGCCGAATCCGGAATCATAAAAAGAAACCGCGGCCACGACGAAGAGGCTGTCCAAACCCTACTCGCGGTGGGCCTTATCGCAAAGGCCCTCTCCGACACAGAGTCCAAGGATAAATGTCCCCCTCCAGTGACCAAGGTGATACATGTCCCCATGCACCACCATACTGAGAGGGTGTATGTGGTGAAGGAGAAAGATGAAGAAGGTGAGTGTTACGTAATATTGTGCCCTGGGATCCTGATGGCCGAGTGGTTTGGACCATTACTCTAACAGCTTGCAAGGCTGTAATGGGTGCGGGTTCGATTTCCGCCTTCGCCCTGAGTGTATATTCCTTTCTCTGTGACAGTTAAAAAAAAATTCTGTGTATGTCTTATTTGACAAAGGCTTCGTAAGCGGGTCTCTGATCAAGCACACAAGCCTAAATATATATGTACCTACTCCTACCCTACCCCTTCTCTGATCAAATCAGGTTGTTAGGTATCGATGACGTATATAAGTTGTAATTCATATGCAATCAAGCTCGACAAATACAGACTAACACACATATATCCATGCCCATGCCGGGGTTTGAGCCTGGGAATTTCGGATTGCCTGGTTCTTCCCTTGTCCTTCAGCCGGTGGAATTTTTGTAAATTATTAAAAAAGATAAATAGTATAACATTTCCAAAACTGCTGCCAAACTTGTTTACAACGAAATCTCGTTTATAACGCCATAAATGAAAATACCGATGACGTATTGAGTATTAAAGTTGCAATACATTTGCCGTCAACTCGGTTACAACGACCTTGTTTACGACAACGCGTTTATAACGGACCGGACCCTTTACCTTAGTTATAGTGTCAGTAGAATGTCAGTTTTGCAACCCTTAGTTAAGTTAATAATGCAGAAAAATAGCTCGTTTTAAATCGTAATGGATCCTTCGACGCGATGTATAACCATGATACCAATGCAGGGGCCAATGAAGGCATTGACCCTTTCATTGGTGATTTCTTCCAATAGAATTTACCATTATCAGTGCCAATGAACGAACCGGACCCTTTAACTTAGTTGTGCTTTGTAGAATGTCAGTTTTTCAACTCTTAGTTAAATTATTAATGCAGAAAAATTGCTCGTTTTTAAATCATAGCGGACGCTTAAACGAAAAGTATAACTATGATACCAATGCAGGCCAGGGGCCAATGATTGGTGATTTAGTCCAATTGAATTTACCAATTATCAAAAGTTGCCTATGAAAGAACCGGGACCCTTCCTTACCTTAGCTATGCTTTATAGATTGTCATTTTTGCTACTAGACACTTCGTAAAAGTAATAAACCAGAAAAATTAATAGTTTTAAAATTCAAATATAACACTTATAAATTCTTCTCTTCATGGCCGAGTGGTTTGGACCATTACGGGTTTTTACCATTACCAGTAGTCTACGCGCTGTAACGTGTGCGGGTTTGATTCGCCTTCGCTTTGGTGTATTTTCCTTTTTCTGTGACAGTAAAAAATCTTTTTGAGTCTGTCTTAATTGACGAAGGCTTATATAAGCTGGTCTCTGATCAAGCACACAAGCGGAATATGTACCTACCCCTGCCCCTGACCCTTACCTACCCGAAATTCTTCTCGTAACCTTTAAAATATTTCACATTTTATACAAAATATTCCTAATGCTTTATTCATTTCGTAATTGAATTAAGTTAACAAACACTGTGTTGCCACAAACAAATAAACTAAAGCATAAATATAATGTAACAAGCACAATGCATTGTTCATTAAATTAATTATGATCATTATTATTTCACCAAGCCCGAACGAACTAATGAGACTTGAATCTTAATTATCATTTACGATGTAGTAATAAATTTTATTACCTCTTTTCTCTCCCATAAATGAATGTTTATTACACAAATAACCTACGTGTGACTTCTGACACAAAATAAACAGTTACATTACAACAGAGACGATCCTAAATTTAATTATTTTTCCGGGAATTGAGGTGTCGGAATATCTTTAAGCCCTTTTCTACGAATCAGAGTGATTTTAAAGGTGAATGAACTCGATCGACCGCTGGTCTCCAAGCCGAAGTGCCTCTGTGATAATCCTAAAAATTAATTGGAAAAGGGGTCCGGGTGGCCGAGTGGTTTGGATCATTACGCTAGCAGTCTGCGCGCTGTTATGGGTGAGGTCTTGGGTGTGGTCTTCGCCCTGGGCGTATTTTTACACGTGCTACACGAGGACTATTGGCGACGGGCGTCGTATTTTAGAACCACAGTCAAGTGACGAGCCGACACCTAAATCGGCACCCAACGCAACCGTTAAGGGCGACATCGTAAGCAGCGTTGGGACTTTGAAGTATATTTAACGTGCACTCCCTTGCACGGGGTATTATTCATCGGACATTTTTGGCTGCACGGACCGTTTATTGGTCGGCAGTTATTTTGGGGATGCCCGGACCCGAACCTGAGACCTTTCGCATGCTAGGCGAGTGCCTAGCCGACTGGGTTCCCCAGCCTCCCTTTCAAATTTAATAAAATATATTTTACTTAAAGTTAAAGACAATTAACGATTTATTTTATTTTATTATTCGATTTTTCAGTAAAACGTTAATCCATAAATACAGTGACCGCACATGCTACCCAGCGTTTAAGGTGTAAACACACGCCGCCATATTTTTGATGTTATGTAACACTACAAAACTGGATGAAGATTAACGCTTCTTCTGATTATACGGTGAAACGTTAATCCATGAATACTGTAACAGTACATACAAAAATACAATTTAAGAGACTTAACACTCTTAAAACAAAAGAGTGAAATCCACTACAGTAGGAGAAGTGCATTTTCGACACTGGAAAGGAGTGAATATTAACTCAGACTGAGATAAAATCACTCGTTTGGAGTGGTCCTGTCGGAGGTTTAACACACAAAGGATCCACTCCAAAAGGAGAAGTGCATTTTCCACACTGCCGGAGGGAAAATTAACTCGGACTGAGTTAAAATCGCTCAATCGTTTTAAGAGTGTAGTGGTGATAGGAACGCACTAAATGACATTTTTGAAAAATTGAGATTTTTGTGTCAATAAACACATTATTTCCTATTTTAACCTCTTAAGAACCAAGCAAAATCCTACACGTATATTCTTAATCTAAGCATAATTTTCATACAAATATATGCCAAAAAGTATGCTTTGCAAAGACATTTTTTTAAAAAATTATTTTAATAGTTACTCAGAGTTACGCCTTAAACTCTAAAAATACAAATTTTTTGTGCCCTAAATGCAACGGAAAAGGCCGTATCACTTATTTGTAGCTAACAGATTATTTTAACATTGTTTTTAAGGCAAAATGCCTTCAAAATTAGCTACTAAAAGAACTTTTTGAAAAGTTTGAAAAAAATTACCTTTTTAAGAACTTTAATATCGTATTGACGCTCCTTTAACTCCATTTTTTATAGAAATAAATGATTGATACCTGTAATCAAAGTCTGAAAACTGATATTTGGACTTTCTAACAGACCACGTCAATTTCGGAACTAATTAACCTGTCAATTGTTTGTGGGGAGGTTTTAAAAAATGTCCCCAAAAGGGGCCTTATGGTCACAATAGGTTAAAGATAAACAAATTCAACTTTTCATAAACTTTAACTAAAAACATTTTTTCAACGTTTATGAATATTTTTTTAACAGATCTAAGTGCAAAAATTCTCGTTTTTACCTTCTTGTCTCTAAGCATGAAGCTCTTCAATTATGATATTTTACGTTGCAAACACGGCCAAAAAGAAATTCATTTAATAGTATTAACTAAATACATATCGTAAATAATTTATTGAAACATTATTTACCTTCCACATCAAAGTATACAAAAAAAAAACACTCTCAAGCTTACAAATTATGCACGTTTCTGAAACAAACTAATTAAGAGTGAAACATTCTTTTCAAAACATTTCCCTCCATTAGTTTTAATAAAATAAATTATTTATTTACGATTTATGTTTTCGCATAATTAAATTACTTAAATAATAAAAAATACTGAATAACAGCTGTGTATAAGAAGTTTGTTTACTAGATTAACTTGTTTTAATTAAAATTAACGTTTTACAAGCAATTATTTTTGGTTTTCTTTCTTCAAATCCTTTTAAAGTAATTACTCTTTCAAGCTAAGTTTGGACAAATAATAATTTATTGTTCTTGTAAAAGATAGACAAATATCTTGGAGTAAAAGTAAACATTTGATTTCTAGACACACCCATTTTGCAGCATAAAGCATGACTAATTACTTTCTAATTCAATTTTACTAAATTATCATTGTTATTCATTTAAAGTTTGTTACAGGACTTAATTATTTTCACTGGTGACTAATGTAGAACTCAAACACAGTGTGAGTTTTTATGTCACAGTGTACTTTTTTATGTACCGTTAAAGTAGGGTAGACTAACCAGTGAAAAGCCGCCTCGGTGGCTGAATGGTTAGTGTACTGGCCTTTGGAGCTGCTGAGGTCGGGTTCGAATCCCGGTCAGGCATGGATATTTGTACTTGTCAATAAATGTTGTTATTTGTCTATGTGTTTGTGTCTTCACGGGTCTTCAACGGGTCTGTGTCTTCAACGGGTCTTCAAGCCTAAGTGCATCTGTGTTAATTCAAAGGAAAACAATATTCTAAGCCTCATTTCTCCGACTGTATTGAATATTTTTGAAACGTTCTTTGTTAAATAAATAATGTAGATAACTTACGGGTCTCTATAATCCCCCTTTTGGAAATTTCATCGAATACTTTGTGTAAAATTATTTATTGAAAATTAACAAAAATACCCATTTCAAAAAGTGGGGATGTCGGGATCTATTTTTCAGCTACATTTATCACATAAAAAAACCGTTTATAAAAATATACAATACAGCCGGAAAAATGTGGCAGCGAAAATAGTATTTTCTCTATTGGATGAAAGGTGATGCACTTTGCTTTGGAGACCCGCGGTCCAGCGGACCGATTTCCCCCTACAAATAATTTTTCCAATTACTTTTTAGGATTAACACAGTTAATTGGTTTGGAGACCCTTGGTCGATTGGGTTCATTCACCTTTCTTTGTGTGTCTCCTGTGACTGTCCCTTCTGGCGAGCGGGGTAATGGGCTACATAGAATACGCTTTTCCCTTCTAGAGGGCGCATTTGCATTCCATTCCATTCCAACCAGTGAATGAACGTTTAAGGCGTCACGTTCGCCAGTGAATGAACACCAGGATATAATGACCAGGACCACCAACCATTGTCAGATAGCTTCCTACTTCATGGGAGGAAATCAGTGTTGCCAATCCATATCGTGGAATGATTTTAAATACTTTTTTTTAATTATATTCACCAAATGTTCATTCACTGCTCAGTCTACCCTATGTATTCAAAATAATTGTTTCAAATCAATTGTTTCAAATTATAAAATAATTGTTTCAGGTTTACAATCAGACTTCGCACAATGTTAAAATATTGGCGTCAGGTTTTAGGGGGGAAATAATTTTGAGTAGGTGCAACGGCTGTGTGGTGATATGTTTCACCATATATTCGGAATTCACTTGAACGGTTTTTCAGGTTTTGGTCTACAAAATCTCAAAACTATTCAACTTAAAACCAAAAATATAGAGGCCTTTGGGTAGCCTAATGTTTAAAGCCTCGCTCTCGGAACCGTTAGGTCCCCTGATCAAGTCCCGATACCACTGAAGATCCACCGAGTATATGCGGTGCGGAGTATGTGCTCCTTAAATCTGCGGATCCGAAAGTCCTGTGGGTGTTCATGGTGCAGCTTCCCACGGGTACATATCCTCGGATACTATTTCCCTCCCCTTGGGCTGTGAGGCACCCTGTGGTCGGTGTCTTGATCTACGGATCGGAAAGTCCCGCGATCGAGTCCTGGTCGCTGAAAACTCACCGAGTATATGCGTAGTACGTGCTCGTTAAATCTGTTGGGTTCGAAAGTCCTGTGGGAGGTCATTGCGCAGTTTTCCACGGGTACAGGTTCCTGGAGACTAATTTCCTCTTTTTTAGGGACATGTCTAAATTGTGGAGGTGGCGCGTGATAGATGGCAGCATCTGTCACGTATATGTGTGTATGTGAGTGTGTGTGTTGTGACTGTCTTACTTGACTAAGGTTTATAAGCGCTCTGAGGAAGCACACAAGCCTACAAATATATGTATATCAACCAACCAACTTTCCCTTTCAGGGACATGTCTAAATTGTGGAGGTGGCGATAGATGGCAGCATCAGTCACTTATATGTGTGTGTGTTGTGTCTGTCTTACTTGATGAAGGTTTTTAAGCCAGTTTCTGACCAAGCATAAAAATATTTGTCTAAACCAACCAAAAATATGGCTAAACTTTTTACTACGCAGGCTTTGCAACTACTAAAAACATTTTTTTTTAATCGAAATACCAAATTTTTAACAGTGAACAAAACCACGCATATAAACCGAAAAAATTAGAAGTTTTATCTATAAGTTCATTAACAACGGGTATTTTAGAGCTGCGTTTTAATGTATTTTAAGATAAAATTGCTTTACACTAATAAAATGAATATTATTTAATAATTGTAATTGAATATGACAAAATAATTACAGAAATGCATTTTTATCTTTCAGCATGGGCATCTGAAAACAAGCACATATGGAAAAAACCAAGAGTCATCGAATTTAAAGACTGAGTGATCAAAAACGTCGACAAAAACTCTTGCCAAAAATACGCACATGTATAAATTTCACTTCACCTCAAATTTTTTTTAAATGATGTTGCAAATGTCAACGAACTCATTTGCCTGTATTCAGTGGAATGTTTCCAAAATTGAAATGTTGTTTTTATGTCTTTATCTAGATTATGAGTCATAAAATTTTACTATACGATCAGTTTAAAGTGTTCTTGGTTTTATTATAATATTTTATTGACTTACTTATTTTAAATTTAAAAGAAATGAACTTATATTGTTTTGAGTTTGGAAAAGTTATCACAATGTTATGACTTGAATTTCATAGCATGCATTCAAAGCATTCTTCACTAAATGCATTTCATTCTATTATTCATAAATTATTCTTAAATTTGAATTAAATAATGCTTCTAAACAAATCAAAGTAACTTTTTGGTCTCGTTTACGGCTTTCAAATTTCTATTAATATATAAGGAACAGTTTTGATTATCAAAAAAGTTTAAATAGATATTAATTAATTGAAAACTATTAGCTGTCACTCAATTTGTGTGCCCACAAAATTTTATTGGCTTTATAACTACAAAATTGCTAATTAAAAAATTTTTGAACACCTAAGTTTTCGGTATTTAGATAAATATGAAGTTATAAAATGGCTTTTCATACATTTTTGTATATTTAAGTGTCTATTTACCTTTGTTTCTTTTGAAGGTTTTTATGTTATTAAACACTTGCCGATGAAAATATTTTATCAAATGTATGTTTTGTATTGTAAAAATGTTTATGTTTTAAATATATATAAGCCTGGCGCTTGTGCTATATATTGAATGATTAGTCTTGTGTGTGTGCCATTGTATAATAAAATTTTATATTAATGGTTATAATATTTAATATCTCATGACTAATACATTTCAAACTAAAACGATAATAAAGGATAAGGTTGTGTAACACTACACTGTGGGTCCCGGATGGTCGAGTGGTTTGGACCATAACGCTAGCAGATTGTTCTGTGGGATGAGGGACATCACACACCACGGCTGCCAGCAATTCCGCAATTTCTTCTTGGAACCCCTGGTGGCATGGCTCTGTACCACTGTGGTAAAGTCGTCGAAAAATTTCACATTGTTGTACTTTAGGGCGGCATCTTTATGTTATAAATTTAAAAAAAAAACTTTTTTTTACTTTTCTTCCTCTCTTTAATAAAAATGAATTCATATTTTTTGTCATTCTTATAAGTTCTTTATAGCAATTGAAAACTTGAACTTTAGCAGTGTACACTCCATATTCGTGGCTTCTAATGTGGGATAATATTTTATGTGCACTTCGAAAAAAGAATATTTTAGATAAACTAATATTTTTCACAAATGAATTTTAGCATTAGAATTTTTAGAGACGATCAATGAGATCATCCGAAGTAATATATTTATACCGTTCATTTAAAAATGGAAGGACAACACCTAATTTTAGTGTCGAAATACTATAATAATTACGTAACAATACTTTCATCACACCACAAAAACACAATTAGAACAAATTTATTCTTCAAAATCAGCAATGAATTATACCACAAAAATAAGAAATCTACAACAATGAAACTCATAGAACATTCTGTCGAAGCACGGAATCCAACGATCTCCTCCTTCTTCCAAAATTGTTCTGTTGTTAGATGAGGGACACCACGATACCGGCTGCCAGCAATTCTGAAATTCCCCCACAGAACCCGTGGTGGTAGGGCATGGTTTCTGTAAAACTGTGGTCAAATTGTAGATATCTTTCAAATTAGTACACTAACATATCAACCTTTTTGCTTAAATTGGAAAAAAATTATACATTTTCTCTTTTCTCTAGACAATCAGCACACCACCCAAACACAATTAAAACATATTTATTGAACAGCTCTTGCAATTCCAAATGAAATACATTACGATAAATGAGAAAGGAAACTACAACAAAGGACTTATAGAACATTCTGTCGAAGCCCGGAATCATACGACAATTAACGAACAAATTTATTGTGCAAAATCAGCAACTCTTACAAATCCAAATGAAATACACCACGAAAAATGAAGAGGGAAACTACAACAAAAGACATAGATTATTCTGTCTAAGCACGGAATCTAACGATCTCCTCCTTCTTCCAAAATTGTTCTGTTGTTGGATGAGGGACACTACGATACCGGCTGCCAGCAATTCCGCAATTTCCCCTTGGAACCCGTGGTGGTGGGGCATGGCTTCTGTACAACTGTGGTCAAATTGTCAATATCTTTCAAGTTTTTATGCTTACAGCGAAATCTTTTGCTTAAATTTTAAACTTTTTATGCACACTTTCTCGTAAACTTTAAGCAACATTGTGTTCATATTTATTGTCATTCTTATTAGCTGCTGTCAATCTATTTGGCGTTTATTTGTGGCTATTTGAAACATGAATTTTCAAAGAATTATTCTGTCTTCTTAAGATTGGAGAACCTATCAACATTTTACGGTCGATTTTAATGGAATCAGCACACTACACAAACACAATTAATAAATATTTACTGAACAACTCTTACAATTCCAAATGAAATACACCACGAAAAAATGATGACGGAAACTACAACAAAGTACTAGAGAACTACTTAAAGAATATTCTGTCTAAGCATGGAATCCAACGATTTCCTCCTTCTTCCAAAATTATTCTGTTGTTGGATGAGGGACACCACGATACCGGCTGCCAGCAATTCCGCAATTCCCCCTTGGAACCCGTGGTGGTGTGGCATGGCTTCTATACATCTGTGGTCAAATTGCCAATATCTTTCAAGTTTTTATACTTACAGCGAAATCTTTTGCTTAAATTTTAGACTTTTTATGCACACTTTCTCGTACATTTTAAGCAACATTGTGTTCATATTTATTGTCATTCTTATTAGCTACTGTCAATCTAATTGGCGTTTATTTGTGGCTATTTGAAACATAAATTTTCAAACAATTATACTGTCTTCTTAAGATTGGAGAACCTAATTTTCAAACAATTATACTGTCTTCTTAAGATTGGAGAACCTATCAACATTTTACGGTCGATTTTAATGAAATCAGCACACCACACAAACACAATTAATAAATATTTATTGAACAACTCTTACAATTCCAAATGAAATACACCACGAAAAAATGATGAAGGAAACTACAACAAAGGTACTAGAGAACTACTTATAGAACATTCTGTCTTAGCACGGAATCCAACGATCTCCTCCTCCTTCCGAAATTGTTCTGTTGTTGGATGAGGGACACCACGATACCGGCTGCCAGCAATTCCGCAATTCCCCCTTGGAACCCGTGGTGGTGGGGCATGGCTTCAGTACCGGGGGTGACCACTATGGTCAGGAGCATGGTCACCATGACTGTAGCGATGAGGAAGCGACTGCCGAAGTGTTGCATGGTTATCTGGAACGAGAAGAGGTTTGTTGTAAACTGTAAATAAGAAGCAAGTAAGGAAGCCAATATCGAATGTTGGGTTAGATTAGAAAAAGTATCACTTCTAAATCTAAGGAGATTATTTTGGCATTGTATAGGAGTTTGGTAATGCCACATCTGGAATATGCTGCTCAGTTTTGGTCCCCCGTCCTCAGAAAAGATATAGAGTTGATTTTGAAAAGGCATAGGGCAACAAAAATGATTTACGGTATATCAGGTATTGAATATGTTAATAGATTAAGATATTTAAACATGAATTCCCTGGAAAATAGGCGAAAAATGGGTGATTTAATTCAGTTATTCAAGTTCGTAAAACAAGGAGACATGGAGGGCTTTGGTTTTACCTTAAATAGCCAGACCAGAAGACACGGTCAGAAGTTGAATAAATAATGCTTTAGAAGGGAGGTAAGAAAACATTATTTTTATAATAGAGTCGTCAACGAGTGGAATTCTTTACCAGAATACGTTGTGTTTTCGAAGCAAGTGGAAAATTTTAAGAAGAATCTCGATAGGTGTTGGAACTGGTAGAAATAATTTGAACCAGCATTGCTGGGCCTCTGGCCAGTTGTTGGTCGACAATTTTTGTATTTGTATTTGTAATAAAATTCGGGAACATTATTTGGACATTTTGGAGAGTTGAGCGCTCCAAAATTTAATCACTAATGTTTGTAGCTACTCTCAGTAACCAAGAGTCTACCAAAAGGATTCCCGAAGCGGGAATGAGTTACTTCGGCTTTTTATACTACTGTTTTCGTTGTCATCTAGAGAATACTGGTAGGAATGCTGTTGTAAATCAGCCCCATATAGGTTTGAGTAGTAAATCAGCTCCATCTGATGGCTAATTAGATAGGCAATGTTATATTGGCAATGGCTCATAAAGTCAGTAACTTTTCCTAAAATGTGAAAAAATCCATTTCGATGAAAAAAAAAAAGGATGACGCAACTATTCTTTTTACTTTTTGTTCAAATGCTTTGAAAGGTATTTACCGAATTCGAACTACCAAGCTTTAAAAAAAAATCGTTAAACAACTTTACAACTAAGAGCAGCCATGGAGCCTTATCGACAACTATGTTTAAAACTAATTTTTCTTTTAAATTCAAATTAGTTTTCAGTGAAATTAGATTGGTTAGGTTTCACTCTCAAAATGGCCGATATATAGATGAAAATAATTTTTTCTTTTCATGCATCAAGTTTTATAAAAAGAACACTTAAAATTATTTAAAACTAACTTCTTTAAGTTCAAATTAAACTTAAAATGTACATAGTACATTTATTTTTATCACAGCTCGGAATTGTTAACCTACAACGAAAGGCCCTCGCCAGATAAGACGGTGAAAAATGCCCCCATTCCAATCGGGCTAATTTTTTTTCTGAAAATACCTCATAGTATGGACAACTTCTCAGCCAAGTTTCAGCTCAAAAATATGACGCATTTTTGAGTAAAAAATTAAAGTTTTTTTTCTTTTTAAATTGATTATTCCCTGAATATATTTGATAAATCCAAAAAACTACTCATGAGTTTTTAGATATCATTGAGTAGTATTCTCAGAAAAATCCGCTCATAAATCTGATCGAGCGATCATTCTTAAAAATGCAATTTTATTTTTCAAAAAAAAATTTCATGCCAAAATCGTTTGGTCACAACTTAGGATTTTGTCTCTACATATTCCTCTATTATCAATCTATAATATATATTTTTTTCAGATTTTTAAAATTATTGGACGATAGTTTAAAAAAATAATTCTTAAAGCCTGATTTTTTTGCTCTAAAATCCATAGATTTAGAAATAGCATGCCCACTGATTGCGCAATCCCGTACAACGCAATGATGCGTGATGAATCCACATTTCGTCGTTTTCGCAATGCATCACGGGATACTGATTCACAAAAATGGTTTTTCCGAAGAGTTACATACAATAAAAACTGCATTTTTAACTTGCTTCTTTTGTGAATATATACCTCATGCCTTACAGAAATTATCAATACGCATGCAGCTATAAAATTATGCTAGCGAAACTTGTAAAAAGTTTTAATTAGTTAATTTTGAATATATATCTTTTATTAGTCGAATTATCTCATGGTGCCATCTGGTGGCGTATGGCATGCCATGTGCAAGAGCTTGCGAACTGCCTTATGGGATAATGGTTAACAAATGGCTTCACCTTTCCCCCTAGAGGCAGATCTGCTACTTTCTAAATCTATGCTAAATTCTTTAGTCCGAAAGAAATTCTCCCAGATTGAATTTCCCCGCCTTTGTTAGGAGTGCCATCTGCCGAGTAAGTAGTGCGAAAAGTCAGGTTTTAAGAATATTTTATTTTTTTTAAACTATCGTCCAATAATTTTAAAAATCTGAAAAAAATATATATTATAGATTGATAATAGAGGAATATGTAGAGACAAAATCCTAAGTTGTGACCAAACGATTTTGGCATGAAATTTTTTTTTGAAAAATAAAAATGCATTTTTAAGAATGATCGCTCGATCAGATTTATGAGCGGATTTTTCTGAGAATACTACTCAATAATATCTAAAAACTCATGAGTAGTTTTTTGGATTTATCAAATATATTCAGGGAATAATCAATTTAAAAAGAAAAAAAACTTTAATTTTTTACTCAAAAATGCGTCACATTTTTGAGCTGAAACTTGGCTGAGAAGTTGTCCATACTATGAGGTATTTTCAGAAAAAAAATTAGCCCGATTGGAATGGGGGCATTTTTCACCGTCTTATCTGGTGAGGGCCTTTCTCATGGGTTTTTTTTTTTAAATATCTCTCTTGTTTTATTGAATGGGAATGTTTCAGATGATATAACTCTCTTGTTTTCATTTTTTCCGTACGGCGACTTCATTGGTTACTTCAATTTCACACTCAAAATGACAGATGTAGATGAAAATAATTTTTTTTTCTTTCTATAAAATCTTTTTTAACAAATGATGTGAACAACCAACAGCATAGCAAAAAGTTGGCATTTAAAATATTAAGTAAGAAAAATATTCTTCAAAAAATCATTTTCGAATACCAAAACATGAGTAATTCCAGTCAACAAATGACAACAAACCATCTACGACATACATACTCCGAATAGAACTCTTGAAACTTAAAGTCTACAATACAGACATGCCATAATATTGCTTTTAAGAAAGAAGATATTTACAGAAAGCATCTGGGAGAATAACGTACTCTACCACATGAAAACGGCTTTATTATTTTAAAACTTTCGAGAAAATTTAAAATGGAACTAAAGTGAAATACAAATAACATTTCCTGGGTTTAATATTTTATACGTACTAACATCTTGGTAGCTTGATAATAATTGATAAAGATAGAAGCAGGAGAGTCCTCTTAGCAACATTTCCTGATCTCGAGCTTTTGTAGCTGCAGTTTTAAAAAGGAAGTTTTATTGCGTTTCGGAAATTGGGATCAAATTTATGTAAAATAGTCAACCTTTCTGTACTATCAACCAAAAGTATTTTTGTTCGGAATTTTTTTAATGGTCGCTGTACTACCTCAGCACTTCCTTTTAGTCCTTCATATGCATTTATGGTTATAAGTTTGCAATTGCGACTAATATCCATTTATATATAATACTCTTACGTGGGTCCCTCGGTGGCCAAGAGGTGAAAGCGACGAGCCTCACACCGAGAAGGTTCTTGGATCTGCCCTTGTCCTAGCCATTCTATAGACGTATTCGTGCTGGTGGAGAAAAAATCCTCTAAAATTCACCGGGGTGCCCGAGTACACTAGGATATACGTGCTTGTTAAATCTGTGGAGTCGAATATCCCGACGGCGTCAGCGTACGATGTCGCTCGAAGTTCCGTAGGGTGCCCGCTCAGGTGTCGACCTCGTCACTTGACCAGGGTTCTAAATTACAAAGCGTAATTGGCTGCGTTAAGGAACCTAAAGGAGGCTAGAATTAGGCAGCCGGAGGAATCGATTACATAACCCATTAACCTATTGCGTGGCTTCAAAAATTCCTTATAGTTTTAACTCTGTAATGGTAACAATCGAGTTCATTTACACTTTCTTGTGGAACTTGAGCATGGACATTGTCCATGCTCAAGTTCCACAAGAATCTAAAATAAATTGATTACTAAAATACCATACTAAAAGGGACCCGGATGGCCGAGTGGTTAGCACCGCAAACCTGCAGTCTGCGCGCTGGTGGTTCGATCCCCACCTTCGCCCTGGGTGTAGTTATTTTCAATGTGACAGTAAAAACTCTTTTTGTGCCTGTCTTACTTGACGGATGGCTTATAAGCGGGTCACTGATCAAGCACACAAGCCGGAATACATATCTACCTACCCCACCCCACCACACTAAAACTATTTATTTCATTTTAAAGTAATCTGTATTTTTTAAGCTTTAGTATAGCTATTTATCCGATGCATTAAAGAGCAGATGCTGAAATACAAATGTGCTGTTCCTTCAACATTTTTTTTTCTAACCAAGCATTATAATATTTGGTCACAGCACATTTTTATGTATTATTTCAACTGTACTTGTAATAACTGAGAAAAACATATTTTCTCTCTTGTAGTGAAAGTCAACATAAGTTTTATCAGAGTGTTAAGAGGATTTGTCAGTCCCATAGAGCTTATGCATTAGTTTTGGAATCACAACTTCCGCAAAAGTATTGATTGCTTTGCCATGTTAGCCCATTATCCCCAGATATGAGAATCAACCTAACATCGACATGAAATAATTTATAAACGAAATTGTTTTCTAGTTGTTTAATCACAAGTTTTTTTTTTTGAAGTTTTAAAATGCCAAACATATACTGCCGATGGCGACACTATTTTAAAACTTTATCAATTAATAACTGAATAACCGATGTTATTTTCTGTTCAATTTTGTTTTAACCCTCTAATGCATACTGTAACCGTTTGGTAAGTTACATAATCCACTTTATTCTATTAAAGTAGACCTCCCTCTCGTCAAATTTGTGTTTTTTCATCTATTACATTCCATTTTGAAGTTTTATTTCATAATAACCCTCATAGATGACAGTAGTAAAAGTGTATTCAAAATTAAAGAGTGAGGTTATTAACTGTTGCGAATTTACGTTTTTGGCAGTATTCAAAGTATAATAATATTAATACACTAAATACAAATGAATTGTTTTGAAAAATTAATTGTAGTTAAAGAGGGTTATTTTGAAATATATTTAGTAGTTTTCTAGTCATTATTATCAAAATTGGAATTTTGTAGTTGGTTTTTGTTATATGAAAAAAATTTAAAATTTGAAATTATTTAAATTCTAATACAGTTAATTTTTTTCCCAGTATTTTCCCATAATGTATGAGTATTAAGGTTCATATATATTTTTTCGGGATGAAAAAAAAATCATGCCATTAGAGGGTTAAATTGATGTTATGATGATTCCCATACCTGTTGAAAATAGGATAACATTAAAAAGGCAATTCTTTTGCAAAAGTTGTAATTCCAAAACTAATGCATTAGCTCTATGGGACTGACAGTCCCCTCTTAAAGGAAATATAGAAACAAAGTATCAAAGAAAACTTTCCATTAATCCCCTACCATCAATTGAAAGACGAACGGAGACATGACATCTTACAAGATTACTAAATAATCATTTAGAGACTATCCTGTGGAACGTAATTGACGTTAAGTAATCGTATTACGATCATGTAATCCGATGCTAAAAAACACATTTCCTAGCAATTTATTGTCTATTCTCGTCTTGCTCGGATAAGTTTTCGATTAATTGACTGTCTTTTTCGGCCTTGTCACCTACTACTGGATAGAAAAGGTTCCACGTCATGAGTGGCAACAGTTCCAGTAGAGTTGTTTTCATTTTTGGTACGTCTAGCATTACATTTTGATGATAATTTGATATGATTATTTCAATTTAATATTAAAAAAATATTGGAATTGCTTAATTATTTTGGACGATGTAAGTTTTCATAGCGATTTCTTTTATCTTATTGTTCAGTTCACCGTCTTCGTTCTCTTATTGTTCCTTTTATGTTATGCATTCGATTTATTGACTGTCTTTTTATTTATTTATTTATTTTATTATTTTTTTTGGCTTTCTCGCCATAGTGGCAACGATAAGGAATTCGTCATCTGTATCAAAAGTATTTCAAAATGGCTTTCATTCAAAATGTGTGCTCAAATAAAAAACAAAATAAAATAGCAATTCTAATTTCGTTAACGATAAAATAATATTATTTTAATGATAATCAAGGCCGACCAAAATATTAAGCGACAAAGCATATTTCTAATTTAGGTTTTATCAAAACTTTACTGTAAAAAAAAACTTTTTATTGCACTAAATTTTTGAACTCTTCTCTGAAAAGACTGGACCGCAATGGAATTCATTGTATTTCTTCTTTTTGCATTTTATTTAATATCAACTTATATGTATAAGTTAACGTTCAAGCTTCTCAAATATATCAATACCTAATCAGATCACAAGATTTTATCCACAAAGTTAAAAACTAGTTGATTATCTAAAATGGCGCCTTCGAGGAATTTTTATAAACGTAAGTATTATATTCATTTGTATAAAAATACTTAGGTAAGTAATAAACTATTTGATAGATACATATTTAAATACGTGTATGATCTGATTTTTAGTTATTTCAGTGATTATTTCATGCAGTTAAGACATTTACACAGTGGTCCCACTTTACATTCGCCACTAAGCACCAAACTATAATTTCTACCATATTTTTTATTCAAACTATATTTTTTATATTTTTTGTTTTGTATATATGTGTGGTTTTTTTTGAGTAATTTCAATTACAAAATAACAATTTGAATTAAATAGTTGTCATTTTCAATTGTCATTAATTTAATTGATAAACTAGCTTTGTCCTATTCACGAATAATTTACTGTTTCGGAATGCAAATGTCTTTACAATCTATTGTCAATGATCAAAAGAATTAAAAGTTTTTTTTTAAACAATATTCATTCAAATTTTTGTTAAAATGTAAACAAAATAAAATGCTAGTAATAATTTCTTTAGAAGTAAATCAATATAATTTTGGATATAATCGGCGGCAATTTTAAAAATTCAGTCAATAATTTAAAAAAATAATTGGAATAAAACAGAAAAGTTTACAATAGTAAAGTTTCATCGATTCTTATGCAAAAAGACATAACAATTAAATCCATACCTTTTAAGTGTCCCTTCCGAGGGGGAAAATACACGACCAACTGAAAGAACAACAAACGGAATGGTAACCCAAACATAAGATAAGGTTTTTATACAAATTGAAACAAACTTAAGTCTTGGTCTTTCATTATTTTCTTCCTTCCGATATGATCGTGTTCCCTGTCACCCTTAAGACTTCCTTTTTTCCGTTCTTTAGAGGAAATAGAACATTTATGCTAAGTCTCGTGAAACAATTTGGAATAAAGGAAATAATTTTAAAAATGAGTGTTCTCTGTTTCCGTTGTTTTAATGTTTTTATTACAAATTGATTTTCTTAAAATACATCGCAAGACCATTTAACGCAATTTTGAATCTAAAATGTCGAAGTTGCTTTTTTTTTCAGCTGAAACAATAACGAAATTAACTTTCCGGCTTCATAACTTCTATTGTTATTCTCAGGAACTTAAATTACGTTATGTAATTAATAAAAATAATTTTAATGCAGTTAAAATATATAGGTAAAGATGCAATAAAATGGTTGCGCAAATTAAAGTATTGGTTTATTAATTTACTTATAAACATTTTAAATACAGGGTCTCCGATGGACATACATAAATAAAAGGAAAATAGTGACATGGAGCTGCGGAGCCCAGTCAGTTAAGGCGTTAGGCTTGCATGAGGAAGGTCCCAGGTTCGGGTCCGAGCATCGCCAAAATAACTTCCAACCTATAAACGACCCTTGCAGCAAAAAAAAAATGTCCTTTAAATATTACCCCGTGTGCACGTTCAGTATGCCCCCAACGCTGCGTTCGTTGTCGTTCTTACGGGTTCCGTTGGGTGCCTACTCAGGTGTCGGCTCGTCATTTGTGGTTTCAAACTACGATTTAGTTGGAGAAGGCTTGACATCCTTATGGTTCGTGGATCGAACGTGTTCTTGAACGCTTCCCCCTAAATTAGTTTAACATATAAAGGGAGGAGTAAAACAGTTAACTGTACATGAAGATTGTTGTGGACAAACTGTCCACTTGCCATAAAGGGTCTCCAATGTAATAAAGGGTGCGACCAACTTCAACCAAATAAAAGAATCAAAAATATTTATTTAACTTTTTTCTTCTAGTAATTACATTTGAAACAGCGTATTATATCATGGAGAAACGAGAAAGGAAGGAACAACGTTGATTATTGGTGAAAATGATTAAACCGCGCAAAAAGGGAAATGTGTATTATATTCGGATAAAAGAAAAGATACTGCACTTCTGAACATGTCAATTTTTAAACAATAAAACTATTACAGCCAAGAATTGGCGTTGCTTCCTACATGTATCTTAGGCAACGTTGTGGATATTCTCACAATAGTGTAATGGATTTTATTCATCTAACAACCTATGAACTACTTAAATTCAATTTTCTAAAACACTCCTTCGAGCATGATTTGTTATAAAATTATAATGACGCTAACGACCATTTCAGATTTCATTTATTGTTTCTCTTACTTACATAGTTTGTAAAACCTTTTTTCTTTTAATTGATGAAATATTGGGTTACAATACCATTTCTCAAGAAGCTGATTATTGAAAAAAAAACCTATGTCTTTTAATGATTTTAAAGCAATTTGTTTCGACTTTTATCTGTATAATGTGTGTTTCTATACTCATTTTGTTTTCGTATTTTAATTGTTTTGTTCAATGTATATTTTAATAAGACTTTTTCGGTACTGAGCATTTCGAACTGAAAAAATAAGTATAATAAATAATGAAAATAAATTGCGAGGAGGAGGGGGGGGGGGGGTGGTCAAAAATCTTAAATGGAGATTGTGTTAAAAAAAAATATGGTTATTGAAAATTGGTCCGCCGGTCGGTCTGTCTGAAACCCCTCAATAGGTCGAACTAAAATAACTACAGACTTCAAATTCGGTATACGAGTTTCCAGTGCCTGCCAGACGTCATAATAAGGTTTTCGAGGAAATTACGCATGAGCAAGTGGTAGCATACAGATCATAAACTAGTTTGGTTTTTAAAACTTTTGAAATTACATCATAAGTTATAAAATTACTTTCAAATGTTTGTATTGATTTATTTAGGAGAAATTGGAAATTTTGTAGTGCTACACATACATTAGTTTATATTTCAGAAGATTTGGTCCGATTATGTAAATAACAAGTAAAACGAAAGCTTCAATATTTTCTTTTACGTTCTTGGATCTCGAATCCATTCAAAAAAGGGTTCCGGAATTTAGCCATCTTGTAACTTCCGGTGGCAGAGCTGTCAATCATTGAAGCGTCGCCCATAATCCAAAAGTGTAGACAAGGGTATTTCATCAAGAGGATTACAATGGGAATTTGATTCGTTTGAGATCACCCTGGATCCTGGAACGGATATATAGGGTGATCCAAAAGTCAGGACAAACTTTAAAATTGAATAATTCGAAAACAAATAAAGAAAAAATTATGCGGTTTGCACCAAACTGACTGAAAAGAATCCGTGTTTTATATGGCTACAAAATAATAATAATAATAATAATCATAGCTCTGTTGGTGACCTACAGATGGCACTTTATTTTTATTTCACCAAAAGATAATTTTTAAAAAAAATTACACGATTAGTTACAATTAATTACATTAAATGTTCAATATGATGCCCACCATTCAGAAGTACCGACGTAAGATGAGTCACCATACCGTTCACAGCAGAAGAATTTAATGTAATCGTTTCCTGGCAGCCTATTTCTAGCCTCCATTAGGAGCTTTAACACAGCAAATAACGTCTCGTAATTTTGAATCCTGGTAAAGTGACGAGATCGACACCTGAGCGGGCTCCCAACGGAAATTCGAGCAACTTCGTACGCTGACGCCGTCGGGACTTTGGACTCCACAGATTTAACGAGCACGTCTGTCCCAGTGTACTCGGGCAAATCCGTCACGAGTTGGATTTTTTCTACTCTTTCCCAGTACAGATATCCGATTTATAGGATGACTGGCAGTGAGTGGGATTCGAGCCTGAGAAGGTTGAATCCTAAGGCTGATGCCTTAACCACTCGGCCACGGATGGGCCCCGTTCACAGCATTTTGTAGCATTTCTTGGGTTATGGCAGACACATTGAGCATCTTTCAGTTCTTCAAGTGATGGGTTATTTAGTCACGAGTAATTTTTTATGCTTATTTTTTCGTAACCACACAAAACACGGCTTCTTTTCAGTCCGTTTAGTGCAAACCTCACCTTTTTTTTCTTTATTTGTTTTCGGATTATTCGATTTTAAGGTTAGTCTTGACTTTTGGATCACCCGTTATATTATTTATGAAAAGAATATCTTTGCTGGATTTTTAAAAAAAGGTCTTCCGAATTTCGGCCGGACAAATTCGAAATCAAACTTTGGTTTTAGCGCCTCCTTTTGTTGGTACATACTTCATTTATGGTTGGGCCAATAAAGAATTTGCAAGACTCCGGAGAAAGAACCCTAAAAATTATAAAAATTACGTATAGAAGTAGCAATTCGATATCTGAGAAAATGTGCATCTATTTAATTTAATTTGTGTTGCTTTAGAAAATAAAGATACAGCAACATATGTTATTATTTTATAATTTATTATCTTTAGATGAAACATAATTTTGAGTTTTGCTATTTGAAAGTTTGAAACTATTACGCCCCTCCCATGGCCTAAACTTGGATAGTAAAGACAATAGGCACATAAGATTTTGGGTGACCCCCTAAGGAAACTTTTGTGCATGATAGAAGGGCGCATAATGGTCTAATGTCTGTAAAAAAATTAAAAGCTAGAACTATATAAAATTGAAAATAACCATCGATATAATTCATTTCGCATGACTTGCCTATTTTAATGCCTTATTTCCTAGCTTTAACCCTTTCAGTCCCAATGAAAATCTGGAATCATCATTTTTTTTTCTGATCGTCTATAGCCATTTATATTATTCAAAAACACGTCATTCGATTCTTCAAGCTTTTTCTATTAGACAATATTTTTTATTAATCCCAATAGATGTCAGCCCTATTATTTTTTCAAATTATGATCAGAAACATGTTGATACCAAATGGCATCACTCGGACTGATAGGGTTAATAATATTGCATGGCTACAAAATGACACAATTTACCTAAATTTTAGAGGGCAACACAATATAACATGAAAATCACTATCATTTGAGCCTTCTAAGACTTGGAGGCCAAGGCCCGGACCCAACGGAACTTACGGAATACACCCCCCCCCCTACAGGTTCTCACTTGTACACACATAATCATCTAATCATCTCAATAAAATATAATGGCTTCGACGTGTTTTTCCTAGTGAGCGCAGATGTTTTGTGGAAGCGGTAACAGATTCTTTTACAAACCTACTTACTAGTATTTTTTAACTAAGAAACTTATTGCAAAAGTGAATTGGACTCAATATATACGTTGTTAATTTAAAATCATCTTTAAAAATAAAGGTAGGGTCTAAAATATTTTACCCACTAATGCAAACTGTTGCCATATGGCAACAAGTAACATAATCCGTTTTATTCTATTAAAGTAGATCTCCCTCTAGACAAATCTGTGTTTTTTTTTTTTCATCTATTACATTTCATTTTGAAGCTTTAGTATATTAAGCTAAGTAGTTTAGTATTTTAAGCTAATATATCCTTCATAAATGGCAGTAGTAAAAGTGCATTCAAAATTAAAGAGCTACGTTATTAACTGTTGTGAAATTACGTCTTTCGCAGTATTCAAAGTATAATAATACTAATACTAAATATACAAACATTTTTTTAAAATAATTATAGTTCAAGAGGGTTATTTTAAAATATATATTTAGTGGTTTTCTTTCTTCATATCAATATTGGAATTTTGTAGTTGGTTTTTGCACTATGGTAAAAATCTTAAAAATTTAAATTATTTAAATTCCAATGCAGTTAAAAAAAATTTCAGTATTTTTCCCATAATGTATGTGTATTAAAGACGGTTAGTAAAAAAATCATTCATTACAGGTTAAATGAAAGTCATCTACTTTACAAATAGTAGCGTTCAACTATTTTTAACTTTTCTTCTATAGCAATTTTTCTAATTAGTTTACGTTTTACCAGTAATTTTATTTATTTTATACAAAAAAGAAGTGAAATTCAACTCAATATACATAATCACCGAGTAAGTACTTGTCCCGGAAGCGTTTTATGCAAACGTGCGTTACTGAACGTTTTTCTGTTCCATTAACTTTCGGAAAGCTTTATTTTCAAATCTCTATTATTCGTCGACGATGTTCTTTCACGCAAGATTCAATTAATTATGCAAATGAACAAACTTGCTACACGTCAATTAAATCAGACGTAATAGTAATGTCGGTTTTAGATTGAATGATGTTGTTTCAGAGGATTTATAACCCTCTAATGCATACTATTGCCATATGGCAACAAGTAACATAATCCACTTTGGTATGGTATGGTATGATACATATATATTCCAGCTTGTGTTCTTGTTCAGAGAACCGCTTATAAGCTTTCGTCAAGTGGGACAGACACAGAAAGAAATTTTACAGTCACAAAGAAATGAATAACACATAGACAAATAACAACATTTATTGACTGTCACAAACATCCATGCCTGACCGGGTTTCGAACCCGACCTCAGCAGCTCCAAAGGCTAGTACACTAACCATTCAGCCACCGGGGCGGCACAAACATCCATGCCTGACCAGGATTCGAACCCGACCCTAGCAGCTCCAAAATCTAGTGCACTAACCTTTAAGCCACCGGGGCGGCTAATAAACTTTATTCTATTGTATCTATCATCTATTACATTTCATTTTGAATTTTTAGTTACAAATAACCCTCATAGATGACAGTAGTAAAAGTGTATTCAAAATTAAAGACTGAAGTGATACTAACTGTTGTGAAATGACGTCTTTGGCAAAGTATAATAATATTATTACTAAATTCAAATAAATTGTTTTGAAAAAATAATTATAGTTGAAGAGGGTTATTTTCAAATATATTCAGTACTTTTCTAGTCATTCTTAACAAAATTGGAATTTTGTAGTAGGTTTTTGCCACAGGGATTATTGCATTAAAAATTTAAATTATTTAAACTCCAATGCAGTTAAATTTTTTTCAGTATTTTTCCTATGAAGTATATGAGTATTAAAGATACAAATATATTTTTCGGGATGAAAAAAAATCATGCATTACAGGGTTAACTTGCTAGCGGTCATTTTTGCTGTTCCTCGGATTTAATTGCTGTTTTTTTTTTTTCAATTTCACGCCAATGCATTTGATTGTTTCAAAACACGACCATAGTGATGTACAGGGTGGTCGAAAAGTAGCCTAATAGTTAATGTTGTACCATTGGTAAGAACTTTAAAATATTCAGAACAGGTATTTTACGCAGTTGTGCTTAGTTTTGTTGGTCGGATAAAATGAGGTCGCACTACAGCGTATGCCAAAGAGTAGCAATTAGTGGACTTCAATTGGTTTAGTTTCGAAACATCTTCCGTTTATTGGACCTTACCGACCAGGCTATGCATCAATGTCGAAGGTAGACAATTTGAGCACCTTAGGTATTAAGAATGTAAATATGTGCATGTAAATAAACCTTTCACTTTTGACTATGGTTCTTAATTACGATGCATGTAGCTAATAACTCTCATGTAGCTCTAGTACTACGATAATTCAACCAAACTTAACTTAACCTCAATTAAAATAACTGTTTCTGTATAAATAACTGTATACCTTACTAACTGTTAGGCTACTTTTGGGGCACTTTTTATAATTTACTCTAATATTTCCCACTGGTTAGTTAGTATAATTAAAGTCGCTTTAATGCCGAAATCGGAAATATTTATACTTAAAATTGGGTAATATTCACCAGGAAAAAAAATCCTACGTAAGGGTCTTATTAGTTTTTAAGTAATTCATATTTTTTATCAACAAATTCCACATTTAAACATTACATTACTAAATACATAATAATTTAATTGCTTGCTACATAAAGTACATGTTCTTACACTAAAAATGTGTACATTTATCGAGAAAGCTCCTAAACAAGAAGGAATTTTTCAGTTTCATCCACTATTTCCTTATAAGTATTCAGAAAATCTGAATAATTTGAATGTAATCGGGGAAACAATTTCCGACGGAAATAGAATTGATGGGGAATTCTTAAATTTGGAGGAATAAAGCTTAGAGTATAATTGAAGGTTATTTCGGAATACTTTACTACGTAATTCTATCGATTCCTCAGTTTTTTTGCTATGATTTCGAACTAATCGCAATAATTTTAGTTTTTAGATATCTGCGAAAGGAGATAATCAAAATGTAGACAAATAAATTACTATTAAATTGATACTGTGCATTAGTATTAAAGAATTAAATCTCTAGAAATGAAGCAATACTACTTTTTACTTCCTTTCAATTAAGTTCAGTTTACTGGTATAATACATTCCAATTTCTATATTTTAATTCACAGACACATATTTTTTTATTACAAAATTAGTTACATGAGATATAAATTACTTAAAATTATCTTTTTTCTTTTATATTTATATTTTTGTTGCGATATTTTTTTTCTGAATTTCGAAACCAAAAGTGGAATATAAGGTTATTAAAAAAAGATGTTAGATGTATTCAAAATTATCAAAAAAAAAAGTTTATCTGATTCAAAAACCTAATTGTGCAACCTTATTATTGCATTAAGCACTTTAAAATGTAGTATACATATTATAATTAGTGTAATACTTTAATACATAACTTTTAATTATTTTATAAAATACTAATCATATATTTAAAATGATGCCACAAATTATAAGGATACCTAAGGAATGTATAGGGTTTTAAAATAAAACCGATATCACTTAAAAACACATTCAAAAGCATCTGGTAAAGGTGCAAAATTAGTTTTTCAATAAAATATTTTTTAAAACATGAAATACTTTTTTTTAAATATTTTTAATTAAAGTTAATGACGTGACTCCTGTTGCCTTTTTAAAGGGTTTAAAAGTTACTTTTCATCTTTTCCTTGACCATTTTATTGTTGATAAAATTTCTATTTTGCATTTGCTTCATCCGAATCAAGTATCTTCACGAGCGGTGTACACTCAAAAATGTTTCCGTCATTTAACTAAAGTTTATAACACCATTTTAGATTTTTTTTTTCTCCGTTGCAAAAATGGAAATTTTCCGTTAAGTGACAGAAAACTTTTTTTTTTTGCTCCCGTGGAACACTACACTCCTTGCCAACCTTAGTTGGGTAAATAGAAATATTCTATGGAGAAGATCCTTCCGCGCAAAGAGCTCCATAAATTATTTGTAAATCCATCCAGAAAACATGTTTAAAACATTCATTTCATTTAAGGTCTAACAGATTTGATTATTATCTGAGAAAGTTTGGCAATTTCATCAGAATGAAAAGTGTATTTTTGTTAAATTGTATTCAGATAATTTTGTATATAAATATTACCTTGTAAGAGTTTCCAACTAACGGACAAATCGCGCTTTTTTTCCCCTGCCTATTTACTCTCTGTTTTTCCCCTCTGTTTTTTTTACTCTCTGTTTTGTAAGTTTGGTTGGCACATAGTGTAATCTTTTTCTTTCTGAAATAGTGCAGCAACATTGGTAATCAAGCCTTTGCAGACTCTGCATAGTCCCCAGAACTGACAGACATTTTTTTGTGGCAACATCTAGGCGACTCTTGCTACCACAATTTTGACGCACAGATTACAATGAATCTGAGCTCTCTGTTAAACTATGTCGAATTAACCCAAGCCAAATTGCAAAATTAATTTTTCCGAAATAACCCAAGCCAAATGGGTCTTCCAGGGATCTTTTACATGCCACATAATCATATGACATGCGTGCCCAAGATTTTCCCATCCGGAAAATCCGCCGACTCAGCCGGGGCTCGAACCCGCTACTTTGGGCTTACGAGGAAGACATGTTTAACCTCTCAGCCACTGAGCCGCCAGAACACTAATCGCTAAAAGTAACCCCTAGATTATATAATATATTCATTTTTATTATCGTTATGTGCAAAGAGATAGCTCTGAATAATCTGGTCCTTGTAATTTACTTTTCAACATTTGTCAATGTATAATTGTATAAAGATGTCAAAATGCAAATCCTACATTGTTTGTCCAAAAATTGTAAATACTTCTTCTAAAAAAATATGTAATGAATAACGATATTATTCCATTATGATAAGTCTCCTATTTTTGATATCTATTTCACTAATCATTTATTCTTTGAACAGCAAATAAATTTAGCAAACGTTAAAGAATATTCAGGGAATTTTCGAAAGAAACTTATTGAAAATGAAAAATATTATTTACATTGCCATAAATACAAATACAAAAACTGTCGACCAACAACATGCCTGAGGCCCAGCAAGGTTGGTCCAAAATATATCTAATTCTTGACCAAGTTTCCAATAGCTTTCGAGATTCTTCTTAAAATCTCCTCATCAATCTCTCTCAAATCAAAACGTATTCTGGTAAAGTATTTTACTCATTGACGACTCCATGGTATAGTAAATCTTTATTGTAATAATAAGTTTTGCTTTTGACTTAATATGAATTTCGAAACGACAGGTATAGTCACTAGGGTGGGCCGAAAACACTAAGTTTTTGATTTCGAATTTGTAATAGCGCGGAAAAGTTGCTAATTATATAGACAAAATAAAGGTAGAAATTTTTTTCAAAATCGGTTGATATCTTCCGGTCGCCCATCGGCCTTAAAGTTTGACAAAAATTGAAAAAACTTCATTTTTTCGAATATCTTTTAAAAAAATTTGAATTATACGTTTTCGTAATGTAATAGTTTGTAGTGTCTTCAAAAGGAGCCTAAAAACATTGTGTTTAAATTTGGTTAAGATTAGTTGATATCTTCTGGTAGCGCATAGGCCTAAAATTTGACAAAATATTGAAAGTTTCACATTTTTAGGGGGTGATTTTTAGTATATTTAATGAATTTTTTTTAACGGAATTGTTACAATTTTTTTTTTTGAACTTTGTAACATAGTGTTTTATTATGGCGTGAATTAATGAAAAACTTACGGCCGCGCAAATCCTCCAATGCCATAGACAAACAGTATCTGAATATATATGTTAAGCCTATGAAATGATGGGTAGCAACAGAAACAACGGGCAAAGTACTTTTCGACTTGCTCCATATTTAAAAAGCTTAAATATTAAGTTACAGTATGATTTCAAACAAGTTTATAAAAACAAAGAAAAACAGAGTTCTGAATAAATGACCCATGTTAGTTGACATTGTTCTCTATTTTATAGTCGAATGTACTTTGAAGAATGATTGCTAGGGAAGTTAAGCATTGATTATCTGGATGGCAGTGTGGTCAGAAACTTTTCCTGAAGCACCCTTGACGAGTTTTACACCGAGTCAACAGCCTGCGTGTTAACTGGGAATTGCTTGCAAGTAGTTGAAGTCAGGGATTGAATCAAGGCCACCTAGAAGAACAGGCCAGGACAGCTGTCGAACTTTGCCGAGTCACGTGACCAAAGGATCCCTCCTTTGGTCACGTGACTCGGCAAAGTTCAACAGCTGTCCTGGCCTGTTCTTCTAGGTGGCCTTGGATTGAATTACTGTCGATGTGCGATTTGATCCCCTCGTTACTGATTTCCGCCAATAATGGTTGGAGAAGAAAATTCATAGTCCATGTAGTTAATTGTTTCTGAGTATTTATGCTCATTGAAGTTGGTTTTTTGGTATCTTGAATATTCTTAACTCATTCCTTCTTGCCTTGCCTTCAGAATTTTTCAAAATCCGAGCTAACTTATGTATTTCTTGTCATATTGAGTCATGGCTAACAGTAGGAGTCTGGGTAGTCAAAAAAAAAAAAAATTTCTTTCGATCACAATGTCCCTAACATCAAGTTAATGTTTTTTTCAGATAACTTATAGATTATATTGCTTGCTAAACAAATTTTGAGGTTTTTTTATAAAGTATTTATTTGTTTTGATAGTAAGCCACACCAATGTGTATGATTTCAATATATAAAAAAAAACTAGTTCTTGAAGTTCAGGTGAGGGGTTTTCATCACAAAAGTACAATCTGATAGTTCAATTTGCTTTCGTCAACCACCACGAATGTAATAAGTGCCCGGGATCCCTACATCCAAATCTAACGCTAAACAATATATGTGGACAACGTAATTCCAAAAACTGACCAAAAAGATTGAAAAAGTTTTCGTTATTCCTTCGTGTAATTTACCTTTTGAGCCAAGAAGAATGGTGTAAATTGTTATCTGAAATAATATCCCTAAAAATTTAATAAGAACCACATTCCTATGTCCCGATCATCAGTGCTTAACTTCCCTAGCAAATCATTCTTCAAAGTACATTCGGCTAAAATATATAGAACAATACTAGTGGACAGGGTCAACTAACATGGGTTATTTATTCAGAACTCTGTTTTTCTTTTTTTATATAAACTTGTTTAAAATCATACTCTAACTTAATATTTAAGCTTTTTAAATATAGAGCAAGTCGAAAAGTACTATGCCCGTTGTTTCTGTTATCACCCATCATTTCATAGGCCTAACATATATATTCAGATACTGTTTTTCTATGGCATTGGAGGATTTGCGCGACCGTAAGTTTTCCATTTATTCACGCCATAATAAAACACTATGTTCCAAAGTTCAAAAAAAAAATTTAACACTTACGTTAAAAATTACGTCATTATATGTACGTCATTAAATATATTAAAAATCACCCCCCAAAAATGTGAAACTTTCAATATTTTGTCAAATTTTAGGCCCTATGCGCGACCAGAAGATATCAACTAATCTTAACCAAATTAAAACACAATGTTTTTAGGCTCTTTTTGAAGACACTACAAACTATTACATTGCGAAAACGTGTATTTCAAATTTTTTAAAAAGTATTCGAAAAAATGAAGTTTTTTTCAATTTTTGTCAAACTTTAAGGCCGATGGGCGACCGGAAGATATCAACCGATTTTGAAAAAAATTTCTGCCTTTATTTTGTCTATATAATTAGCAACTTTTCCGCGCTATTACAAATTCGAAATCAAAAATTTAGTTTTTTCGGCCCACCCTAATAGTCACTACTCCCTCACATAATATAAAACAGTCAATTATAAAAGAATTGTTTTATAATAATCTTGGTCGACGATAATTCGAACTTAACCTAACATATAATAATCTTGGTTGTGTGTGTGTGATCAGTCTACCTTGAAATGAAAAAAAAAAAAGATAACCTTCGGAGACGCATCATATTTCGCATGGACGCACTCCCCGAATCTATTTTAGGAAAAATTATCCGGTCGATCGGTAACCGATAAAAAGTTTCGATAGAGCAGAGATTCTTGGGTACGGCTTTTTTATTATTATTAAAGTCTTTCTTTATATACAGTGGTGGCCAAAAGTGTGGACACTTTTTGAAAGTTTCATGTGTTTCAACAAATACCTATGCTCTTGCTTCTATTAAATTTCGCTTAAATACAAACATTTAAATATTAAGTTGAAGGTAATTAAATGTAGAATTTCATTGTAAAAACAAAATTAAAGTATCTGTATTACAAATAAAGTTATGCTCATTTTAGTTGAACAAACAAGCACAATCAATGGATTCTCTTATGCTGAAATTGCAATACAAGTTGGTGGTTTAATGACTTGCAAAACTATGACAGATCATACGATTAGTTGCATAACTTATTCGTAATACAGAAATTGTGATACTGTAATTATTTTTAATTCTACATGAAATTACTTTGATGATGATGATGTTGTGTCCATGGATATCGATTATATGGGGCCAAAGGTCTCATAGACGGCTTCAGCGATCTGCACATAGTGGTCCTCATACAGATAAAATTACTTTTAATTTGATATACAATGGTTTAATTTGATATACAGTTAATATATTCTGCAATCACACAAAGTTGAAAAATATGAAACTTTCAAAAAGTGTCAACACTTTTGGCCACCACTGTAAATATTCGACATTTCGTACGTTTAACGATATTACGATGGAGATTATAAAGAAAGCAAAAAAAAAACTAGGAATGCGGTGAAGTATAGTTTTTTGGACATTCGTGTATCCCCTGTAAAAAGCCCGTTTAATGCAATGCACTGAAATTGTTTTTTCCCAACTGCTTTATTGGCGGCTTAGCCATTGCAGACTAGGCATATTCTCCAGAACTGAGAGCTATTTCTTTGTGGCACTATTTAGGCGATTCTCCCTACCAATTTTGACGCGCCCAGATAACGATGAATCTGGGCTCTCTGTGGATGTTAAAGTACATACACAGAGATTTAATTTTGCCCAGAGAAACCAAACTAAATGGGAACTCAAGGGATCATTTATACATACCACATAATCATGTGACATGCGTGCCCACAATTTTCCCATCCAGAAAATCTGGCGGCTCAGCCGGGACTCCAACCTTCAAACTTAGGCTCATGAGGCGGACACGATATAATTAAAGTAGACAGAAGTAAAAACATGTAGGTAAGGTTAGGTTTGTGTGAACTATCGTCGCACTAGAACTACACGAGGGCTATGGCGACGGGCGTCGTATTTTAGAATCGCAGTCAAATGACGAGCCGACACCTGAATAGGCACCCAACAAGACCGCTAAGGGTGACATCGTATACGCCGTTAGGACTTTGAAGTATATTTAACGTGCACTCTCTTACACGGGGTATTATTCATCGAACATTTTTGGCTGCATGGTTCGTTTATAGGTCGGCAGTTATTTTGGCGATGCCCAGACCCGAACCTGGGACATTTCGCATGCTAGGCGAGTGCCTAACCAACTGGGCTCCCCAGCCCCGAAAACATGTAGGATAAGAGACCAAGATTATTTGGGGGGGGGGGGATCGCATTTTAGGAACCATTTTCATAATCACCTAGAAAAATGTAAAGTCTACTGAAAAAAACTATTCACACGGCAACAAACAAAAGACAAGGGGAAAAAAATAAAGAATAACTGAAGTAGACAGACTATGTAATAGTGAAAGGAACAAAACATAGAGGAGTGGAAGCTATTATGATTTGCTTGGTTTGCGAAAAAAACGACAACAATCAATACACACGTTTAAAGGTAATTATAAACCTTATAAAGCAATTTATAAAGAAAAATAAAACCCAAAAAAGTTCGATGGCAGTTACCCCATTTGATGGGGGGTTTTTTTTGGTTGGTTGGTAGACAAATATTTTTAGGCTTGGTCAGGATGCTTTTGGTCACTGCCAACGGACCCAGTTCAAAAAAACGACTTTTCACGCTCTAGCACTCCTCAAATTCAACCATCTTTCACGCAACTTTCAAATATATCACTTTCTTGCATGCTTCAAAGATACATAATTAACTTTCTGTATTTTATTTATAACTTAGTTATAAAAAAGTGACAAATATGTTTGTAAAGCACGCAATCGTAGATCTTTTTCGGCATATGAATTAGGTCAAGTGCAGTGAACTTCTCGATAAAAATATTTTTTTTTTAAATAATTCCCAAGTTCAAGATCCTTATTGAAACTATTTAAGGGAAATATCTCAATGTATCCGTTTCTTATTTTTTAAAAGTTATAGAGAAGATCACTAGAAATATATACATGTGTCTGTAAGAGGTAAATTGTAAATGTTATATTTTTTACTATTTAGTTATACTTATATTTCTCTATAATCTATTAGGATATAGTTTATTTTGCTTCTTTATGTGTGTGATTTTTGGGAATAAGTTTCTTATTTAAATTTTATTGAAAATATATTTATGAATAATTACATTGAAATGAAATTCAAATTTATTCAAGGCATCAAAAAAATCTCTAATTTTCCATTTATGTATAGAGTTAAGATTTGTACGATATCATTCAACAGTTACAATATTGTTCATTAAATTTAATTATAAGCAACATTTTATCTTAATTACATTAAAAAATTTAATGGGTCCGAAACCAAAAAATCTCAAAAAAAATATAATAATAAAAATATTTTTTAATAATATTTAAACTTTTGTTGACATTTCTCAGAAAACGATTTTAGGAAATTCCCATTAGTTCTTCAGTTATGATTTTTTTAAAGGAATTTTTAGTCCTGATCATCCATGATTCAAAACTTAAAAAGCTTATATCTATGTTCGTCGTTTTTGTATTTTTAGAACATTCAAAATGATAAGGCTTTTTTAATATTATACTTTAGGTTAAAAAAAATTATTACTATAAATATATACTAAATAGATGTATGCATTCCAATTTTTATTTTTTTTCAACCAATTTTTTATAAATGACTTAAAAGTTGAAAATTCACCGTTTTCATGCTTTTTTCCGTCAAATTTTGGAACTTTTTAAAAATTGTTTACTTAAATTTAAATCTGCTTGCATACGTTTCTTTAAATATTATCCCAGATGGCATATTCAAATTTTTGTTACAAAAAATATACAAAAGAAAAAATTAGTAAGAATTTTAAAAATGCTTACAAATCAACAACAATTTAATTAAAAACAAAATAAGTGAGATTTTTTATATTTTTAAATATTGAATTGTTGTTGATTTGTGTGCTTATCTAGTGGGAAAATTTGAAAAGTCTACCTGTTAAAGAAAAAGTTTTCATGGGTATCGGACAACTTTTAAACATTTTTGATAATATTTTTTTGCTTTTTAAAATCATATCAAAAACCCAATTTAGTGTAAATATATTGCAAGTATATCTAGTGAGTTTTTGAATGGAGTGTTTTTTATAAATAAAGCCAAGAGGAGAAGGAGAATTTTTGATAAATCAAAAACTAAGAAGCAATTTGAACCATTTTTTTACATCAAATTAAATCTGAAGTTAAAATTTCTTATTAAAACTTTCTAATTAATTTTTAATCGTCTGTTTATTTACAAAAAAACTTTAGTTCGTTAAATATTATTAAATGTAGTATCTTTCTCTTTCATACTTTTATATCGATGCAATGCAAAATTTAATTTCTTATACCTATCAGTCAAAAAAAACATTGCAGCAATCAACTCAAAAATGAGTGAATGATTACCTTGTTTTACTATACAAGTTACGTGCATTGTCTCTAAAAAAATCTAAAATGTGACTATATATATATATATATTTCATTTTAATATATTTCGTGCAAAAACTGCTTTTTTTTTAATTTAAAAACAATCCTATTTACCACTAAACATGTTTTAAAAAGTTACTTCTCACAAATCAAATCCATGGGTTAGCATGGAATAGAAACTTGGTTGAACCAATTTTCAAATTTCGAATTTGAAATTCTAAAATCCTAAAGTAAACTTTTGAGGTAAGGAATCGGACATTTTCAGATCTACGACTTTTTTTTTATTAATATCCATCTTTAAGTAAATTTTTGACGTTTCGTATGTTTAACGATATTACGATGGGGATCATAAAGAAAGTCCTGAATATAATTTACATCTGAATATCTTGTATATGGTATCTCTATCTTGAAATAGATAATGTCCTTAAATTGAATAGAAAAATAGTTTTATAATAATATAACTTAAGAGGGACTGTCAGTCCTATACACGTAATGCTTTATTTTTCAAATCATAGTTTCTTGAAAAGTATTTTTTAAACGTATGATCTGTTTGCACCAGATACGCAAATAGGGATGAAAGACAATTTAAAAAAGATTTGAAGGAACAATATCAATCAGTTTTTTAATTATTATTTTTTTTTTATAAGCTTCATTTTGAGAA
The DNA here is from genome assembly GCA_023701765.1 of Hylyphantes graminicola. Lineage (NCBI taxonomy): Eukaryota > Metazoa > Arthropoda > Arachnida > Araneae > Linyphiidae > Hylyphantes > Hylyphantes graminicola. The sequence goes on along the minus strand of CM043117.1, from coordinate 71,388,050 downwards.
TCGTGGCGACATCTGTAGGACAACTTGGCTTAATTGATTAAAAAGATTTATTATTAATTTAAATAATTCACTCATGCATTATCTTTGTATGTTAATACAGAATTTAAATGATGCTTTTACATTTCAAGTACTTTTTATGACAAAAACCTTCATAACAAAAGAGAATCTATGATTTTAAAATTTGATGACACACAAAAATAAATGTCGCCAAATCGTAGAAGGAAAAAACGCCAATATCTAAATCATTCAAACTGTAAACCTAAACCACATGGAAAAGTGGGCGGAACTCATTATAAATCCAGCCAAAGAATTTCGCGCGACTTTTAAACTTGACTACTTTAGTTGTAGTATAGGTTGGATACTTTTAGATTAGATTTGGTGTAAATTATCGTCGCACTAGAGCTACACGAGGGCTATTGGCGCTTGGATACTTTTAGCTATTTTGATATGTACAGCTGTGGAAAAAGTTCCCACTGGTGATTATTTCGAACGTTAGTCATCCTATAGAACCTTTTTGACTTTGTGTTTATATAACATCATAAGTTAATTGCAGGACAAAAAAATTGCATAAGGAGCCGTCTTCATATTAAAAATGCTATTAACTTTAAAATTTTCAATGGCAGCACCCAATTTTATAATTAAGAAATATTAAGAATCCTCATAAACCCTAAATCTTAGTTTTTGTTACATTTGGCTGAATATTTGACGAGTTATTCAATCGAATCACTTAGTGACCTTTGGTTTACCATTTCTAAAATGACGGCCGTAGTCTGTGGGTTTATTGAAGGGAGAAATATAAACGTTTATTTAAAAATGTTTAGGGAGGGGTCCTGGGATGTATAGTCAATGAGGATGAAGCCCTGACGTTATTTTTAGAATATTTTATAATCTTTTTTTAAATTCGAAATTTTTTTTTAATAGAAAAGAAGGTATTGACATGGTAGTCTTCCCAAAGTGTCCCGTCTGTCTGTCCTTACTTCGGTGACGAAATCTGTTCTATCCATCAGATCTTAAGAATCATTTTTGTCATCGAAAGATAGGACAGCAGGGACATAACTTCATACTTTTTGTTCTTCTGTTTGTACGTCCATACGGATATCTGTCATGATGTCATGTCGACGAACGCGACCCATTAAAGTAGCATTGGAATTTAATTTTTAGTCATTTAAATTACTGTTGCCACATCAGCAATATCACGAAAAACCTTATTTGAAATGTTAAAGATTATTAATTTTTTCTTTGTAAATCGATTTGGAATGGCGTTATAAAAAATATATATCAATTTGATTTTTTTAATGTTTATTATATTTGTTTACTAAGAAAGTGGTTCACAGTGTTACTTTTTTTTTGCTTAAAGAGCTAATTGGTATTAATTTACAATTAAATTCCTTTAATTATCAGTGCAATTTGGAGTTATTTCATGTTTATCATTGCCAAATGTTCTGGATATATCAGGGTTTTTTCAAATATTATAGTTATTGATAGTTATTTAATTACAAGAATCTCGTGTAATTTAAGGTGAGATTTTCAAAGCATTGCCAAAGATCACGGAAAGGATGCTACAGGATGTGACTCGTTTAATTTTACATAATTATTCTTCAAACTGCAAATAAATTGAGCAAACTATAAAGATTAATTTATTTAATTTGCGGAAGAAAAAATTTAATTATAGTGGCCAATTTTTAGAGTTGAACATTCAAATTCTAACTGAATGCTGGGTTAGTTTATATTTGTTCTGAAGTTATAAATCTTGTGCGGAAGTGGTTATAGGTGGCAGTTAATGTTATTATAATACCCTTGCGTTTCGACGAGAATTTCATTCTAGTACTTAAGTAACTGCACATGTAGGCTTTTTAATTCTTTAAGAACTTCTCGAGCAACATTCAAGAACATGTGTCGTTTGGTGGCAGAGTACTGAAAGTTTAATGTGCCAATCACTCAGTCCGACGCTATTTTAGAGGCCTTGAAAAGTTGCAAAAAACACGTCAAGATTTCCCGGCTCCAAAGGTGTGCAATGTAGAAAGCTTCTTTCAGAACGAATGTACAGATTAGTGGCGGGAGTAAGGCTTGTAATAAAGAGACCAGTGTCTAATTTACAAGAGCAACCGAATGAACAAATTGACAAACTGCCACTAGCAATACAAAAGGTTCTTGCACATGTATTTGAAGACCATAAACCCGCGTTTGTTTGTATCTTGCTGACTCTTAGTATTGCCTTTGATAATGCCTAATAATACTACTTCATTATACATTGGGGTTTATACTTTTGCATTTAGTATTTATTTTTTTTTAACAAACATAAAGATTGCTTACACATCAAAAAAAAAATTCAATTTTCACGGAAAAAAAGTCTGCAGCACTGCTACCGGAATGTTTCCGTGAATTGAAGGAACACTTTGGTCCGCTAAAAGAAGGAAGTATTCCGGTTTTTTTTTTTAAGATAGATCCGTTGTATTTATTTTTTCGTTAAAAAACGAAAATTTTATGAATTTTGAAAAAAATATCGAACATCGAGCGACATCGTACGCTGACGCCGTCGGGACTTTGGACTCCACAGATTTAACGAGCATGTCTGTTCCAGTGCCCTCGGGCCCTAAACTTCCCAGTACACATATCCGATTTATAGGATGATTGGCAGTAGATGGGATTCGAACCCCCGCACTCCTGAGAACTCTGAATCCTGAGGCGGATGCTTGAACCACTCGGCCGTTGTGACACATATCTTCAAAGTATTATTATAGGAGTTACTGCTGCAAAAAGTCGTGATGTCGATAGAAATTAATGGCGGAATCTTCTACCCACCAACAATAATATCGCGATGCGCATGCGCGGTTCAAAGAAAACGGAATTTTTCTGTGTTTTTATAAAACGGAAAAATTACTGTGAAAAAAGACGGAAAGTTTAGTGTATAAAGACGGATTTTTCTGAGAGTGTACGCCAACAATTAAAAGTACGGAACTAGATTTAAGGGGTCATAGTCTTAAAAATGTGCAAAGAAGGTACTACAAAGCATAGTTTGATCTTTCATGCAATTTTTAACTACTCAATATAAAAGTATAATTTTTTTATATGCAATTCTATAAGATTTACTTATTATATAACAACATTTAAAATTTATGAAACTTCAGCCAAAAACTAAAATAAATGATAACAAACATTAGACTATTGGAACACTTTGGGATTAGGCTTGCGCGCGAAATTTTGAGGTCAAAATTGAAGAAATGACAAAGAAAATGATTTTATATTGTACAAATATGTACAAACAAAGACTTATACCTAATTTCTAAACTAAATTTTAATGAGTAATTATTTTCAGAGCTTTTTTTCTTAAATTTTTATTAATTTTTTCTTAGAAAAAAGCTCTCAACATAAATTCTAATTAAAATTGAGCTCAGAATTTAGGTACAAGTCTTTGTTTGTACACATTTGTACAATATAAAGTCATTTTCTTGCTCATTTCTTCAATTTTGACCTCAAAATTTGGCACGCAAGCCTAATCCCAATGTGTTCAAATAGTTTTATGTTTGTTATCATTTATTTTAGTTTTGGCTGAAGTTTCATAAATTTTAAAATTTGTTCTATAATAAATAAATTTTATAAAATTACATATAAAAAATCTACTTATATGTTGAGTAGTTAAAAAATTACATTAAAGATCACCTTCTTTGCAGATTTTTAAGACTTCTATGACCCCTTAAGAACAATACTGTTTATGTGCCGTCGTGCCGAAGCTAAACTAGTATTCCGAAGTTTACAGGGATGACTTTAGAGCAGTTCATAGCGGTATCAAATCTCGGTAATTATAAATAGAAATATAATGTATTAGTACGAGCAAACCAGAAAAAAAATCGTTTCCTGAAAGATCGTAATATTTACAAAATAAATATAATTTATTAAACAAATAAAAAAAATTAAATTAAAGAGACATAACCAAACAACACAATTTTTTTCCCTCCAGAACATCGTCCGGGCTCGCAAAAGAGTACCGGAACCAGTTTTCGTTAGTCTAAACCTGATTACAATCGAATAATCTTTATCTTGTGATTGAGAAAGCTTGCCGTGCTCCACTCCCCAGAAAGAGAAACGTATCCCCTTTTTTAAATCGCCAGACGTATCATTTGGCGAAAATTTGTAACGCCACCTGGCGAGTCAGAATCAAAATAAAGTTGGCTGATAAATCCTCTTAATGCTGTTTTTTTTCGTACACTGTGCAAGATGTATTATTATTTAGGACAGATTAAATGTTACCATTTATAGTATATAAAAGTGTAAGACATATTATATTCAGTGACCATTTCTATATGAGGTATAAACAAAACCTTGCGCATTTAAAAGTAGTAAAACTGAAAGAATTAAATGAATGCAATAATACTGTCGCAGAGACAGTTCTTTGTCTAGAGACGGTAAAGTATGGGGCTAGCATGCTAGAGGTTAATGGATCAAAACCAGCCCTGTCCGTACCTCTTCAGTATTTGGAAGAATGGCCATCTGTGAAATATGTATCCTCTTTTTGATATAAATGAAATAAATTATTTAAGAGTATATAATTTTATGCAATAGAGCCCCTCTCTTCTTTTTTATCATTTACCAGATTTTTTAACATTCAAAAATTTCCCTCTTAAAATTAACCTCTTAAACCTTCCTTTCCCTCTTGAAAAACTGATGGCAGTTTCTGTTTTTTCATTTATTGAGATTAATTATCAGTATAGTGCCCACTAGTAGGAATGTGCACCAAATATTTGGCCCTGAAAAAGGCCCTTTGGCAGCAATTTACTTGAAGACGGAGTATTTTTTGACTGCCTTGGATCTTTCGGAGAAGGCATGTTTAGCCAACTCACCGGTGAGCAGCAGTTGTATCGTTTTGAAGTTTATTAATTTTTATATCCTAAAATAATTTTAAAAACCTAATAAAAGTTTTTTTCTTCAGATCCAAGATGGAACCTAAGCTACTTCTAAAGACGTTTCTCACCATCTTCCTGTTGATCACATTTTTGTGTGCAGCACCAGTTCAGGCTCACCACCACCACCCCATGTGGAAAATGATGAAGAAGATGATGAAGCACCACTACGAAGAACCAGCCAAGTTTCTGGGCATCAAGAGCATTTTTGTCCCGATCCCGATGCCGGTCAACGTGGATCTGAAGAAAATATCATTCATGAAATGGTAGAATGTATGCCGGGTGGTAATTAAAAAAAACGCTCGCTATTCGGAGTGGTCTGTAGCTTTAAAAGAATAATCCAAATGCAAAAAACTTTGAAACACTTACTAATCAAGAAGGGGGGAAAAGAATGGAATCATAAAAAAGACAGAATCCTAAAAAGTAATCATAAAACAGAATATTCATAACTCATATATTACACACAAAAAAACAGAAAATTCATACTCGTAACTTGACCAGAATCTAAATTACGAGGCTTCGTCAATTACGGCCAATTACGGCCAACACACAGCTTATTACGCCACGTAATTTAGAACCCTGGTCAAGAGACGAGTTTCTTTTTTACGAAAAAGAATGGAATCATAAAAGAGAAACTCGTCTCTTGCTAAGGTTCTAAATTACGAGACATAGCCAATTATGGCTTAATACTGCCAACACATCCAATTACGCCTCGTAATTTAGAACCCTGGTCAAGAGACTAGTTTTTTTTTATGATTCCATTATTTTCTCCCCTTCTCTTGATAAGTAAAAGACTCAAAGTTTTTTTGCATTTGGATTATTCATTCAAGCTACTGACCACTCCGGATAGCGAGCGTTATTTTATAACCACCCTGTATACCTCAATGCTACAGAACTCGAAGTATCCACCTAGTGGAAACGAAGTCATGGTTCAGCAAAAACAAACTATAGAACTGAAGTACAAAAAACATATAGAAACGGGGAAAAAATCTCACGTGAAATGGAGTGCAAAATGAGCCATATGATGGACAACGAAATATTGACGTACTTGGCAACTTAGCACCTGTTGGCGTAAAAAAGTTCACAGTTTAACAAAAATACATTTTCTCTTTAGATTTATTCTATCATTACATGAAATAAAATTATCATGATTTACGTTTAAATACATAAAAAGTGTTAGCATTATAAAAATGGTACTTGGATGATGTCATTTGGTGCTCTATCACCAAATGGTTTAAAATCACGTAAAGAGCAACCAGAAAACGTGTTTGTGTGCGGAATAGTTTTACTGCACTTCTACTTCAATTCCTTCTCATTTAATGAACTATCAATTGACTATCTTTATAAATACACTATAACCTAAGTTTATGTTATACGTACCGATTCCCAGTGACCGCCAACGTAAAAGAATTGCTTTGCCATGCTGTCCTATTTTCACCAGGTATGGGAATCATCTCAACATCAATTTAAAATAAAATTGAAAAGAAAATAACATCCGGTTGTTTGATTATTAATTAATAAAGTTCTAAAATGGTGCCGCCACCTGCTGTATATATTTGGCATTTTCAAACTTCAAAAATATCTAATTAAATAACTAGATTACATTTTCGTTTCAAATTTGTTTCATTTCGACGTTATGGTAATTTCGCTACCTGATTAAAAGGAATACTTCTTCGGAAGTTGTGATTTCAAAAGTAATGCATAACCTCTATGGGACTGACAGTCTCTCTTAACTTATAGTTTAAAAAGATAATTATAATAAATCTTCTAAGTCATGTCATACAAAGTTTGAACTTTTTGTAACTTCTCAAAGAACCATTAAAGACCAAGTTTCAATAATCAAATGGTTTTTCTATGCAGACTCAAGTCCAGTCAACTCCCCTAAACCTGGTACAAAAAACCTTTATGAAATAGTTAAACATCTAAATTTTCACACGTTTAGACGCAAGTAGTTTCTATGTCAACCCATTAAATATATAGCAGTACACAATATTTAACATTCGATGATAATTGATATCATAGATATAAACACAACCTGCATGAACGACTTTCTTGGTGGAGGGCAAGATCGCCAAGCACTGCAACTTTTAAGTCAAACTGCATGTATGTATTTTATAACTATACTGTGTGAATATCAGTTGCACGCACTTGCAAAAAAAATATGTTTTTACCTATATGTCTTGTATAAATTCCATTGGTAAAAAAGAGTTGTTATTGTATATAAAATGCTAAATTTATATATATATATTTATATAATATATAAAAATTTTTATATATATATTATACTTATATATATATATTTAATATATTATAATATATATATATTTTTATATATTTATAAATTTATTCATTAAAAAAATATTTATATATATACATATATATATATATCAATACCAAAGTAAAGATACTCTTATAACTTTGAATTAGTAAGGTATAATAGTCGCTTTTTCGGTTAAAAAAGTTGCAATAATAAAAAAGAGACCGATTGGATAGAGAAGATTATTGGATTACGTTTTGGGGCCACTTTTAAATTTGCTACCATGTGTCGTGTACCCTTGATTCTTTAAATATTTTAACAAACGTGTGGAACTTTTTACTTATTTTCCTGAGCATTATTAAAATATTCATTTCTTAGATAAAAAATGAAAACTTGCAGCAGGAAAATGAAATTACTTTATCCTACAAGTTCTAATTGCTGGTGTTTTTAAAAAAAAGTGAGAAGTATTTTTTGAGAAAGAACTTCATAAGAATCAGTTTAAAAACTTCGTGAAAAATAAACGAAAAATTTGTATTTTTCTTTCTATTCTCGACACTTTAATGATCAACAAGGAAATTTGTTCCTAAAAATCTAGACATTAGTACTTTTAAAAACTTGAGACTAGACTAAAGTATTTCTCAAGATAAAAATGTTTAACACTTAGTAGAAACAGGAATTTAAGGAATTCAAAATATCGAATGGAACAAAACAAACAAAACTTAAACAAAAAAATTCCAACAACAACGAATTTATTTAACCACGGACACCGTAAAAAACGCATTATTAAATTTATTTTAAAACTAATCTGTTATTGATTACATTTAGTCATTTATTACTTGATTATACTTATTGTTTCAACTGTATGCTTTTCTACATTAAAACAAATCGACCAAACTAGTATCTCGCAAAGAAAATGTTCAAAACACTTCAAATTGATATATTAAAATTTTTACAGAAAATAAGCGAATTTATTACAAAATATACGGCATATTTGTGAAATTAACAGTTTTAGTATTTTAAAAATTAAACGGAATCGGAAATTTTTTTAGATTTATAAATATAATCCTATTATAATACAACAAAACAAAATTATCATTGTTGCACTAAGTATTTTTGAGATACACTTGATTTACTTGAATAAAAAGTATTGTACGTAGAATTTTTGAGATACACTTGATTGATTTGGAAAAAAAGTGTTGCATTAAGAATTTTTGAGACACTTGATTTACTTGAAAAAAAAGTATTGTACTTAGTATTTTTGAGATACACTTGATTTATTTGAAAAAAAAGTTTGCAAGTAGTATTTTTGAGATACACTTGATTTATTTGAAAAAAAAAGTGTTGCACTTAGTATTTTTGAGATACACTTAATTTATTTGAAAAAAATCCATTCATTCGCCATTTCAACCACCTCTAAAGTTTCCGGAGAATAGTTCTTTTCATAGAATTCACCATTTAAGTTACAAGTTCCTTTCTTTTGAATACCGTGACGGGGCCGCCATTTTTTATCCATCCAACACTTTTTTTTCCCGTTCCTTTCTCTGGAACCTTTTAATTCCAGAGAGAGAAAAAAGAATTGCAGAAATAGATAACTGGAAATGTTTCATTGCCGGAAACGATTACTGTTGGAGCCTTGTTACTTATCCAAAACTTTTACTATCAGGAAAATTGCCCCTTTGATCTTGAAATAAATCCATCGAGCAAAGACGGTTTCTGATGGCACAAAAAAAAACCTTCTTAAACTTTACAGAAAAGGATTTTGCATTGACTAGAGAAAAGCATCATGTTTAACACTTTCAGTTCCAACGACAATTTGGCATCATCACTTTTTTTTTCTGATCGTCTATAGCTATTTATGATATCAAAAAGCACATCATTCTTCAAACTTTTTTCTATTAGAAAATATTTTTCATTAATCCCAATTAATGTCAACTCTATTTTTTTTAAAATTATGATCAGAAACATGATGTTGCCAAATGGCATCACAGGGACTGAAAGGGTTAAAAGCTGGTCGCAAGAATTAGAAACAGATTGTTTATATTTTCACCATTATTACTTCTTTCTTTATATAAACAATAGATTTTAGTTTTATGAGGCAATAATTTAAATTAAATCAGAAAACTTTTTTATTTTTTAACGTCACTTGATGTGGGTCTAAAATACGATTCCCGTCGCCAATAACCCTCGTGTAGCCCTAGTGCAACTATAATTCAAAAACTAACCTTTGATTTTTAATATATTGGATTACAGTTTTTTTAAAAAAAAGTTCTAAAATTGGCTTTATAAGCATTTCTAACTTTCACTATCTTTTTAGCTAAGAGGTGTATAATTGTTTTTAACCTATTTACTCCAGTACCTGCTTTCTTCATATTCATAATTCCTTCCCTTGAATGGATTTTAAACCTAAACACAACGAATTTATTTAGTTGGTATACATATCCAGGCTTGTGTGCTTGGTCAGAGACCCGCTTATAAACCTTTGTCAAGTAAGACAGACTTATGACTTTCTTGGTGGGGGGCAAGATCGCCAAGCACTGCGACTTTAAGTCTATTGTAAAGTAAGACAGACACAACACACACATATACGAGACAGATGCTGCCATCTATCGCGCGCCACCTCCACAATTTGGACATGTCCCTGAAGGGGAGGGAAATAGTCTCCAGTGAACTTTAAACGTGGAAAACTGCGCAATGACCGCCCACAGGACTTTCGGACTCAACAGATTCAACGAGCACGTACTCCGCATTTACTCGGTGGGTTTTCAGCGACCAGGACTCGATCGTCGGAACTTCCGATCCGTAGATCGCGACTCTGACCACAAGGGTCCCCACAGCCCCAATTTTATTTATTCTATAAAGCCAATGCATAATGATACGAACAGTTTGTTCTTCTTTCCAAGAGCAGATAAAATGTAACTTTCATTATATATAAATAGCTCAAAATTAACATAAAATTCATATAATACTTACCACATATTAAATAACTAGAACAACTATTAATACGTAAAAAATTAAAGTATTTTTGAAAACGATACAATATTTCAAAATATGTAACAACCCCCTCCCACCCCCCCCCCCCAATAAAAACTATAAATCTTACTTTATAAAATGGATATAAAAAATATAAATAAAACATATTTCCAATATATAAATCACCTCCCTCTAAAGAATTACTCAACATAACACAAATATTATTTTCAATAAAAAAGTATCTTATACCTCTGAATCTCAGTATTTATTGGATAGATAGGAAAATAGTCCTACAAATACTTATGAAATACACCCACAAACATATCTACAAAACTAACATTTGACATTTCCGATTGCCCACAAAGGTTGACGCGTGTTTTGGACATCCCCCCTCTAAAGGTTTTGGCAACCAGCATTTAGTGGAGATGCAGGAATAAATAGTTCCTTTTCACCAGTTTTTTTTTTCATCGTAAAATTATGCACTACCTTCGTCGCATTGCAAAATGCCAAATAAGTGCCTTGGGGGCCCCTGAGGGGGAATTTTCGCGCTGGACCGCGGGTCTCCAAACTCAAGTGCCTCAGTGTAATACCAACAGCCCTTTCTGACCGGGCTCGCCCGATCGTGCGGGTATTAAAGCGAATGTTCAAGATCTGCACAAATATCGATACCGAACCAGCTGACTTGTACCATTCGTTATTTGTACAAAAAATGACTTTGTTTTTAAGGAGTTGCTGGCATTGGAGCTGTTTAACGCATTTTTTTCGATAAAACTTCAAATTTAGTCTCATAATGCACGTCCCGAAAATCCCAATTTTGGAAATTGGTTAAATAATTTTACAAAAAATATTCGAAGCAATTTTAAAAAGTGGGACTATAGAGACCTGTAAGTTACTACATGTATTATCTTTAACAAACCGTTTGTAAAAATATTCGATACAGCCGGAGAAATGTGGCAGAGAAAATAGTTTTTTCCCTTTGGATTAACATTGAGGCACTTGAGTTTGGAGACCCCCGGTCCAGCGCGCCCAGTCTCCCTTAAATGGTCTTTGCAGCTAAAAGTCCGGCGAATAATATATGCAGAAGGATCGCACTTAAAATGTGTTCCACATCCTAAAACCTTTGAATGACCACCATACAATTACTCAATATTTACCGTTTCTTAATTAACTCTTTATTAAACCTGTATGTACTGACGGTACTTATAAGTACCACTCAAAAGAGCCGCTGTTTAAGTTTTTATTGCTCGATTTGATTATAATATAATTAATTGCAATAGCTATCATTAAAATGGCTAAAGAAATATTTAAAATTAAAACCTTACCCAGGGCATAAAGGGTGAATAATTTACTAAAACTTACTTTTAATTACTGAATTTTTATGCTCCTAAACACATTACCCGTAATAAAATTGTCTTAAGTAAAACCCATTTGTATTTTAAAAAGAATTACCTTAATAACCAATCTATTTCACATTTCATTGACCTAGTTAATCATCTGTCCTCTCATAGCGATATTTTCTTTGATAATTTTTCTAAATTAAAGTGTGACATAATTTCCCAATTTGTACAATTGTATTTGTAATTTATTTCTTGTACACTTTTTGCTGGCTTCTCTGTTTTATCCAAATTTTATAATTGAACTTACTGGCTCTTTGTATTTAAATATTTTTATTCCTCGTTCTTTTTGTGTTCCCTTTAGTTTTTCGTTTCTATTTGTGATCTGTCTTGTTTTTCATCTAGAATGTTTCACATCTAGAATATCAATAGTTCCACAAGAATGAAAATAAGGTCAAAATTGATAAATCAAACCACCGTGCTATACAACGAATGAAATCCAAGAACGAAATCAGGATATGTTAAACAAGCCAATCAGCAGAAATAGAAAATAACTCTTCTGTAAGTTAGCCAATAAAATCCTCGATTTTCTAAGGGAGGTGCATTACTTCCAACACGTACCGAGAAAATGTGTCTAGAACGTTTATTTCTTCAGAAAATAATACCAAAGAATTTCTTGGGATTTCGTTCTCAAATCAACGACCTATCTAAGTTAGGTCGAGGTTCTATTAATAAAAGGAAGCGATTGGGTAGGTCCAACATCGTTTGAAGAGTTGCCAAAAAATTATCAGTGATATAACAGCTTCTTGTTAATAATATATAATAATATTGGATTCAAAACTAATTATTTTAAGAACATAAAAGGACTTTTGAATATCAATACTTTACCATTAAAATAGAGATACTTATATATAAATAAATTGAAAATATGAATCCAAGCGAGTGGGCCCGGGTTCGAATCCCGGGTAAGACGTGGATATTTGTGTTGTCCTGAGTGCATGCGGAGAGCGTGCTCGTTAAATATGTGGGTCCGAAAGTCCTGTGGTCGGTCATTGCGCAGTTTACCATGATGGGTGCAGGTCATCTGGAAAAAATAGCCCTTAGCTCCACCAACATGCCTAAATTGAGGAGGTGGCGCCATCTCGGCGTAGAAGTCAGACATCCACCCTCTCATGGGTACTCAAAGCCTTTTGCCAACGGATGCTACTGCAACCCTCTTGCCTTCCAGGCTACGGTCTGGAGGCACACAACAGCAATTGAAACAATGAGTCGAAGAGTTTAACCATTTCAATCCAAATTTTATTAAATTCTCCATACATTTTCTATCTGTAATATTTTCTTTTTGAATCGTTCGATGGAATAATCGTGTCTTTTGAAGAATTAAATAATGTTTATTTTAGTTAAATGAAAATATGAAAAACATGGTAAGATAAAATTCATTTTGAAACACAGTTTTAAATGAGCTTGCCCTAAATTTTTCATGCTACATTTTTAACTACCTAAAAATTAATTTTTAATTTTTTTTAACATTTAACGTTTCGAAAAAGGATGGTTATAATTCATTTGAAAGTTATGATTCCCATTTCTACCCTTAGATTTTAGTTTTAAAAAATTAAGATTTTTTCCTCCTGCTTTTTACTAATTCATTCCAAATGCATAATGAGTCTAATTCACAAATTTTAGATTTTTAGAATAAAAAATAAAAAGTTGTGGCTGAAAGAGTTACATAGCAATTCTTAGGAACCCAGCCAAGTCTCTCCGCCAAATGTCACATGACTTGGGCAAATGTTTTGGGTGCCAAATTTGTGAGTGTGCTCAGTCTATTGTTAACAACAATCTCTGATTTGATTCCTTAAAGGAAGAAACGCTATTTAAATGCAAATTTGCATTAAAAAAAGGTGATGTTTGAAATAAGCCATTTGAATATGGCCTTTACATTCTTCAGTTTTGTGTCAAAGGACGGGATTTTATTTTATCCTATTAAAGATTTTAAAATGGTGCTGTGTAAATAGTTCGAAACTATTGTTAGATTAGATTCGATTTTTTTTAATGTAAATTGGATATTTTATTTTACCAAGCGATATAGAAACTGTATTAAATGATTTACAATTCAATAAAAGTACTTTATATAATGTTTGGTGGCTGAACAGTTTTTAGTAGTTTTCAGCACTCAATTGGAGTATTAGGTGATGATGGATCGAGTTTATGTTTAATGGTTGTAGAAATTGTTAAGCTCAGAGTTTGTCTTGCATTAAGGACTTGGAAAACACTTTTGGAAAGGAAATGATTATTATATTATATTATATTATATTATATTATATTTCTTCATTTTTATCTAGTTGGTTATGTTTTTTGTCGCGATTTAAGTAACAAACACGTACAGTCATATTCCGTTTAATTCCATTTTTTTAATTAAAACTCTATAAAATTTATCATTAAATTAGAGGTCTGTATCACTACAAAAAAATTTATTTACCACTAAATAAATCAATACACACATCTAAAGGTAATTATATACCTTTTAGGTAACTTCAATAACTTTAAAGCCTATAAAGATCTGTTTGCTTGTGTGATTTTCGTGAAAACCTTGTTATGGCGTCTGGCAGATACTAAGAACAAGTGTACCAAATTTGAAGTCTGCACACTCTTAAAACAAACACTCCCAATTTACCTCAGTCTGAGTGGATTTCACTCCTCCAGACTGGAAAATGCACTTCTCCTTTTGGAGTGGATCCTTTGTGTGTTAAACCTCCGACAGGATCACTCCAAACGAGTGATTTTAACTCAGTCTGACAAAATATGCATGCCTTTAGGGTGTCGAAAATGCACTTCTCCAACTGGAGTGGATTTCACTCTTTTGTTTTAAGAGTGTATTAAAGAGTTCTATAGTAGGGTAGAGGAACGACTCGTTTTAAGCTGCAGCCATGACTCACTACACAGCCCGAATAAAGTGGAAAAGGTGCTAGGTAATTTATAATTTTGATACAGAGAAAGGAAGTACACACCGGGCAAGGGCGGGAATTGAACCCGCACCTGTTGCAGCGCTTGGACTGCCAGCGCTGTGGACTGCGATAAAAGAAACTCGGCCATTGGGCCCCACATGCCACTCTATATTGGGTGCGTGTTGGTCCATGGTGCTGTTCCCAGGTTCAGTCTCTACCTTACTATAGAACTCTTTGGTCTGTATCTCCATTCGGTTTTCAGTAATGCCTTTAGACAAAAAGTTCTATGGCATCTATTCTCCGCGCATGCGCAATTTTTTCAATCTCTTAAAGTTGTGTAGGTGAGCGTTAGGAGAAACACACACCCAATTAAATTTTATTAAAACAACGTAATTTAGTCTTCGTAAAACATTAACGTTAATTCCAACTGTCATGTTAATTAACTTAATTTAATTAGGTTATTTCAAGAATTTAAAAAAAGAAAGAAAAAAGCAAAACTACGTATGTGAAAAAAAAATCGTACGTTGTATTATAATTAATGAGATGTTGTATTATAATGATGAGAACGAAATTAAAGTAATGGTAACTACCAAAAAAATGGGTCTTGGGGCTTCAACTTGTAAAAAAGCTAGTCTTATTTCCAGGGACGTGAAAATACTTTTCGAAAGTTACGTATTTATCAATATATTTTTTAAATAAATTGTATTGGAATTAATTGTCACAGGATTTATTAAGGTTAGGGAAATGGTATTAGAATAAAAAAACATCTATGTATTTTTGAAAAAAATAAATAACATTAAAAAGAACTTTTAAAATTATAAATTTTTGAATCAAAGTAGCAGGGTTCTTTTACGAAATACTTCGTTCGGTTTGTTATTTAAATATATAGGTCCTTTTCAAATTCTGTTTCAAAAATATTTTTAAAAGCTATTTAGCATGTCGTTTAACATTGCAGCTAGTTTAGCGAAAACGGTTTGCAGAGCCGATGGCAAATTGTAACTGATAAATCACAACAACTGGTGGAATGGGGCTGTGGGGAGCCTTGTGGTTTAGATCTCGATTTCTGGATCGGAAGGTCCCGCGATCGAGTCTCGGTATCACTGAAGACCCACCTCGTACATTAAGAGTACGTGCTCGTTAAATCTGTTGGGTCACAATCCTGTGGGCGGTCATTCCGCATTTTTCCACTTGTACAGGTCCCAGGAGACCGTTTCCCTCCCCTTCAGGAACATGTCTTAATTGTGGAGGTGGCACGTGGTAGATGGCAGCATCTGCCATGTGTGTGCGTGTTGTGTCTGTCCTACTTGACGAAGGTTTATAAGCGGGTCTCTGACCAAGCGTACAAGCCTGAAAATATACGTCAACCAACCAACCAACTGGTGGGATTTCAATTTCAACTTGAATCAAACGAGTGAATCCCTTTAGTTCAAATTCTCACTCTTTAATCCGTCACTTTTCGGGTAGGGGGTAGGGTATTTTACATATATATTCCGACTTGTGTGCTTGCTCAGTGAGCCGCTTTATAAGTCTTCGTCAAGTAAGACATACACAGAAAGATTTTTTACTGTCACAAAGAGAGGAAATACACCCAGGGCGAAGGCGGAAATCGAACCCGCGCCCGTTACAGCACGCAGACTGCTGGCCTGCGATGCTTACCACTCGGCCATCCGGGCCCCGTCACTTTTCGGAATCCGACGGGTTTTGTGGTAACGATTCAGCCGGATAAGCGAGAATGTGCTGAACATAATTAACAAAAGCTAAACATTATACCCTTTGCTTGAACTACGAATTAATAAATAATGCGCTTACGCATTTTAAGTTTGTCCCTTTTGGCATGCATTCATTAGTCGAACTTTTATACTTAGACGTGAGAATTCGACTGTAGTACGGCAACGTGTTAATTGCAAAACGAGTATGAGGTAGATTTCGCTTGAATTAAAGCTTGCTATTTGAGTTCAGGCTAAGCTGTTATATTCCGTTGTTTACTAAGATAGTGGTGCAACTACAGGGTGGGGCGAATAAAAGTGGCTTGGCTTAGAAGTAGGAATAGGACAGGAAATGCTGCCAATTTAAAAAACCAATGCAAAAACAAGTTTAATATGGTAGCGTTTACATGAGCCATCGAATCCGTGGAATGCCAAAATCCCCATTGAGGGAAAAAGAGGTCGAGCAGGATTTCTAGCCCAAATGATAGTCTGTGGCCGAATCCATGGTATGAAACATCAAACCCTCCTTCATTGGAGGGTTTGCGAAACCCTCCAAGGAACCTTGATATTCCGGTTCTGTCTGGGAGGAAATCCCCAAGAGGGAAAAATTTCTGAGTTTGCTCTTCAATCCATGGATTAGATGGCTCATGTAAACGCGCCTAAAGAGTGATAACTTAAGGTGACCAAACTATACTGCATTTAGCAGTATAGTTTCAGCTGCTTGCAAAATTTTTAGAGCAAAGATTTTGCAAGCAGCGTCGGGTTTTTTTTTTTAAATTAAAGAAAATAATATTTATAAAAACTTCATGGTGATTTCATAGAGAAAAAAATGCTGAAACGAATTTGGTCAGGATAGGTTAACTGTACACTGTTAAAAAAAACTTGAAAGAAAACAGCGAGGTGACAGATGGCAGCATCTGTCACGTATATGTGTGCATGTGAGTGTGTGTGTGTGTTGTGACTGTCTTACTTGACGAAGGTTTATAAGCGGCTCTCTGAGCAAGCACACAAGCCTGAAAATATATGTATATCAACCAACCAAAACAGCGAGAAAAAAACAATTCATGGACACGTCTAAATTAGTCTGTCTCACTTGACGAAGGTTTATAAGCGGGTCTCTGACCAAGCCAGAGACATAACATAGAGTGGACTGCGCATTCATAGTAAAGCAGCTTAGAGATGGAAAACCAAAACCGATTTTCAAAAAACCGGTACCCCCGTTTTGACTGAAAACCGGTTTTTTTGTATGAGGCCCTTCGGAACCGAAAACCGGTTTTTTAGGGAAAAACCGACGGAAAATGGAAAAACGGTTTTTCTAAAAAAAACCACCATCCCTTGCAGATTAGCATTATGTCCTAAACATCACAAATCGCCAAGATGGGCAAGGTTGCTACATAGGGCAACTTAACGCTACCGTTTCGTTACGAACTATTCCAAATTGTCGCCAGACATGAATACCAGTTGGCAAGCCAGAAGTGGGACTTGCATCTATTGTAAAGTCACGTGGGTTTTTACCAATCACAGCCGCTTGGTGTTTTTTAATTGTTTTTGCAGACGATTTTTTGAGCATTGTTGGTATTTTGCTCTTTTGGCTTTTATAATAAATATTTACAGTAAACTCCCGATTATCCGCGGGTGGATTATCCGCTTTGCGGATTATCCGCGGGCCACGATCCCCTCCCCCTTTCCCTTCAAAAGTAAAATAATTTTAAAAAGCGCAAAGATTTACTCTTTTAATGCGTGTAGGAAAAATACATTCCAAGAACAGCGAATTCCTTTTAAGAACAACGAATACATTCAAAGAACGGCGAATACCACCCCCCCCCCCCATAAAATACATTAATAAGAACATCGAAGGCATTAAAATAAGGATGACTATGGGAAAACTGGTGTGTCCCAAAATGTCTTCGGCCAGGTGCACTTCACGTGCTGATTTTTTGTCAAAAAGAGTCTTGTAAAATAAACTGCTAGGGGACTAATAAAACTGCTTTGCGTGATTTTGATGGTGAAATGAAATGGAAGCGAAAAAAGTTGTAACAATTCAAGACAAACTTCAATCACAAATAAGAATGAGAAGTTGCAAGGCTAAAAAAAAAAAATACTGACTTTTTGGTAAAATTGTAAATCTTCATCCTCCCGTTACGTTTTTTTTATCTTATAGTACTTAGATAACTGTATTTTACATTTATAAAACCAGAAGCAATTTCGTGGATATTTTCGTTACTTTTGCGGATTATCCGCGAATTCGCTTATCCGCGGATGCCACGCCACCCAATTCCGCGGATAATCGGGAGTTTACTGTAATTACATTCTTTTAATCTCTGAGCATGTTAACAATCGTGAATGTTACTCCTAATTCAGTAACTTTTTGTGCAAGATGCCAAATGCTTGTGCAATTCCTAATTGCAAAGAGGGGTATAAAAAAGGATTTGTCACACTTCACCTGTAAAATTTATTTAGTTCTGCATACTTTTAGTAATTATGTGTTCTTCATAAACTATAATTTCTATCGAGGGAATTTATTCTAAAAGCTCTTGAAGAATCATATTCATGATTAAATCAACGTTGTTAGAACTCTAATTATAATAAATATTTTGGGCCAAGTCGATTAAATTAATGGTCTGAATATTGACAGCTTAGAAGTCGAATATTTTTAGTACAATTTGGTAAAAAAGAAACCTGTTTTTGCAATCGTAATTTTTGAGTTATTTATAATTACAAAGTAGAACATTTGTTGAATTTGGAATATATTGATGTGTTTTAGAAAGTTAATTTATTCCAGGTGAAATAAAGGAAGAAGCAATATTTCCAAAAAAAAATTATTTTTTTTAAAAAATCGGACTGTTAGAACGAAAGTTATGGAGACGGCTGAAAATATTCACCATGTCAATAACCAACTTTACAGCAACACTCTACAAAAACCTACTAATGTTCTTTTAAATTAATTTTTATAAAGAGTCCACGTAATTCAATTGTTCAAGTAATCCTAAATAGACGCACAAAATCAAAGGAATAATCTGATATCTATTAAGAGGATCTTAAAAAACTAGAGCCTCAGTGTTCAGGTCGTTGTGGAAAAACTCGCCAAATGGTAAACTCGCCATAGATGCGAGCCAAACG
The DNA here is from genome assembly GCA_023701765.1 of Hylyphantes graminicola. Taxonomy (NCBI): domain Eukaryota; kingdom Metazoa; phylum Arthropoda; class Arachnida; order Araneae; family Linyphiidae; genus Hylyphantes; species Hylyphantes graminicola. The sequence goes on along the minus strand of CM043117.1, from coordinate 71,368,823 downwards.
CGACACAGTCATGTGACTGTGTAAGTTAGATGATTGGGACACTTTAGATTTGCCAACGCGCAGTCCATTCTATGTTATGTCTCTGGACCAAGCACAGAAGCCTGAAAATATATGTCTACCAACCAACCAACAGCGAAAAATTGTGTGAATAATAAACCTGTATGGGGAGTTTGAAATTCTTTTTATTGTGATAAAGATAACACGTGAGATATCAGCATCACTCGCTAGAATCTATTAAGGGGTCATAGGAGTCTTAAAAATGTGCAACGAAGGTACTACAAAGCACAGTTTGATCCTTCATGTAATTTTTTAACTACTCAATATAAAAGTATATTTTTTATATGTAATTCTTTAAGATTTATTTATTATAAAACAAATTTTAAAATTTATGAAACTTAAGCAAAAACTAAAATAAATGATAACACATAAAACTATTTACAGAATCTGAAATATTGGGATTATGCTTACGCGCCAAAATTTGAGGTCAAAATTGAAGAAATGACCAAGAAACGGACTTTATATTGTACAAGTATGTACAAATAAAGACTTATACCTAATTTCTAAGCTCAATTTTAATTAGAAATTACTAAAAAAAAATTCAAATCAAAATTTAAAAATTTTTATGAATTTTCTTAGAAAAGTTCTTAAAATAATTTCTAATTATAATTGAGCTCTCAGAATTTAGGTATAAGTCTTTGTTTTCTACATATTTGTACAATATAAAGTCATTTTCTTGGTCATTTCTTAAATTTTGACCTCAAAATTTGACGCTCAAGCCTAATCCCAATGTGTTCAAATAGTTTTATGTTTGTTATTATTTATTTTAGTTTTGGCTAAAGTTTCATAAATGTTAAAATTTGTTCTTATCGAATTAGATATAAAAAATATACTTATACATTGAGTAGTTAAAAAAAATACATGAGAGATCAAACTATGGTTTGTAATACCTTTGCACATTTTTGAGACACGTATGACCCCTTAAGAAGGCAGGTAGATGGTTGGTGGTTCCGGTTTGCGTGCTTGATCGGAGACCCGACTATAAACCATCGTTAAGTAAGACAGGCTAAAATTTTTACTGAAATTTTTACTGATACAGAGAGAGAAGTACACCCAGGGAGACGACAGGAATCGAACCCGCACACGGTACAGAGCGCAGGCTGTTAGCATAACTGACTGCGATCAAACAAACTAGGCCCCTCCGGGTCCATCACGAATTGATGTAGGCTTACATCCAAAAATCACTGTAATGTCTTGCGTTACACCACTTTTAAGCTAAACATTTAACATATTGATGATGTTTTAACCCCCCGTAAAGTCGTTGCCCGTGTTACTAATCGCAATCTAATGCCATTTGTCAACGCGTAGTCGAATTTCCTGTAAATTTGTCGTAATTACTTGGAAATGATGTTTAGGTCAGGAGCGATCTTGATTAAATTCTAAGCATTGTTATACAGCTTCATTTAAATGTTTGGCAAATGTTAGTTGCGGCTAGGTTTCTGTATAATGAGTGAAACTTGATGCACTATTAAAAGTTTAAGGGGTCATAGGAGTCTTAAAAATGTGCAAAGAAGGTACTACAAAGCATAGCTTGATCTTTCATGTAATTTTTTAACTACTCAATATATAAGTATAATTTTTTTTATGCAATTCTATAAGATTTATTTAATATAATTTTTTTTTAAATTTATGAAACTTTAGCCAAAACTAAAATAAATGATATTAAACATAAAGCTATTTGAACACATTGTGATTAGGCTTGCGCGGCAAATTTTGAGGTCAAAATTGAAAAAATGACCAAGGAAATGACTTTATATTGTACAAATATGTACAAACTAGGACTTATACCTAAATTCTCAGCTCAATTTTAATTAGAAATTATTTTAAGAACTTTTTTCTAAAAAAAGTAATAAATTTTTTTTAAATTTTGATTAAAATTTTTTTTAAAAATAATTTCTAATTAAAATTGAGATTAGAATTTAGGTATAAGTCCTAGTTTGTACATATTTGTACACTATAAAGTCATTTCCTTGGTCATTTTTTCAATTTTAACCTCAGAATTTGCCGCGCAAGCCCCAATGTGTTCAAATAGCTTTATGTTTAATATCATTTATTTTAGTTTTGGCTAAAGTTTTATTAATTTTAAAAATTGTTTTATAATAAATAAATCTTGTAGAATAACATATAAAAAAATTATACTTATATATTGAGTAGTTAAAAAATGACATGAAAGATCAAACTATGCTTTGTAGTACCTTCTTTGCACATTTTTAAGACTACTATGACCTCTTAAATATTAGTTAAATATCAAACTATTGTAGCTTTTTTATAATTATATAATTAAAAATAACCAAATAACCGGAAAAAAAATAAAACGGAATTTGTTTAATTTCAATGGCATTGTTGAACAATTACAACATTGAAGAACTGAGTGGGAAAATGCATTAAATGAAAAGTTAAAGAAAACAACTTTTTCCAACAATGTGGAACTATTAAACTTAAACATTTATTGAAAATTGTAAACATCTAGTACTTTTTTAATCGAGTTGTTTTGATTGAATATTAATCTCTGGTGTTGTATAATTTTTTCATATCTGTAAGGGTCACGCTCAGATAAATAAATAATTGATAATTAATTAAGTACGTGCAGACGAGTGTGTATTAGTTTGTGTGCGATGGTAGCAGTCTGGTTGTAGTAGAAAACGGAGAATGCTTAGTTTGATGGAATTTGTGCCTTTTAAAGGTAAAGTTTGTGGTTCGAAATAAAGTAGTTAAGAAAAGAAATTTGTTGTTTGAAAGTTTGTTGAACCCAGTCATTCGGTCACTACATAATGTGCGGGGAAACCCCAATGGATTTCGAATTATTTTGAAGAACCGTGAAGATTGAGAAGATAGCCAACGGCTTGATTGTGAGTGAATCATTTTGGAATTTCTATTCTAACAGTGTTTAAAGAAGTTATTTAGTTCAGGAAGTTTAGTAACGAGGTGATTGTGAATAATTTGGAAGTTGTTTTAAGTTTTTAAGTTTAAAAGAAGCTATTTTGAAGAATTTTGGAGCAGAAATGTCGTTTTTAGCAAAAGCAAAGAAGGTCGATTTGAGGTGTTTGGCGGAAGATTTAGGTGAAACTGTGACGAAGGATATGAAAGTGGTTGACTTAAGAAATATTATTTTGAAGAGTGCCGAGTACGAGGAAGGATTTGTGAAGGGCGTATTAGAAAGAATAGTTAGTGAGAGAGAGGAAGAAGAGCAGATTAAGCGCCAAGAAGAGCAGATTAAGCGCCAAGAAGAGATTAAGCGCCAAGAAGAGATTAAGCGCCAAGAAGAGATTGAGCGCCAAGAAGAGATTAAGCGTCAAGAAGAAATTAAGCGCCAAGAAGAAATTAAGCGCCAAGAAGAAATTAAGCGCCAAGAAGAAATTAAGCGCCAAGAAGAGATTAAGCGCCAAGAAGAAATTAAACGCCAAGAAAACGAGTTTTTATTGGAAAAATTGAGTAAAGAAGTGGAACTGAAGCGCCTAGAAAATGAGTTTGAATTAGAAAAGTTGAAGATTGAAGCATCGATGTCCAGAAAGGGTTATGGAAGAGAAATGAGCTCTCAGAATGGAGGAATGCAAGAACAAGCTCAAGTTGGATTGCAAAAATTAATTCGTAAATTTGATCCTAAAGAAGGTGATATTAGCTTTTTCCTTATATTGTTGCTCTTGGTTGCTTATTGCTCTTGGGTTGTTACCGAGGTTTCCTGGGTGGAAGAGCAGGCTCAGTGTGGAGGAGCAGAGGTCCAATGCTTGGATGAACGCTAGGGCATTGGCTATGAACAATGTTCTAAAAGAGGTGTGTGAAATGGAGGGGGTGAAGTTTCTAGATCTGTTTTCTAGGAGAAAGTTTGAAAGTACAACTGTGTTTCAGGGTTGCCAAGTAGAGTGGATGGCAAGGGACAGAGTTCACTTGAGCACTAGAGGTGTAAACAAGGTAAGCAGGTTAGTGATGGACAGCCTTGCTTCAAAAAACTAGGCAAGTTTGGCGGAGGAGTGGCCAAGGTGAAGGCCATAGTAGGTAGGGGTAATATTCATAGGGGCAACAATTTGAGTAAATGTGGGCAAAATACATTGAAGGTCTTCTATTGCAATGCTAGAAGTATTAGAAACAAGATGGATGAGTTGAGGGGAATCATTGCAATGGAGGATCTCGACATTATTGGTATCACAGAAAGCTGGGCAAGTACTGATGATATATCTGATTTTTTCACCATTAAAGGTTTCAACCTCTTCCGTCGTGATAGACTAAATAAAAAAGGGGGTGGGGTGCTGTTGTATATTAGAAGCGACTTGAACTGCATTGAGTTAAACTTCAAGAGTGACCCTCAAGGTATCGACTCTGTGTGGGTTAAGTTAACCAATGTTAATGGTAATCATCTGGTTATAGGTAATGTATATCGACCACCCAACAGTAGTGGGGAGCAAGATATTGTTTTGTTTAACCTCATAAGAGAGATTTGTCATAAAAATGAAGTTGTGATTATGGGGGATTTCAATTTCCCAAACATTAACTGGGACAATAATGTGATTATCAGGGGTCAAGGTTTTGATTTTCTTGAGGTTTTAGATGATTGTTTTTTGTATCAGTTAGTAAGAGAGTGCACTAGAGATAATGCTATACTGGATTTAGTTTTGAGTAGCTGTGAAAATAGAGTGCATAACCTTATTGTCAGTGATCACTTAGGTGAGAGTGATCATAATAGTATTAAATTTGATATTATTTTTCAGGTCATACAAAATAATAGTGTAAGAGTTGTTCCAATTTTCAGAGATGTTAATTTTGACAACTTGAGATATGATGTTGTTCTTGCTTTTGAGAATGGGCTAGTAGGTACCCATACGTTTGAATTATGGGATGAGTTTAAGGAAAAACTTAATGATGTTGTGAAAAAACATGTTAAGTTCAAGCGTAAAAGTTCCCAAAGGAAACTGTATCCTATGTGGTTTTCCAATGATATTAAAAAGTCCCTTAGGTTAAAGCAGAAGGCGTATAAAATTGCAAAACAATCTGGTAGTGAGGTGGATCAAGAAGCTTACAGAGTTGCTAGGAGAGAGTTTAAGAATATGAGTAGACAACATAAATCTGTATTAGAGGGGAATCTCGCTAGGGATATTAAGGATAATCCTAAGGGTTGTTTCGCTTATGCTAGAGGTAATGTTAAGCAGGGTAAGTCTATTGGACCATTTAAAGGTAGTCATGGACAGTTAATCCATGATGACATGGAAATGGCTAATCTTTTGAATGACTTTTTTGTTAGTGTTTTTAATAATGATTATAAAAATGTGCAGGTTTTAGGTAAGGTTACAGAAGAGCAGGAGTGTATTGATTGTGATTTTTCTAGGGAGGAAGTTATTCATCTTTTGAAAACCATGAAACCCAATAAAGCACCTGGGCCAGATGATATTTATCCTAAAATTTTAGTTGAGTGTGCAGAAGAGTTGGGAGATGTAATTCTGACTATTTTTAGGTCATCATTTAATTCTGGACAGGTGCCGGCTGACTGGAAACTGGCAAACGTCACTCCATTATACAAGAAGGGGCCTAAATCTGATCCGGGTAATTACAGACCAGTTAGTCTTACATCTGTTCTTGGTAAAGTTTTTGAATCACTGTTGAAAAAGCGCATTATGAATTTTTTGGAATCTAATCATTTTCTTTCAGATTATCAATATGGATTCAGAAAAGATAGGTCTTGTACATCTAATCTGTTAAAATTTTATGATACTGTTACAGAGGATATTGATAAAGGCAATATGGTTGATGTTATTTACATTGATTTCCAAAAAGCTTTTGATAAAGTTCCTCATGATGCTTTGCTATTTAAGGTGAAAAGATTTGGGTTAGGGACAGCCACGATCCGTTGGATTCAAAATTGGTTGACCAATAGAAAACAAAGAGTTCACATTAATGGTAGGTATTCTGATTGGAATGAAGTTGCAAGTGGAGTGCCACAGGGCTCTGTACTTGGGCCAATTTTATTCATTATGTTTATTGATGATATCAGCTGGGGGTTGAATAGCAAGTTAAGTATTTTTGCAGATGACTTAAAAGTGACGAGTACAGTAAATTCTGTTGAGCAAATTGAGCAATTGCAAAGTGATCTAACGAAAATTACTGAGTGGGCTGCAAAGTGGGGCATGTCGTTCAGTGTGAATAAATGCCAAACCTTGCATTTGGGTAACAACAATGTTAATTATTCTTATGTTTTACAGGGAGAAAGTATTCAGGACAGTGAGTTTGTTAAAGATTTAGGAGTTTTTGTGAGCAATGATTTTAAAATGAGTAAACAATGTGTTGAAGCAAGTAAGAAGGCCAATCGAATGTTAGGATATATTAGAAAAAGTATCACTTCTAAATCTAAAGAGATTATTTTGCCATTGTATAGGGGATTGGTAAGGCCACATCTGGAGTATGCTGTTCAGTTTTGGTCCCCCTTTCTCAGAAAAGATATTGAAATGCTTGAAAAGGTTCAACATAGGGCTACAAAAATGATTAAGGGTTTATCGGGTATTGATTATGTTAATAGATTAAGATCGTTAAACATGTATTCCCTGGAAAATAGGAGAACAAGGGGTGATTTAATTCAGTTGTTCAAGTTCATTAAACAGGGAGACATGGAGGGCTTAGGTTTTACCTTAAATAGCCGGACCAGAGGGCATGGTCTGAAGTTGAATAAGTCATGCTTTAGAAGGGAAGTTAGAAAACATTATTTTTACAATAGAGTCGTCAATGAGTGGAATGCTTTACCAGAACATGTTGTGTATTCGAAGAGGGTGGAAGATTTTAAGAAGAATCTTGATAACTATTGGAAACTGGTAAAGAATTAGATTTATTTTGGACCAACCTTGCTGGGCCTCTGGCCTGTTGTTGGTCGACAATTTTTGTATTTGTATTTGTATTTGTATATTGTTTGAAAGACAAGCAAGAAGAGTGCAGATTAAGGAACAGGATTGGGTGACAAATCTTGTTGGATTATTACCGTTAGAAATGGCGAACTTGATTGCCAGGGAGCCAGAGGAAAAAGCCAATGATTATGATCATGTGAAGAATATGTTGTTAAAAAGATTTAAATTGAGCCCGGAAGCGTTTAAAATAAAGTTTAAGAGACACTGTAAGTCATCTGAAAACACTTGGCGAGATTTTGGATTTGAGTTGGCGAATTATTTTAATGAGTGGATTATGGGACTAAAAGCCAACGATTTTGAAAGTCTAAAACAACTAGTCATTACAGAGCAGATGAAGGAACAAGTATCAAGAGATATGCAGCAACATTTTATAGATGAATGGGGTAAAATTATTACAGTTGATGCTCTTTCTGAGAAACTAGATGAATATGAAAATGTGAGACAATATAACCAGCCCAATATAGCTCCTTCATTTCAACCATACAGGAATGACTATCAGGGAAAACCTAACACGTCCAATAACAGAAATAATTCATCTTATGAAGGAAATAGATATGAGCATAACAACCGTGGAGGATTTGATAAGAGAAATTCTTTCCAAAAGCAAGTGACATGTTTTAATTGTGGAAGATCAGGGCACTTAGCAAGGTTTTGCAGAGATAAGAATAAAGAAGGAAGAGAAAATCCTGAAGCTAAAGTTTCTGAAGTAAAGGTTGCAGAAGTCAATGTCTCTGGAGTCAAAGTAGTTGAAGTAAAGGAGATCGAAGGAAAAGTGGTCATTGCTAAATGCAACAGTGAAGTTGTACTGGAGAATAAGAAAGGGAATGCAGTTGAACCGAAAATGTCTGATCTGGAAATAGTAAAAATTTCATATGGTGGAGCAGAATATGAGGCAGTTGTAGATTCTGGTGCACAGATTAGTGTGTTAGCAGTGTAGTAGGGAAAGAAGTTGACTACAAAGGACATATTATGTTACAGCCTGCGTTTGGTGATTGTTTGAAAGCCGAACTAAAAGAAGTTGAAATTGGTTTGGTGACAAGTTCGTATATTACACCGGTAATTAAAACGGTTGTAGCAACTGTGGACGGGTTGAATGCTGACATATTGTTGGACATGGAAACTTATGAGGCCTTGTTGGAGCAGGAGAGAATTTATAGTCCTAGCTTCACAGCTACTATGAAATTAAGATCGGATACTCAAAAGGAAGAGTTGAATGATAATGTGAATACTGAAACAGAAGAATATAAGCCAGCAATAAGAGAAAATGATGCTAAGGACGACGGGAGCAAACCAGAGAGGTTCAGGAAACAACAACAAACGTGCACTACTCTTCAGGAGGCATGGAAATTGGCCAAGCAAAATAAAGGAGGGTATATTGTAGAAGAAAATATCCTTTACCATGAAGAGAATATGTATGGAAGTAGAATAAGGCAGTTAGTGATTCCTGAAAGCAGAAGAAACAAAATATTGGAGATAGCTCATGAGTCAGTATTCGGAGCACATCTAGGAGCCCATAAAACGATTCAAAGAATCAAGTTTACGTTTTATTGGCCTGGAATGATCAAGGAGATTAAAGCATATTGTAGTTCTTGTCATGGGTGTCAGTGCAGAAAGGTAATTCGCTCTGTTGACAAGATCCCGATAACACCTGTGTCTCGTCCTGAACTACCATTTCAAGTGGTGAACGTAGATCTAATTGGCCCCATAGATCCGGTATCGTCACAAGGACATAAGTACATTCTGTGTTTGATGGATCAACATTCAAGATGGCCAGAAGCTGTCCCATTGAAATCTCTAACGGCTAAGAGTACATGTGAAGCATTGCTTGAAATATTCAGTAGGACAGGAGTACCAGAAGTAATCGTGATGGACAATGCAACAAATTTTACAGCTAGTTTGACGCAAGAATTTCTGAAGATGTTAGGAGCTTGTCCACGATTTACAACACCGCATCATCCAGAAGGAAATGGTTTAATTGAGAGATGGAACCAAACTTTGAAAAATATGTTGCACCATATTATTAGAGAAGAGGGTAGAGGTTGGTGCAGGCACATTCCTTTTTTATTGTGGGCTTATAGAGAAGTTCCAAATGCAACTACAGGCGTACCACCTTTTCTGCTGATGTATGGAAGAGAACCAAAGGGTCCATTGTCTATACTGAAATCAGTTTGGACGGGAGAAGTATTATTACCTCTGAATATGAAAGGTTCAGTAGAAAATTATTTGCAAGAACTAAGAGAGAAGTTAGAAGTAGCAACACGAAATGCTAAATTAACATGTGAAGTACAGCAAAGTAATTACGCCAAATACTATAATAGCAGAAGGAAACATCGAGAATTTGCACCAGGAGATCAAGCGCTTGTGTTAGTACCGGATTCAACCAATAAATTGTATGCCAGGTGGATAGGTCCAGTTAAGGTTGTAAGAAAGGCGAAACCAAATTCGTATTATCTGCAGATGCCTGAAGGTAATTTAAGGTTACTCCATGTAAACAAGATGAGAGAGTACAGGGCCAGAGTTCAGACTGTTGGAGTTGTTTATGACTGTAATGGCACAAAGTAGTTAAGTGTGTGTCAATAGTAATTGTAATGTAAAGTGTGACCCTTTATATATTTTAACATATTAAATCTTCGGATATAATATGATTTTAGGGGGGAGGTGTAAGGGTCACGCTCAGATAAATAAATAATTGATAATTAATTAAGTACGTGCAGACGAGTGTGTATTAGTTTGTGTGCGATGGTAGCAGTCTGGTTGTAGTAGAAAATGGAGAATGCTTAGTTTGATGGAATTTGTGCCTTTTAAAGGTAAAGTTTGTGGTTCGAAATAAAGTAGTTAAGAAAAGAAATTTGTTGTTTGAAAGTATGTTGAACCCAGTCATTCGGTCACTACAATATCTACTTGAAAATATTTGTTTAAAGAGATAGTGTCAGTCCCATAGAGGTAATGCATTAGTTTCGGAATCACAACTTCCGCAGAAGTATTGCCCTTTTTCCACAGGTATGGAATCAACATAATACCAAAATTTCAAATAAAAAATTTTTATCTAGTTATTTGAATATATATTTTTGAAGTTTTAAAATGCCAAAAATCTACAGCAGAGGGCTACACTATTTTGAAACTTTATCAACTAGTATTACATACTTAATTTTTCGTTCCATAAGAATATCAAAAAGTATTTAATTAACATTAAAGTATAGATTATTTTAGTTTTTTAAAACTTCTTTTTGTTTGTTGTGAAACCAAGTACGAAAATTTGATCAATATAAAATGTCATTAGCACAACAAAGACCCAAAACAAAACAAAATTTTGGAACTTTCTTTAATTTCATGAGCTCTTCTCCAACTTTCCCCATTTCAAGAGATTAATTAAGTTGGATAAAGAGACTCAGGACATTTCCAATTAGACAACTTTCCAGTTTCTTATATATAAGGGTATTATTAGGATAGTTGTAAGCAAAGAAAAAAACTTTTCTGGGATCTACTAGCTCATAATGAGCGAAATAAAAATAAATACAATTTCTTCTCTGGATTAGAAGGATCGGAGAAAGTCTTATGGGAGTTGTTTGGACAAGGGATTGTATTTGATTGATGTATTATGTTATTTTTTATGTATAAATAAAGTTTCGATAAGTTCGATTAAATTAAAGCAAAGAATTTAAACTTAGTAACGAGTTGCCCAATTTTTGAATGTTTCAGATGACGTAACGCTCTTGTTTTCATTTCTATATGTACTAAGATTTAATTGGTTGCTTCGGTTTCACTCTCAAAAGGACCCAAATACATGAAAATAATTTTTTCTATGCAAGCTTTCTTTAACATATGTTTTGAATAACCAACAGCACAGCACAGGTGTGGGAATCATCGTAACATTAACTTAAAGCAAAATTGATAAGAAAATAACTTCCGGTTACTTCATTTTTGATTGATAAAGTTTTGAAATAGTATCGCCATCGGATGTATACTTTTGACACTTTCAAACTTCAAAAATTTATAAATAAATAACTAGATAACATGGCAAAGCAATACTTCTGCGGAAGCAGTGATTCCAAAACATATGCATTAGTTCTATAGGACTGACAATCATCCTTAAGAAAATAAAATAAAAACTTGTATTCCGAGAAACATCATTACTATTTGTCAATCATACCAAAAAAAATGACAAATGACAGTGATCGCAAAAAAATTGGCATTTCAAAAAATAATGAGTAAAATATTCTTAGAAAACTCATTTTCAAATGCCCAAACAAACTCAATTCTTCGAAACAAATGACAACAAACCGTTGGGGATGTTGCCATCCACGACATGAAACAATCACATATGAATGATTGTTCCTTTCGGAGGAGCAGGTCCAGTATATCCAATACATTAAATTGATAAACAACTTATTGAGGTACCATTAATACCGTCCCCAGTCTTTTGTACAAAAGGCTTTATGGTTTCACATAACAGGTCAATTAATGTAACTAATAAAAGGATTCTTTTAGTTCTGATAGTTTGGAATGATTGACAAATAGTAATGTTGTTTCCCGGAATAAAAGTTTTTATTTTATTTTCTTAAGGATGATTGTCAGTCCCATAGAACTAATGCATATGTTTTTTAATCACAACTTCCGTAGAAGTATTGCTTTGCCATGTTTCTCTTTTTTCTCAGGCATGATAGTCAACATAACATCGAAGTGAAACGAAAATGTTATCTAGTTATTTATTTATACATTTTTGAAGTTTGAAAGTGCCAAAAATATACATCCGATGGCGATACTATTTCAAAACTTTATCAATCAAAAATGAAGTAACAGGAAGTTGTTTTCTTATCAATTTTGCTTTAAGTTGATGTTATGATGGTTCCCACACCTCGTGAAAATAAGATAACATAGCAAAGCAATTCTTTGGCAAAAGGTACGATTTTAAAACTAATGCATTAACTCTATTGGACTGACAGTCCTTCTTAATGGAAAGTAATTCCTGTTTTTTTTTTATTTTATTTATCCAATGAGTTTAAAAGTTTATAGTTCTCACCTACTTACTATAGCCAATTTACGAAAGCTTTGCGATTCGTACAACATATATATCACAGCATATATCACAGCGTTTGTAATATATACAACGCGAAATGTACATTGAAGCTCCGAATATCCAGAACATATGGAAGCCGAAATTTCGGAAAATTGGATAAGAGCCGATATAATTAGAACAACAACCAACAATAGAACTGCAAGAGTAATCTAACAAAGTAGATTTTCAGTAAAGCAGATATTCTTTTAGTCAGAATTTGGATAATTTGAAAGAGTCAGAAATTCATACAATTGGAGTTATGCTGTATATATATTTTTTCATTTTCTTGCAATATTTACAAACTTTAAACATATTTTAAAACTTTAAGCTTATTCGGTCTGCCAGTTTTGGTAAATTTGGATAAATACTTATTACCAAATTATTTCATATAAATTTTTATAAAAACTGTATCCGAAGAGCTGCGGCGCCGTTACTCATTTAGCACTACCCAGGGAGCACGTTAGCTTAAGGATGCTACGGACAGACGCGAATAACATTACACCCCAAATTATTATTATTTGTACACATGTTCTCTTTCTCGTTCTCTGTATCTACCTCTGGCGAAAGAACTATGTTCCCTCTCGCCAGCTGCATTGGAAATAAAAAAAATAAAAAACTTTATAAAAACTTTGAATTCTGCATTCAACCAAATCCATTATATTAGGAAGTATAAATCATCGTATAAAAAAATCTATGAATTATTTTCATCAATAACTAATTTTATCCTGAGTGGTTATATTCCGATCCGGAAGTGGAGCTACACGCCACATTATCGTTAAGAATAGAGCCCAGCAGACCGCAAATTGACTCAAGATAATACGACAAAGAAATAAACGATCATCACTTTTAGAAACTTTGTCACATTGTCTCATCCGGAAAATCTAATACCTTCATAGTAGGTAATGCAGTAGAGCCCGGGTGGCCCATGCACTTGGTTTGTTTACAGCCCACTAAGCCAACAGTCAGAGCACTTTCCAGTTTCCGGGTGCGGGTTCGATTCCCACCTTCGCTCTGGGTGTATTTTCTCTGTGTTAGTAAAAATTATATCTGTGTCTGTCATACGTGACGAGGGTCTATGATCAAGCACACAAACCGGAAAATATGCGTACCAACCTACCTACTAACCCAGGACGCTGTTCTTTCATAAGGCGCGTTATGCCAGGGCCTTAGGTCCCCATATTTTAGGGGCAAGGATTTTAATATTGATCAACGTACGTTTATGAGTTTGTTTCACTTCGTGGATGGGAACAGTTCCAATGGCTTATTGTCATTTGTTGCTTGGAATTACTTATGTTTTGGTATTCGAAAATGAGTTTTCTAAGAATATTTTACTTATTATTTTTTAAGGGCAAACTTCATGCTGTTATGCTTGTTCAAAACATTTGTTAAGAAAGCGTGCATAGAAAGACAAATTTCTTTTACAAATACAAAAACAAAAATTGTCGACCAACAACAACAGGCCAGAGGTCTAGTAATGTTGGTTTTAAATATATTTAATTCCTTACCAGTTTCCAAGAGATATCAAGATTCTTCTTAAAATCTTCCACTCTCTTCGAATGCACAACATATTCTGGTAAAGCATTCCACTCATTGACGAATCTATTGTAAAAATGATGTTATCTTACCTCCCTTCTACAGCATGATTTATTCAATTTCTGACCAAGTCCTCTGGTCCGGCTATTTAAGGTAAAACCTAAGCCCTCGATGACTCCCTGTTTTATGAACTTGAATAACTGAATTAAATCACCCCTTGTTCTCCTATTTTTCAGGGAATACATGTTCAAATATCTTAATCTATTACCATAATCAATACCCGTTGCCCAAAATCATTCTTGTAGCCCTATGCTGAACTTTTTCAAGTAACTCTATGTCTTTTCTGAGGAAGGGTTATAAAAACTGAACAGCAAATTCCAGATGTGGCCTTACCAATCCCCTATACAATGGCAAAGTGATATTTTTTCTAATATATCCCAACATGCGATTGGCTTTCTTACTTCTTACTTGCTTCAACACATTGTTTACTCATCATCTACATCGGTCATTTTGAGAGTGAAACCGAAGCAAGCAATGAAATATCGTACGGATAAAAGTAAAACAACAAGTGATACGTCATTTGAAACATTCCCATTGCAGTCTTAGTCTATGGAAAATTGACGTATAGCAATTCGTTCTTTACCTTTATTTTGCGTGTCAGATTCCAGGTTCTTCCCCAGATACGTCACTTGGCTCGCTGCCCTGTGACGTCACATCGAACGTAGGATAAGAATTGCTATCTTATCGCTAATGTTAAGTAAGAAATCCACATCTGACGTCATATCATTGTATTTTTAGAGTTTAAAATGAGGGAGTTCCAACGTAGTTTGTTATATGTAGCCAGAGAGATTTCATTCAATAGATTTTGACTTTTAAGGAAGTCGTTGGAAATTAGAAAAGAAAAATCTCAAAAAAATTTACATCGAGCACGTTTGTGAGAAAAATGCATGCCCTTACCAAAAATTTAGCCTAAAATATCTTTAAAATGTGCGAAACGGGTTATAAATACAATGCTCAAAACAATTAGGGGAGCGCTTTTGCATACTTTTGTTAAACCTTTCAGTCCCAACTTTTTAATTTTCTGACTTTTTGTTTTCTTTAGCTAAGACTTATCACTATGTATATTTAACTAAAAACTCAGTTCGACTATGCTTCTACGTAATTGAGAGAGGTAATATAAGTTACTTTTTTGGCCAATTTTTTTTTTACCCATACTCATAGATGGAAATGTGTAAAACAAAATTTTTAATTTTAAAAAAGTTATGACAGCATAATATGCTTTTTTACGATTCCCAACCCTCCAAACACTTTACTTCAAAATATACATGACGAGCTTGGTGGAATTAAATGCTAAGTGGCATTTTTGAAAATAATTGAGAGTTTTGTATGGATGAACATATTATACCTGTTTTAAAGATAACAAGATTCTCCACCTTTTATTAACTAGAAATTAAGTATATATTTTACATTTTGTATGCTGTTTTTAACATATGTGAGTGCAAACTTAGAGCTTCAAAGCTCTTTTCTCGTTTTCACCTTTTTGTCACTTAGCACTTTCTTCCACTAAGCTCTCAACATGTGAAGCTATTCAGAAACAGAAAATAATTTGGACAAGTATCAAGAGCCAGGACCTATCCTGTGACGTCAGGTATGACGTCGCAACTTTCAGGGGCTCGATTACTTAAGCGATGCGAAATGTCTTTTTCGCGGCGACAGCTTTAGATTTTTAAAGGCCATTATATCTAAAGGAGATCGTATTCGCGTGTAAATGTTGCCATAAATGTACTGGATACAGTGTAATGTTTCTCTGACGTCATTGATTTCTAGGTATTTTTTAGTTGAGTCATGCAAGTAATAGCAATATAACGCAATCAATTGCTGAAGTACTATATGGCATGTTTAAGGGTGAATGGTTTTTTCAAATGAATATCTTAAGGGGAGTCGGATATGTTTCTTTCTCACCCATGTTAATTTTCCTTACCTTAGGAAAAATTTTCTCATTAACTATACGATAGATTATTATGATTTTTTTTTGTATTTTATTCTTTGAATAAATGAATATACACTCTTAAAACAAACACTCCTAATTTAACTCAGTCTGAGTGGATTTCACTCCTCCAGACTGGAAAATGCACTTCTCCTTTTGGAGTGGATCCTTTGTGTGTTAAACCTCCGACAGGATCACTCCAAACGAGTGATTTTAACTCAGTCTGAGTAAATATGCATGCCTTTACGGTGTCGAAAATGCACTTCTCCAACTGGAGTGGATTTCACTCTTTTGTTTTAAGAGTGTAGCTCTTTGATTTAATCTGAGAATATTTCGAAGTATAAAAAAGTACTTTTACAGTATTTTTTTAATATGTATTAAAAAACGCAAAAAAATCAGATTTAAAATTATATTTTTTAGCAGAGATATTTAAAATTAATTAGTTTAAATTAAAGAACTACATGAAAGGAATAAAATATAAGAAAAAATCACAATGATATCTCATATAGTTCCTGAGAAAAATGTTCCTAAAGTAAGGAAAATTAACGTGGGAAAGATAGAACCATCCTACTCCCCTTAAGTCCTAATTTGTTATTAAATCGAAAGAAAGAAGAAATTCAATGAGGGGACTTTAATATCGTAGATATATCCGTCAGACTGTCTTCAGTACCCTCGTTTCAACTTCCGTTCTAACCATCATATTTATAAAATTGTTGAGTGCAAAATGCTATATCAGAGATGTATACTTAACATGTATGAAGGGAATTTTTTCCGTTTCACAGAAAAGTTGACTTATAATGTTGGTCTTTCTAGGAATGAGTAAGGTATTGGACGCTTATAGAGATTTGTACGATGTATCACATATCCCCCTCACAAGCTGTTATCAACCGATGGGAGAGTAAGAACTAAAATTAAAATCTAAAATTAATAATTATAGTTAAAATGTCCTGCTATTAAAATTTGTAACGATGCGAAACTGACAGGTAATCAAGCTATCAAATCCAATTTTAGTCTCCATGCGCGTCCCGTCGCTAGCATTGGCACAGAGAGCCTGTATGACCTTCTTAGCCAGTAGAGCCAGCCGTGCCACCACACTAACTCTCAACTTTCAATACCTCATTACACCCATCAAAAATATAAACACCCTACATAACTCTTCAAACATTTGAAAACTCT
Organism: Hylyphantes graminicola; assembly: GCA_023701765.1. Taxonomy (NCBI): domain Eukaryota; kingdom Metazoa; phylum Arthropoda; class Arachnida; order Araneae; family Linyphiidae; genus Hylyphantes; species Hylyphantes graminicola. Next base: position 71,352,133 of record CM043117.1, on the reverse strand, counting down.
TAAATTACCCCTCTTAATTATTAACTCTTAACTATCAATTGAAGACTATTAATTAGTAGATAATTATTGTAGCTCGCTCTTTATAAGAAGAGTTTTAATTAGCGGAGCCTTTCGAATATTTACGACCTTTAAGCGGTATAAAGCTTTCTATTGATATTTTTGGGGCCTTATTGCATTTCCCCATCGAACCTTTACCAAACAATTCACCCTTACTCCTCAATTCCTCTCCTGAGAAATTTCGCTTCTTTCTGAATATAATTTCTGAACTTTTAAGCTATTTCAACACGCAACGTTATTGATAACATACCTTTACCTTCCCACAAGTACCGGAAGATAATATTGGCCCTCCTCTGTACCACAGTCTGTAGGTTCGACTCCATTCTAGTATATGCCAATTGGAATCAGCTTTAAGTTAGGTAGGTTGATACATGTATTTTAATGTATGTGTGATTGAGTAGAGACCCGCTTATGAATCTTCTTCAAGTAAGACAAACACAGACATAATTTTTACTGACACAGAGAGAGAAAGCACACCAAGCCGAAAGCGGGAATCGAAACCGCACCCGGTACAATGCACGGAGTGTGGAAGTAATTTGCTGCGATGAAACCCTCCAGACCACCCGGCCGCTCTTCAGCCTTAAGGGGCATTAGTCTTCTGTCCGAAAGCCCTCATGTGAAAAGAAACCAACCGCATAAAATACAAATAAACCAAATCTCAACATGAATAAAATATGACTTAGCTCCTTGTATCGGAATTTATCCCTTGGACCGGAGTTTTAGTTACTAGAGCTGGCATATATTGATCGAAAGCCCGGCGGTTACCGTTATCGATTACGTTTTTGAGGTCGACTTGACGGCAGATGTGTTTGCCGAGATTTATTCGGTAGTATGTTGGGCAAAGAGTTTTATAGTAGGGTAGAGGAACGACTCGTACTGAGCTGCCATCGGCAGCCATGGCTCACTACGGAGCCCGAATAGAGTGGCAAAAGTGATAGTTAATTTATAATTTTGATACTGTGAAAGGAATTACACCTAGGGCAAAGGAGTCAATCGAACCCGCACCCGTTACAGCTAGCGGAGTGCTTGCGTTATGGCCTGCGATCCAAACCACTCGACCATCGGACCCCACATGCCACCCTATGTTGGTCTCCGCGTTGGTCCATGGTGCTGTTGCCAGGTTCTGTCTCTACCCTACTAAAGAACTCTTTGGTGTTGGGCCATGGTTAGATTCGCCGAAATTTTCTGTTACCTGCTCTGCTCTAAAGGCACATTAGTTACGTGCACTAAAACTATCGATTTAATTACGGGGTTCCCCGAGAATACTGGGGCAGACGTGCTCTTTTAATCTGTGGAGCTCAAAGTCCCGTAAGCTTACTATGTTGGGTGCCAGCTCAGGTGTCAACCTCGCCATTTATTGAACTCGGTTCTAAATTACGAGGTGCAACAGGCTGTGAAAAAACCTAATTGAGGAGGCTGGAAATAAACAGCCGAAAACGAATAAATTACAAAATTCTCAAAAGCAATGGGCCCCAACTCGTGACGGATGGGCCCGAGTACACTGGGACAGACGTGCTCATTAAATATGTGGAGTCCAAAGTCCCGACGGCGTCAGCGGGCGATGTCGCTCGAAGTTCCGTTGGGTGCCCGCTGAGGTGTCGACCTCGTCACTTGACCAGGGTTCTAAATTGCGAGGCGTTATTGGCTGTGTTCTCCTAAAGAAGGTTAGAATTAGGCAGCCAGAAACGATTACATTACCATTACCATACTAAAGTATGGCGGTAGAGTATTTATAACAATATTTCCAACCGTTACAGCTGTTTTTCCCGTCATGAAAAAAACCTTTTGAAAGTGCCTTACATTTTGAGTCAAACTTTTTAAAAAACGCCATTTTTCACAAATATAATAAACATCTAACAACTTTCTTCCGAAATACGCTTCAATTTACGTTTTATTTCTATCGCACATATTGATTTATACTTATCACATTTTTTTAAAGGAAATACAACCAATAAATCATCCATATTCCGCCATAAATATTTGGTGATAACATCTATATTTCAAAACGTCAAATAGTGATGCGAAGTTTTGTATGTCACGATCACATCGTATGATAACATCAAGTAATCTATTATAAAGAATGTTCAGCAAAAAACAATGACGCTGAAAAGTCAATACAAGACATTAAAAAGGCATAACTTTTTTTTTAGTCTTGGAAAGTGTTTTTCAAGAAGAAACCATAAAATTGAATAAATTTTTAATTTACTGTTGGATCTTGGGCTGTCATACGAAAAGTTAATATAATAAAGTTGGAAGGAAAAACAAATTGTTAAATTTACCCCTTCTTTTTCCTTGTAAGGATAAGAAATATTAGAAGGAGCAAAATGCAAAATGGGAAAAAGTTGTTTTCCAACCGGCAGGTTTTTTTTCTCTATGCCCTTGAAAATTTTACCACGGACATTTTCGCATAATTTTTTTTTAATATTCTATACATATTGTATCAAATTTTACAAATATTGTAAGGATCTCTATTATTTTGGGAATAATTTTAAAGTTTCGGAAAAAATTAACTTTTAAAAGCACAATAGAAAATTATTTTAAACAATATTTTTTGATGAAATGTAATGCGTAGTCTACAAGGCAAAATGTGTTAGCTAAAATTAACGTTTATTTCTCTTCCCGGTATGTGAGTCTCCAAACCTTTGCAGGTAAAGGGTTCGTTAGAAAATTTTGTTGGTAATGCAAAATGAATGCCTATATTTAAAATATAAATACAGGGTTAGTCAAAATAAATAGGACAATAAGAAAACTATTTTTATGTCTGTTTATTGTAATCAAACTACAGCTACGTAGGGTCAGATAAACTATCAACCTATCAACTATTGTCCTATTCATTTTGACTAACCCTGTCAATCGCATGATAAACTAGGAGTGTATAACACTGCACGGCTTTTATTTAAAACTCAATTTATCAATACACACATTAAAAGGCAATTATACACCTTATTAGGTTATTTTAATAACTTTAAAACCTAAAAAGTTCAATTTCAGCTTATACTCTTTGCGGATGAGCAATTATCTCGAATAATAACGCCCTGTACTGGGAGCAAGTGTTCCAAATTTGAAGTCCATACCTCGTTTAATTCGAGCTGTAGAGAGGTTTCAGAGAGAGAGATGAACTAATTATCGAATACCACGTTTTATGGAATCCACACCCACTAAAACGTGTAGAAAACACAAAATTTCCAAAAAATCTCCAAAATCTCAAAAAAAGTTTGGAGACCCTGCACCTCCGGAGATCCCACTTTTTCAAGTGGATGGATATCGAAAGTATTTCGAAGCTCTTAGCAAAAAGAACGAAACTTCCAATTTTCTAGAAAAATTTGAGTGCTCCGAAATGAGATTTGAAATGAAAAATATCTTTCACTAGAACAAAAATGCCGAAAGAATCGTTCGAAGAGCGGAAAATAAGTGATTTCTTGTTATTATGTAAAAAGAATATGGGGGAAGCTCATCATTCGAAAAAAATGGCGTCTGACAAAATTCGAATTTCGTTTTAGATGGAGTACATGAAATAAAATACAGAAAATAAATTATGTGTCCGCTTTTTAAAGAGTAGAAATTACATGTTCGTCTATTGAATTTGTAACTAGTACATGTTTTATTTGCTTCAAAATTCTTCTTATAAAATTCAATTCGACCATGTATTTATTTACAATTTTGGAATAAATTGCTTCAGATATTTTTAAATTTCATTTTATTTTTGAATTTCACTTTAAATGAGAGACTGTCTACGTTACCAGGGGGAAGGGATCTCAAATAACTCACGGGTTCACAATAATTATTGAACAGGCAAATACTGAAAACACACAGTTTTTAATCCTATTATTTTTCCAATATTCGGTCTTAAGAAATAATGAAAAACTTTAGTAAAATAATAATAAATCCACTTACTATTTACTAAAGAAAAGATAAACCTTTTTTTTTTCATATCACTTGTGGAAGGAATTAATGAATAAAATTCTTCGTAAATATTTAATTTGTAAATAAAGAGTTTTTTTATTGCCATTAACTAACGTCTTATTTCAGCAGACGATTTTTTTAATGCGGTGTCCAGACGAAAATTCTTCGAAAGAATTATCGGATTCTGTTTTATGCTTTTTTTAATAGTTAAGTTTTAATTAAATTTTCCATCTTTTTTTAATTATTTACTTTCCGTTAATCATTTTATATATTTTTTCAATTTATTTTATGATTGGACACATAAAAAACATGCATTGTAATTTTTGTACAAAGTATAAAATATTTTATTCGAGATATCTAAGTATAAAAAAAAGTAGTAGATTGTATTAATCCGAAAAGAATTAAGAAGTAAATATTTATTCTTATATCTTTATTTGCTAATATTGATCTTATATTGAAATGAAGAATGCATAACAAAAAACCAAAATTCCATTATCTTTAATCCCAAGAAAATATTTTAGATTGCAAAGGGAATTTTGGTTAGTTTCCAATGAAGTTTGTTTCACGAAGTTTATGGCAACAGTTTGTTGTCATTTGTAGCCAGGAATTATTTATGTTTTAGTATTCGAAAATTAGTTTTCTAAGAAAATTTTACTTAAAAATTGTTGTAAATGCCCACTTCTTGCTGTGCTGTTGGTTGTTCAAAACATATGTTAAAGAAAGCTTGAATAGAAAAGAAAGTTTTTTCATTTATGTCGATCATTTGGAGAGTGAAACCGAAGCAACCAATGAAATCGTAGTCAGTGAAAATTGAAAACAAGAGCGTTACATCATAAAGAAACATTCCCATTTTTACACCTTAAATAATACCACTTTTTTCGCTGTAGTTCTATGTCACCTTCGAGAATGTTTCGAGAGCGACTTCGGATTTAGCGCCGCTAGTATAAACTATAAATGGACACATAACTTCATGTTTATTTTATTTGATTAAAAAACATTTATTAATTATCATGATGTTTTGACATTTTCGTGTTTAGGTTTTTAGGTGTCAATTAATTCTGCTAAAAACAATTTCACTTCAGGAACATTAAATAAAAAAAATTTGAAAGGCCTTTTCGCGGGACTTTGATAATTATGAATTTCTATATTTAGACATCGAATGACTTTTGAGAATTTTTAATCTAAAAAAGTGTAATTAGTTTAACGTTAATTAAAATTTTAAGCTCACTTCAAGTCTAAAATGTTTTAGAAGCATCAATTTTAAAATTAATTTTATAAAAGCTAAAATGAACGAAAGAACAAAAATAATTTTATTTTAATTAAACAATTACATTAAAAATTATGTATTAAGGTAACCAATTTTGAAAGCTAATAATGAACGTGTTAAGCTATTTAATATTTGAAATAACATGCAAAAAATTTTAATGTGAAACTTTGTCTAAAAAAACAAACGTTCTATTAAAATTGTTATTAAAAGTTAATTTTACACTTAAGGCTCACAAGCGATTTTAATTTTTTTTAAAAAGTACTTAATAATCTATTTCCCCCTTTAATAATCTATTCCCATCTTTAACCCTTTCAGTCCCAGTGATGCCATTTGGCATCATCACTTTCAATATTTTTTTCAAAATGTTTATGTCCCGCTATGACATCCAAACACACATCATTCGATTCTTCACACTTAGTTCTATCAGACAAAATTTTACTTTAATCTCAATAGAAGTCAGAACTACTATTTTTTTATTTTGAAAATAGTCAACAAGCGTTTCTCCTGATTTTTTATAAGTTCACTTCAGTTCCACATACTTAAAACACAATTTAAACTATTTCGGTTAAAATGATTACTAACTTTTTTTTAATGATATGGTCAGATACCTTAAAATATATAACTCGAAGTGTTTTTAGGTAATATATATTTTTTTATTTTGTTGTTTTCCACAGTTAAAGAATTTTGGCATTGTTTCAAAAAACATATAAAAATTTTTAATTTTTTTTTCCTTATGGAATTCGTATATTTGACCTAAAATAAGCTTATTTTGTGAATATCAGATGTTTCTGTAGTGTAGTAAATTTTTGGGACTGAAAGGGTTAAAAAGATTTGTTTTATCACTTATAACATAAATCACTGTTATTGCCGCTATAACACCCTGTACATGTACTTTGCAGCGACCGTAATGCTAATGCAGCAAAACACATGTACAGGGTTTTACTAGGGTGTTTGAAAAATGATAAACTGATACGGTCATTAAAATAAAATGGTTAATTTAACTATTTGATATACCATTGACATCTTCCAGAAATTATTAAATTTTTGGTATTGCTATTTATTTATTTATTTATTTATTTATTTATTTATTTATTTATTTATTTATTTATTTATTTATTTATTTATTTATTTATTTATTTATTTATTTATTTATTTATTTATTTATTTATTTATTTATTTATTCATTTATTCATTCATTCATTCATTCATTCATTTATTCATTCATTCATTTATTCATTCATTCATTCATTCATTTATTCATTCATTCATTCATTCATTCATTCATTCATTCATTCATTCATTCATTCATTTATTTATTTTTATTAATATTATCAGTATTATTATTATCACTTATCTTACTATCAATATTATTATTAACACTCTCATTGGTATTGTTGTTTATTGGTTTTATTGCATTTATATTTTTATTATTATTGTTAGTATAATAATAATAATCACATTATCATTATTATTATTATTAGCATTGCTGTCGTTGTTGTTAGTTGTGTTTTTTGATATTTTTATCGTAATTATTCATATATGGTTGAATTAAAACTTTATATTTTCACATTCACCAACTGATATTTTTCTTTAATGGACCTTTTCTACGTAGATTTTTTTTTTTTTTAATTTTGTTTTCTGCGAAATTTTGTTTCTTTTACTTTCAACTTGAGACCCAGAACCTAAACACTGTGAATAATGCTAGCTTATTTTCAATCTTAAGCACACAAAAAATACATTTTCCAAATATTTTTAATTAATAGCTGAACTTCTTAGTTACAAGGAGTAGCATTTGCGGACTATATAATTAAATTTTCCTTGATATATTTCACAACTCAAGTGAAACACTGCAACAAACAGAATAAACAAAATTCAAAAAATTGAATCTTCGAAAATTCAAAATGCCATCAATTAATAGCAAAAACAGTAATTAACAGCCAGGGCAATGAGAAATTATTAGATTTAAAACAAAAATTGAAATTAAAAATAAGCTACATAAGGCAACAACGAACTGTATTAAAGAAAATTCAAATTTTGTTCCATGAACTAATGTAAGACTTCGAGTTAGTGTTTACGAAAACGTGTTCGAATTTAGGTACGTTATTGAAGGGCCTCTTTGGAATTTAAACTAGGCTATTTGCATATTCGCAGCTGTTCTGTGTTTAACTTTTGACTGTTTAAATACGAGTTAAAGTACATTACTAAGAAATTTTTCTCTTTCGTTGCTGGAAGAATAGCTTCAGTAATAATCTCTTACATATATTCCTTATTATTATTAGTATTAGTATTATTATTGCTATTGTTGTCATCATTATTGTTTTAGTCATTATTCTTGTTGTTTGTTTTGCTACTGTTATTGTATCTATTATTGCAATTGTTATTATTATTATTGTTATTGTGTTTGTTTTCTGTTGGTTTTATTGTTGCCCTTATTATTATTTTTATTATGATCAGCATCAACAGCATAATCATTGTTCTTTGTTATTGTAGTTCTTTTTTATATTGTTATTGTAATTATTATTCCAATTGTTGTTTTTCTTGTTAGTAATATAATTATTGTTGTTGTTGTTGTTGTTACAATCATTATTATGGCTATTATCTGAGTTTAACTATAGCTAAGTTGCAAGGAAACATGCTCGTCAGTCATATTTCTACTCATAATTTCGTTTGTTTTATCAATCAAGAAAAAAAAAACTAAGGGCTATAGAATTTAATGTTTTTAATATTTTACAACTCAAGTTAAATACCATTGCAAAGATGCTCGAAATATTAAAATGTCATTAATTAATAATAAAAGCAGCAATTCACAGCTGATATAGGCCAGGGCAACGAAAAAATTATTTTATTACTAAATCAGCTCAAAATTCAACATAAAGAATAGAAGATGACAACAAACTCTATAATTATGAATAGTTCTATTTATATTTATAGAGTTTTAAATAGAACGAATATCAATTTCCAAAAACATTTTTAAAAAATATTTGTATACCTATTCACTCACATGGGCATGTTATTTCAATCATATGTCTAAAGGCATTCTCCTTTGTAGAGAAATTTTCCATTTCCCTAGACATTCTGATGCAATAAAATGAATTGAACTAACTAAAGTGTATTTAAAAAAAGAGTAAAAGCTTAAGAAAAGATTTTCTCCGTATACTTCGCATTCGCATTTCAAAGTTTCGTCATTTGAAGGCTGTTTTAAGTCTTTTTAAGATTTGTTAGAGTTAAACTCTACATTCGTTTATAAATGGTTGTCGACATGTATTTTCAGACTTGGTGTGCTTGGTCAGAGACCCGCTTAAAAACCTTCGTTTAGTAAGACAGACACAACACACACATAGTGACAGATGCTGCCATATATCGCCCCCTCCTCAATTTAGACATGTCCCTGAAGGGGAGGAAAATAATCTCCAGGGACCCGTACCCGTGCGAAACTGCGCAATGACTGCCCAGGACTTTCGTAACCACAGATTTAAAGAGCACGTACTCAGCGTGTACTCGGTGGGTCTTCAGTACCTGGAGCCGATCGCGGGACCTTCCGATCCCGAGACCGAGATCTTATCCACTGAGCTCCCCACAGCCCTTCGTTTAGAATTGCTAGGTTAAATAATCAATATACCAGAACTAGTTATTTTTACTTTCCGCCGACGATATGTGTGTAAAGCTGAAAGACCATTTGCATATCATTATAAACCCGATAAGTTATTTGAATTTAAAGACATTTCTTTAATTTAATTTTGCAACAGATTGTTTAGCTCATCAATGTCTGACTTTATTAGTTTAAAATTTTAATAATAAATAGAAAAAATAATTTTATGTAAAAGTTAATTGGTTGGTTTGACATGACGTAAATCGTTCTAGCTTTCATTCATGGTTATTATTAATGATATTGGTGATTAGTGGTATGACATGACAAGTCCGCCCACTACATTAATTAACCAATCGAGACCTTGTTTTCAGTTCCATGGAACTGTTGCCACACAAGACGTGAAACAATTCATTGTGTGAACAAATTTGATTACATATTTTAAAAACTATAATGTTCTGCAATACGGAGATTTTTAATTAAACCAAAACAGTTCTATGACAGATACCTCTTGCGCATGCGCAATTTTCTCGAAATCCTTATTATGAAGTCCGTCATGCACTAGGAACTCGAGTACCAAGTTTGAAAATGGTAGATATTTTTTACCTTGAATTGTATAGTGGTTTCAGACAGATGGACCAATGTTCGAAAACGACTTTTTCGGATTCGGCACCCTCCAACACGTGTAGAAAACACCAAATCACTGTTTCAATATTTTCGACCTCAGCGCAATACTTTCATTACCTTATATTTCATATTAGGTCATTGATAGTAAACAGAAAGCTTAAAAAGTTAGTTACTGTATTTATTTTTTTAAAGAAAGAATCTGCTTCAGGTTTTTAGTCAGCGCAAAAGTAACCTTTGCGCACCCCTCAGGGTACTCGTAATTTAAAAAACTCCTTGGAGCTAGGGAGCTCAGTCGGTTAGGCGTGCGAAAGGTCCCATGTTCGGGTCCGAGCATTCCAAAAATAACTGCCGACCTGTAGACTGACCGTGCACCTAAAAATGTCCGACGAATAATACCCCGTGTGGGAAAGTGCACGTTAAATATGCTCCAAAATCCCGACGCTGCGTACGATGTCGGCCTTACCGGTTGCGTTGGGTGCCTATTCAGGTGTCGGTTCGTCACTTGACTATGGTTCTAAAATACGATACCCGTCGCCAATATCCATCATGTAGCTCTAGTTCGACGATAATTCTACTTAAACTTAAAGTAAAAAAACTTATTGCAGAGTTTTCGCAAAAAAGACCTACAGATGGCGCTCCGAAATCTCACTCTGAAACAATCGAGCATTCGCTCTTCCAGAATCCAGACTTCAAATTCGTTCGAATGCAAACAACTTCTTGAATAATACACACGAGTTTGACCCGCTTATCATAAGGCTCTTACAACTTTTCCAGGTAAGATTCAAATGGTTTCTTGGAATATTTCTATTATTATATTCAGTGACTTTTGAGTATATTGTTGTTGGATAAAAGCGTGCTTCGTTGTTTACGGAAGTTGGCAAAGTTCTAAATTGTTTTAACCTGCAACAATGAATTTTATAGCAATTGTGTTGATGTTTGAATTTGTGTGGTTTATTTGTTTGTTATGTTTAAATTGTATTACTTACTTTGCAGTGTTAAATATGTTGCACATACATTTTTCAGTTTATCTTGCTTATGTCGGGTGCTTGTCAATTGTGTTTTAACAATGCTCAAAATATTTTTTTTTTTTTTGTAAGATTAAACCCACCACGAAATATTCTTCTAGTTTTGTAGTTGTTCCAAATAAACCAATATTTTCTCATTACTTTAAAACCAATACAATAACTAGTTTAAAATGTGCTTTAAAAGTTTGCTTCTTTTAAAGGTAAATCAAAGAAAAAATATTAATGTTATTTAATAAATTGATTCATAATTTTTGTATATGTCGGCAATATCATGGTAATTCATTTTAGTGGTGTTTTAGAAGTCTTATATAAAAGTTTTAACTTTTATTTAACAGCTTTTTCTACATTTCTTATGAAAACTGAGCAGCGAGATTGTCTTGATGAAGAAAAAATATGGGCAGTTCTACCATAATTTTTAATTTCAGGTATTAAAAACTTGTAAAATTTATTTTTTCAAAATCACTTTAAATGTTTATCAAAAGGTTTATAAGGGTTCTAGAATTACGAAAAAAAGTTCAGCAAAGCTCATTTGTAAAAAAACAAAAAAATATAATAAGGGACGGCAGTTTTTTAAAAACACCGATTCTAAAGAAACCGGTCTAAACCGGCCTTACGAAACTGACTGTTCTTCAATGAAACCGAAATCGCAAAAAACCGGTTAGTCTTGAAACTGGTTTCGGTTTTCCATCCCTAGATCATTACGACGGTAAGGATCGGAAGGTCAGGAACGGAAGGAAAGGACATTCACGCTGTTTTCCGGTCTTTCTTGTGTTTAAACTAACTCCAGTTTAATAAAAATGGATTTTTTTACTTCTTGTACTCCACTTAAACATATTTATAGAAAAAAATTTCAATTATCAAGCAAAAATTAACCTTAAACCTGGGAGACTGTAAGGAAAGCAATAAAGCCTCGCAGCCAATTTCAGTGAGTTTTTTAAAATTTTGGGCTTATTGGTGAATTTTAGCAAAAATATGTGGCTACTAACTGAAATGTCAGTTTTCTGCAATACAGTTTTCATGTTTGAAGAATCACTGTAGCTCAATCCAGTGCTTCTCTTCACCACTTTAGGAATAAGGTCAGTGAATGTACCAAAACCCAGGGACAAAGTTAGGAGACCAGAAAAACGCATTATAAATGTTAAAAGCCGAAATTCAATGGAAGGAAATCGTTAAGCTACAGTATTAGTTCAATTTTAAATCCAAATGAATGTAATTTTTAGCTAAAAAAAGTATTAGATTGAGCCCTAAACTTAAAATTTGACATTCGGGACACACGATGGTAAGGACTTTTCTGCATTGTTTTGTGTTCTAAAATTTTTTTGGAGTTTCTTTGCTTTAAAATTACGTTTTGCAATTATAAAAGGACCAGTCTTTTAGTATAATAAGGAAAAATGGTAAAGGAATATTATTTTTTTAAAAAGTTATGCCCAAGGGACATAAAATTAAAAATTATGGTAGAATTGCCCATATACATGTTCTCTTTATCAATGTTTGTGGGTTCAAATACTATTATTTGTGATTGTTAGTTGACAATATTTTAAAAATACATTAATTACAGACTTGGGAAAAAATACTAAGTTAAATGTTTAACCCTTTAGCTGCGTTATTTTCCGTTGCCGCGTAACGTTTCACGAGAACAGCATAATCGAATCCTTAGTTCTTGTTTGTTTACACTTTGGTGATATTTGGTTTTTTTCTAAACAAACATTTCCTTAGCAATAAACTTACTAACTCCCCGGCACTTCAGTCCATGCTGAACCATGGCCTCTCTTACAATACGACTCCAAAGCCGTCTGTCTTTGGTCTTCGCTTTTCAGTTCTTAATTTTCATGTCTTATACATCTCTTTCCACATCATCTATCCATCTTTTTCTCGGTCTTCCTCTTCTTCTCTCTCCCTGCCATTATTGCCCCTTGAAAATTTTCTTTGTGCCTCAGCTATCGTCCATTCTCTCCATATGTCCCAGCCATTGAATTCTGCTAGTTTTTATAATGTTAATAATGGACCTGGAAAAAATACTGAGTTAAATGTTTAACACTTTAGCTGCGTTAGTTTCCGTTGCCGCGTAACGTTTCACGAGAGCAGCACAATCGAATCCTTAGTTCTTGTTTGTTTACCCTTTGGTGATATTTGGTTTGTTTCTAAACAAACATTTCCTTTATCAATAAAACGACTCAAAAAAAATTTAATGGTGGTTCAAAAAGTTAGGTATCTATTTCAGTACCGTATATATCAAATATTAATGACTATATATTAATATTTTGAGTTTTAATTAGTTTTGTGAATTATTTACATTTAACTCGTGAATCCTTCATGGTACAAACAGACAGTACGATATTGGTGAATGTTTTTTCGATAATTTGTGTGAATTTATATTATGCATCAAATTTTAATGGTTGGATAATAGATTGAAAAATAATGTTTATGGAGGAAAACTACTTACGATGCCCTTTTGATATTACTATGAAGTCAATATCTAAAGAACTTGGAAATTGTTTTGTATTCTGTAGTAACAATAAAAGTTTCATTACTTTTTTCAAGATTATAAAAATGTTTCAAATAAAAAATAGTGTTAGTCATTGATTTATAAAATGGATATCGTGTATTTTGAGGCTGATATATACTAAACATTCAGCAGATTTTGTATACAAATATTACGTAAATTTGAGACCCGTAGATCCGAGATCTCCCAACTGTATAGCAAAGAAATTACTACAACCTTATCAAGGACTGGTGAGCCCAGTAGGTAAGGCGCTGCGCTTGCCTTGATGCGAAAAGTCCCAAGTTCGGGCCTGCCAAAATAACTGCCGACCTATAAACGGTCCGTGCAGCTAAAAAAAAAAGTCCGACGAATAATACGCCGTTTATTGAGGATGCGCGTTAAATATTCTTCAAAGTAACGCCGCTTACGATATCGTCCTTAAAAAGATGCATTGGGTGCCTATTCGGGTGTCGACTCGTTGCTTAACTTCTAAATTACGACGTATGTTGCCACTACACTCCTTGCCAACCTAAGTAGGGTGAATAGAAATATGCTATGGAGAAGATCCATCCGCCCATGAAAAGAGTTCCATAATTAATTTGTGAATCCACCCGGAAAACATGTCTAAAACATTAATTTCGTTTAAGGTCTGAAAGATTTGAATATTATTTGAGAAAATTTGGCAATTTTATCAGAATAAAAAGTGTATTTTGGGTAAATTGTATTCAGATTATTTTGTATGTAAATATTACCTTACAAGAGTTTCCAACTAACGGACCAACCGCGCTTCTCCCTTTGACTTTTTACTCTTTGTTTTTATGTTGGCAAGCATTGTAGTCGTAGAGTAGCTCTAGTTCGAAGATAATTCAACCTTCCACTAAGTTTTACAAATATTCCGTTGCTTGTCGTTGTTAAAAAAATTGAATGTTGTGTATTGTAAGGCTGGTATTTTCTAGACAATTAGTAGATTTTATATGCCAGCGTTGAAACGTGTAGTGTTGATTTTATGCCATTATGTAGACCCAGCTCAATACCATGTAGTAGAATTAGCTGAATTCTCAGCATTCATTTCGAATTATATTACCAACCTCTTAAATACTTAAACCAAAATCGAAATATCACATAATAAAGGCAAAAAGTAAAGGTAATAGGAGAAAGGAAAATAATAATTCTTCCCCCAAAATATCGATTTATTTTCACTTTCACTGCTACTGTAGCGTGACAAGTTCATAGACGGCCATTTTTATTTCCGATTGCACTGTTGCTACTTCAACCGTGGCTTCACTTTTTTTTTCGAGCAGACGATAAAAAAATTAAGGTTCTATTTGTTCTTGTTTAATTATTGGAAATAAAATATTTGTTGAAATGTATTGTCAATCAAAACTGTGCTAACATTACACACAACTTTCAATTGCTACTCAATAAATCAATGCATTTAAAGGTTTACCCAATAATGTAATTTCAAAAACCGTAAAACCTAAAATAAATCTGACAACTACCGATTGCACAGGTGTAATTTTCTCGAAAATCCTATTAAGACGTCTAAGAGTTAGTGGGAAAACACTAAAATACCAAATTTGAAGTCGAGATTTTTTCGTTTTTTAGCAATACCTTTAAAACTTAAAGTTCTATAGCAAGCTTCCATTTGCGCAACCGCGATTTACTCTGAAAACTTTTTATGGTTTCTTTCGGGTAATGGTATTTCGCGTACCTAATCTGAAGTCCGTAGCTTTTTTGCATACAGTCGGACCAATGTTCAAAAACCTCTTTTTTTTAGATCAGAAGTAGCACCCTCCAAAACCTGTAAAAAACGCAAAATCAACTTTTCTACTACCCCATCGCAATACTTTCATTGCCTTATATTTCAAAAAAAAGTAAAAAATCTTATTTTCACATAACGAATTGAATACATTTAAACCCTTTACAAAAAAAGAGCCACTATTTAGACTAATAAAAAAAACTTATCTTGCTAATCCCACACACATGTAACTTTAGTGAAGTCACAATTTAAGAGGATACTAAAGGCTTTTTAAATTTGATTTTTTTTAATTAAATAAACAAGTTGCATCATTTTATTTGTTTAGTATAGATTAGCTATTTTTTTTTCATTTAATGTTAAAAGTTGTAGTGATAATCACTTTCTACACACGTGACTTACACTACAGAAAGAATAATTTTCCATGGAATTAGCCAACTGTACTCTAAAGTGCAAATAACCATTAGTATTTAAAAATATATATAATTCTTTTAGACGTAACCTGACAAAATAACGATCACGTCATTAAGAAGCCTTACATTATTATGCCCGAGATATCTCGGACCAGTCAGCTGCAGGAAATGTTAATGGGAACAGAGCTTTTCACTGGACCCAGCGGAGCAGCGATAATGGGAACGGAGCTTTTCTCAAGTGATAATGAAGCATAGCGATGATTATATTGATGCTTCTCGAGAGTGGATTCATGTTCAGGAACGTGAATTGAAGAGCTTAGTGGAAGAACGTGCTAAGTGACATTTTTGAAAATAAGTGAGATTTTTGTATCAATAAACACATTATTCCATCATTTAAAGATAACAAGTTTTCCCCTTATTCCTAAACTTAAAATTTAGTATATTGTTTGCTGCTTAAAAAGTACAGTTTTCAGTAACAACAGCAGTACAGTTTTCAGATCTTAGTACAAACCAAAAACGTTAAAGCTCATTTTCTCGTTTTTGTCACTTAGCACGTTCTTCCACTAAGCTCTTCTATTGGGTGTACTTCGAAGAAATATTACTGCAGTCATCACGACAATGAATTGGAGAGCCTGGGGAACCTAGTCGGTTAAGCACTCGCCTAGCATGCTAAAGGTCCCAGGTTCGGGTCCGACACATCGCCAAAATAACTGCCGACCTATAAACGGACCGTGCATCCAGAAATGTCCGACGAATAATACCCAGTGTAAGGGAGTGCAAGTTAAAATATCCTTTAAACTCCTATCACTGCTTACGATGTGGCCCTTAACGGATGCATTGGGTGCCTATTCAGGTGTCGGCTCGTCACTTGACAGTAGTTCTACAATACGACGCCCGTCGCCAATAGCCCTTGTGTAGCTCTAGTGCGACGATAGTTCAAACCTAACCTAACAATGAACTGGACCATTTGTTGCTGTAAAATAAATCAGTCTTTTGGTATACTTTCTTATAGGTTACATTAATTGAGTGCTTGCAAGTCATTGTCTAGTTACTGCAATTTACCTGACTACTGAATAATACTTATCAATTGGAGATTGCTTCTTTGTGTGTTAGGTCTGTGCCTATTGGGGCTTGAGTGTTATTGGAATTAGATACTGAAGCTGGTATATCTTCTTGGATTATATAGCTAGGGTCTTCAATAGTCGACTTGTACTAATAGGACAGAAATTTACGACACGTCGCAGCAAAATACGGCACATTTATTACACATTCACAGACTATTTTGTAAGATATTTATATAGTTTCTTCAAGAAAGTGTTATTAGTATTTAAGTATGATCCAACACAGAACTACATGCATTTTACCGCAATATTTGACGCATCTAATTTAATTACATCATCTGAATTTATGATAAGTCTTCTAGCTAAAACTTTAGTCCAATTCATTAAAAGTGTTTAACTAGTGTTTTGTTTTAAAAAATTAACTTTTTCAAAAGCAACAAATCTCGTATTCAACGCATGCCTTCAATGGCTGATCTTTGGTTGTTAAAATATGAAGTCTAACGTTCATGCATTTTTAGAATTTTCTTGTTTGTGAAGAGAGGGTTATATTTTATTAAGTTGCTATTTTTCTATTTCTTGTTTAGGAAAACGCTGCGTACGATGTCGCCCTTAACGGTTGCGTTGGGTGCCTATTTAGGTGTTGGCTCGTCTTTTGACTGTGGTTCTAAAATACGACGCCCGTCGCCAGTAGCCCTCGTGTAGCTCTAGTGCGACGATAATTCAAACCTAACCTAACTTGTTTGGGAAAACAGGATAACGAAGAAAAGAAATTATTAATGAAGAAAATTAACAATTAAAAAAAAATTTCACACCATAGTGTTGTGTACACTTTATAACCTCTTGTGACCTGGCGTCTTCATTTGGGGACATTTTTTAAAACCTCCCCACAAGAAATTAGCACATTAATTAGTTCCGAAAATGACCTGGAAGGTAGACAAAGATCTAAATATCAGTTTTCAGCCTTTGATTACTGATATCAGTCATTTTTTTTCTATAAAAAAATATTATGTAGAACGAGGATACGATATTAGAGTTCTTAAAAAAATTAAAACTTTTCATAAAAATTTCTTTTGGTAGTTCATTTTAAAGGCATTTTGCATTAAAACACTGTTAAAATAATCTGTTAACTACCAATCAGTGATAGGGCCTTTTTAGTTGCATTTATAGCACAAAAATGTTTTTAGGGTAAAAGGAGTGTCCCCAAATAACAATTAAACATTTTTTTTAATTTTCTTTAAAAAACACTTTAGCATACATTTGGATGAAAAGTATGTTTAGATTAAAAATACACGTGGAAAATTTTGCTCGGGGCTTAAAAGGATAATTACAGAAAAAAAAACATAACGACTCCAAACTTGGGTTTGACACATGAGACTTCTTAGAGCTAATTTCACTATTCTATGCAACAGACTTTCGTAAGTAAATTGCAATATGAGACAATATTAGCGGAAGAGAAGTGGCCTTATTAATTTATTCGAGTTAGCAGAGAGTTATGGTTATGGGGTGTCGGCTTCTAATGAGAAGTTGTGGTAACAGCCAGCTTATTAAATTAGCCCCTTTAACTTTTGAGTTGGCTGTTTTCCAGTTTGTTTTGATTAATAGTAGTGGATGAAATAATTTTTGGGAAATGTTTCGCTAATGAATATATTTGTAAAGATGTGTTTCGTTATTAGCTGTTGAATTCAGCGAAAATGTTTGACTTCTTTATTTGCTCATGAAAAGTTTTCATGTAAACTAGCATGGTCCCGCCTTTGCTAGGAACCCGTTAACTAATTAGAAATTTTTCGTAACGAATGTTTGAATGGGGTTCTCAGCTTCAATAAGATTGATTTCCTAAGATTTACATAAAACAGTGGTTTTCATCCTCAAAAAGATTCGAACATTAATTTAGCAGTGTTTTGGCCAGGCCCGTGCATTTTCAAGCAATGTTATAATCGCTCATTGTTAGATGGATGACGTAGTCTTGAAGCTAATTATATTTATTAAAAAATCATAATCAAATATGAAAAAACTAAGCCTCAGGTGCACACGTAGGTATTAAAAGGAATCTATATTAACAATCTCAAATTTTTTCTTAGTGGTAGTATAAGTAGATCTTTTACGATCCACAGACTTTCTTTTATTATTATAGATTATTATATAACTCACTGTAAAATAAAAGTTAATGTTTTTTTAGAAAGAAATATCAATTGTAGCTAAATTGTCATAAAATGGAGATGAGTGGATAAATGGTTTCAGAGTAGGACAATTATGTAAACAAGGTAAGGCGTTTGCCTTGCATGTGAAAGATCCTAGGTTCAAGCCCGGTGCATTACTATTAAGTGCGATCGGTCTGTGCAGCAAAAGTCCGTGACGAATAATACTCCGACTTGTCGAGGACCTACACGTTAAATGTGCTCCAAATTCCCTACGCCGCTTGCAATGTTGCTTCTAAAAGTTGCTTCGATGCCTACTCAAGTGTCGACTTGGTACTTGTCCATCGCCAATAACCCTAGTGAAGTTTTTCACAATGTTGAAAACCAACAAACTTTTATCGCTGTAAACACTGTTCGACTGTTGTAAGACATAGATGGTCCTAAAGAACAAACCACGAGATTTATAGCATTCTCTAGGGGCTGGGGAGCCCAGTCGGTTAAGGCGTTCGCCTTGCATGCGGAAGGTCCTAGATTCGAGATCGGGCATAGCCAAAATCACTGCCGATCTATAAACGGTTCATGCAGCCAAATAATGTACCGAATAATACCCCGTTTAAAACATGAGCACGTTATTGCACCCAATGCTGCGTATGATGTCTCGCTTTACAGTTGTGTTGGGTGCCTACACAAGTGTTGGCTCGTCACTTGACTGTGGTTCTAACTTGACTATGGTGCCCGTCGCCTATGACACTCGTGTAGCTTCAGTGCGACGATATTCTACTCAAATCTTTTATCGATCGGGGGATTTAAAGTGGCTCATTTTCTCAGGTACATTTGCTTGAATTTAACCGCACGCGTGTAATCTCCATGCCAACCTTAACTTTGGGTAAAATCAAAGAGTAAAAAGGCAGCTGGAAAAGCGCGATTGGTCCGTTAGTTTTAAACTCTTGTAATGTAATATTTACATGCAAAATAATATGAATACAATTTAACCAAAATACACTTCTTTCATTCGGATAAAATTGCCAAATTTTCTTAAATAATATTCAAATCTCGTAGACCTTAAACTAAATTAATGTTTTAAATAAGTTTTCTGGATGAATTCACAAATAATTTATGGAACTCTTTACATTCGCGGAGGGATCTTCTCCATAGCATATTTCTATTTACCCAACTTAGGTTGGCAAGGAGTTTAGGTGTTACGTTTACTTGCACGGTTACTGTGTTCTGACAGATTTTTAACAATGTAGAAAACCACCAAACTTGTATCGCAAAAAAAACTCGTCCTTCTTAAAATACAGGCTGTTGTCAGACACGGATGGAATCCTTGAGGAACAAACCACGGGTATTTTGGCAATCTCTAGAAGCCACATGGCAATAAAGTTTTACGATCCCTGAGAATGCGACACTAAACCTTTTGAAAGGGCAGAATGCTCTACTGTGCTGCTCTTGCTTCTTAGAAACGATTCTGAGGTTGGTGGAATTTTCTGATCAATAGGATATGTGGGTCATTGTTTATGTTACAGTAAACTAAATAAAAACTGAATCCTTTTTTTTTAAATAATTTTGCTGACTTTTGGGCTTTCCAAGAAGTTAGACTTGTCTCAATGGGCATTTAACAAGCCTTGAGAGGCAACAGATATAATGAATTAAATTCTTTCTCGATCCTCTTGTAGGGGCTGGGGAGCCCAGTCGGTTAAGCACTCGCTTAGCATGCGGAAGGTCCCAGGTTCGGGTCCGGGCATCGCCAAAATAGCTGCCGACCTATAAATGGTCCGTGCAGCCAAAAATGTCCGACGAATAATACCCCGTGTAAGGGAGTGCACGTTAAATATCCTTCAAAGTCCTAACGCTGCGTACGATGTCGCCCTTAACGGTTGCATTGGGTGCCTATTCAGGTGTGGCTCGTCACCTGACTGTGGTTCTAAAATACGACGCCCGTCGCCAATAGCCCTCGTGTAGCTCTAGTGCGACGATAATTCAAACTAAAACGATCCTCTTGTGATGAACAAATCGGCAGTGGGAAGGTAAACTGAAGTAGGGTAGACTGACCAGTGAGTGAACAGGCCCCAGTGAATGAACATTTGGTATGTATAATAAAAAAAAATAAAGATTGAAAATCATTCCACTAATTTGATTGGAAACACTGACTTCCTCCCATCTAGTAGGAAGCCATCTGACATATGGTTGGTTGTCCTGGTCATTATGTCCTGGTGTTTATTCACTGCTTAACGCAGCGCCTTAAACGTTCATTCACTGGTTAGTCTACCCTATCCAACACTTCAACTTGAACCATTGTTGTAAGCACGGAATAACTATTATCTGTAAGAAAGCATAATAAAAGACTAAATAAATACCTCAGGATCAAAATGGTTTCATTTATTGTTGAAGTTACGGCAGTTTACCTATTTACGGCAGAAATGTCATGTGATAACAGAGCACCAATATCAGCACCCATCGAGGGAAACTCGGGATTGAAAGCTAGAACAACGTCCCCTTAATCAAGCCAATTCGATTTAGATTTTCTTTTCACAATTATGTCACTAAGTTACTATGTAGGGGAGAGTGTTGTACCTTGGGACACTGAAAATTTCTAAGAATCTATTGGCAATATTTATACATTGTTTATTTCTAATAGTAGCCTTAAACAACAGACATCATCATAATAAAATTTAGCACTAGCATCATTGAATTGATGAATTGGTGACAAAAAATATTTCATTACCCCAGAGTAAATATTTTTCTCATTCTAATATAATTTTTTACCTTTGTGCTTTTACAAAAAGTCAACTGCATTTTATTTTCTTCATAAAAGGGAAGATTTTAAAATATTTTGGTTTTGAGAAAATAATGATAATGCATTTAGATTGGCCATTATCTTGCTTTTATTTAAACCATGTAGTGTATTGTACCTTGGGACAGTAAAGCATATTGTGCCGTACCTTGGAACAGGTCCCAAGGTACAACATATTCATGATTCTTAATAATTTGGATAAATAAAATTATATTATTTATTTTAAGAGCAATTCCACCGTAACATGTAAAATACAACTCGGCTTTGTTCACGTCCAATTTCCATAGGTGGATCAGAACGACAAATAACACAACTCATTTTCCAAGTTGATTTTACAATCATATAATGTTAAATAATTTGGACTTGCAATTTTGCTGTATTTAAATTACTCTTGAATTTTCTAGTTTTATTTGTGTATTTCCTTGAAAAAAATAGTTTGTTTACTGACACAAATTTGTTCAAGTGTACACTGTAAAAAAAAACCTGTTGTTTTTACAGTTAAAAACTGTCAACTTTGACGCCAGTTAATAACTGTTTATTTTACAGTTTAAAACTGTAATTTTTTACAGTTTAAACTTTCATTTTTTTTACAGGAATACTGTAGTTTTAACAGGGAGAAACTGTTTTTTTAGCAGTGAAAAACTGTTAAACTACACATGCAAAGAGTCACGTGATTGAGATCATCGCTAAGCACAAATACCCAATACTAGCCCTCACGATTAGTAATTTCTTCGTCGCAGGCGGATCAGTATTGGACTCGTACACAAGAGGTTCCTGGATCAAATCCGGGCCACATCTATACCTCTTGCATGCGAGCCCAATACTGTGCCGCCTGCGATAAAGGTGGTCCACTTGGTCACTAAGTCTAGTACAGGGTATTTTATTTTAGCAGGGAAAAACTGTTAAATTAACAGTTTCCCTGCTAAAATAACAGTTTCTCCCTGTTAAAATTACAGTTTTAAACTGTAAAATAAACAGTTATTAACTGGCGTCAAAGTTGACAGTTTTTAACTGTAAAAACAACAGTTTTTTTTACTGTGTATGACTATTGACTGAATTATAAAGTATGTTCCAAGGTACAACATCATATTGTACCTTGGGACAGTTTATCCTCTCTACTTCAAATGAGTGGCAATTTTTTAATTTCAAGCTGCCAGAATTTAAAAAAAAATATCGAGGAATATATTGGTGTGTTGAAATGCTGCTTTTAAATTTTTAGTTTTACTATAATTATCGAAGAAAAAAGTTAAAATGTAAAAATTGTCCCAAGGTACAACACTCTCCCCTATCCTGAATTTTATGTTCTGGTTAGAATTCAGCTATGCTCACCAGACACATATTCACCGGCGGCCTCTGTTTATATTTGTTTCATGAACTTCAATGTATGATGTAACCACACATGTAATTTAAGTAAGGTGTTTGATTTCTCACTCAATCGAATGCTTTCGTTCACTCCCTTCTAAGGTGAATCATTCAAATCAGCTGATTTTCAATGGATGAATAATTCAATTCAAAAGTGCATCATAGCAAAATCGGCTTAAATCATTAAACGACGGATAATTTTTTATCAAATATAACAATCATTAAAGAAATTTGATAAATATCAGTTTATTGCACAATTATGGTCCAAGTCTCAAGTGGACCAGTTCTTAATATAATAGCTCAGTGTGACTCAAGCAAATGTCAGCCTAATACTTCCCTATTAGATGGATCAACCCTTTCCTGTCGTACATTGATTTGCCATTGCGTTTTCGTGACTCAGAACCATTCATTCGGCACGTCACAGAAAGTGGAGACTGTGAAGGTTTTCATTTGGAACTAATAGTTGAGTAGGATGTGAACAAGGCACGGAACGCGACCGGTATGGAAACTGGGAAAAAATATGTAAAAAAAATTAAAATAACTCTTTCAACGAAACATTGGACAAAGCATTATTTTCTTCAAAAACAAATTGTAGTTTTCTAAAAACTGATTAATTTTAATTAAGCACTGTGGTCAAGGGTGACCAGAAGTATTGCATTTCGAAAGGCAATTTAGTTTGTTACTCAACTATCTAAGCTTTAAAATTCGACGAGATTTTTTTTCTTCGAAAAACAAATTGTAGTTGTTTGAAAGATGTTTTTAAATGATCACTGTGGTTATGTACAGGGTGGCCCAAAAGTAGCCTAGCAGTTAATGTTGTACCATTGGTAAGAACTTTGGGTTATTTCGAACAGGTATTTGACATAATCGTGCTTAGTTTTATTGGTTGGCTAAAATAAAGTCGTACTACAGCGCACTAGTCGTACTTAGCCAAAGAGTAGCAATTCGTGGACTTCGATTGGTTTAGTTTCGAGATATCTTCGGTTTATTAGAGACCTTACCGGCCAGGCTATGCACCAGACAGGAATGCATCAATGTCGAAAGTAGACAATTTGAACACTTTCGGGATTAAGAAAGTAAATATATGTTTGTAAATAAAGCTGTCGCTTTTGACTATGGCTTTTAATACCATGCTGTCGCCAATAACTCTCCTGTAGCTCTAGTCCTACGGTAATTCAACCAAACTAAACTTAACCTGTATTAAAATAACTGTTTCTGTATAAATAACTGTATACCTAACTAACTGTTAGGCTACTTTTAGGCCACCTTGTATATACTTTAGCTTAACGATGGCTAATTACATCAGGGCCTCTTGCTTTGAACAAATTCCGAAAGAGTACGAGTACATTCAAGATTCGTAGGGGGTCAATTAAAAAGAAACTTTATTAAAATTTTAAGACCTCAGCCTCCTCAATAAGACATCAACATCCCAGCAGCAGATATTAAAAATTACAATTTTAAATGCATATACTTGTTTGAAAAATGTATTTACGGTAGAGTCTCGTTTATCGGAATCCCGGTTATCCGAAAATCGGTTCATCAAAAAAAAAATCCCGAGCGTTTCGGTTAAAATAAGAAATGTATACGCAAAAATAAATACATAAAAAATGCGTTCTACAAAATTGGATTTATTTCTTTAAATATGCTGTAATATTTTTATTTTTGCTACTCGACTTTGGTCTCGTACCTTTCGGATAAGCGAGGACTCTACTTCTAAAGAATAAATGCGTAGAATTCGCTCTGAGAAAGGGATTGTTACACTCGAGGATGGCAACAGCTCTAATTCTTTGTCTTTTGTTGCCTCTAATTACTTATGTTCGGTATTCAAAAAGTTTTTTTAAGAATATTTTTAAAAAAAAATTAATGTCAACTTTTTGCTATGCTGTTGGTTGTTCAAAACATTTGTTAAAGAAATCTTGCATAGAAGAAAAAAATTCTTTTCATCTATATCGACTATTTCGAGAGTGAAACCGAAGCAACCAATGAAATTGCAGTACGCATACAAATGAAAGCAAAAGCGTTACATCATCTGAAACAGTCCCATTATCTCTTCGCATTGGTCGAGAACAGAATGTTAGTAACTGGGATAAGAAATGGAAGAGAAATGTAACAAGGAAATGTACTTTTTCTGGTACCTCTCAGAGTTCCTAATGACATCTATATACGTGTCCATTCTGAACAAACAGCTGCGTTGGTGGGCCCGTAAATAGACCCTTCTCGAATTCGAATGTTCTTATGTACATCATAAACAACAACCAGATGTCGCCTAACACCCCCTTTTAGTATAAATCAGGGCGTCTGAAGATGGGGATGTGGACTGATGCAGAAAAATTGGGGGTGTAAAAGAAATAACAAACTGCTTGATGTCGCTTGTTATTTCTGGGTATAGCGGGGAGGATAGTTGGTAATGTGTTCGTCGTCTTCAGGTCAGAGCTTTTTATACATTAAGTATCATCCTCCGTTGATACATTATTTTGTGATAGATTGTTTGATAATAACAACATAATTTTATATTGGTAACAACATAATTTTATATAACATCATACTTTTGCAATGATAACAACATAATTTTATGATACATTGTTTGTGCATAAATTCTAAATCATTGTTCGAAATCATTTGAATAGAAAAATGTTCTATTCCTTTCAATTTTAGAACAAGCAATTTGACATCATTATTCTTTTAATTTCAAATACATTTATCAGACGTTAAAGAATATTAATTAAATTGTTTAAAGAAAATTCATTTAAAAAATAACTAATTTTTGCTCTTAGAAGTTAAAATTAGATCTAAATGCCTTATTTTTTCCTTACGTATATAGTAAAAAATTGAGTATAAACTAATCTTGGTGACAATTACTGTTACAAACCTTCTTTTTTTCACTATTATTCCAAGCTGTCTTTTATTCTCCAACAATCTCTGATTTGTATAGAAATGGCTGCTTCCATTAAGAATTGCTAATAGCCAAAGACGCGGTCTGGTGCGACGTAATCCAAACGCTACTTTATATGTACTTTTTAAGTGATTCTGCGTCTAAAATTACCATAGAAGTGAAGGGATTAAGTCATAAATTCACAGAATGATCTCGGAAAACTCATACTATAGGCACAACCGATTTTGGGAGGTCCTTTACGTAAAATTTTGTATGTCTGCCCATAATGCTAGTTGCTATATTTTTGCCACCGTTTTATCGCATTTCTTAAAACACCGATCAAACCAATCACGTAAGGTTAATGTCCGAGTCAAGCTAAAAACAAATCGGGCTCTCAGAAAATTAAAAAATTTACTGTAATTTTGAAGGTTTACATCATTTAGAATAAGATAAACTAAAATTTAGGGGATTCTAAAATTTGGGGGCCCAAGGCGCGACAAAATGGTAGACCAGGCCCTGCATGAATTTGAGTTAATTTTTTTAATATATGCGATATATCATAAAAAATATCTATACAATTATAATATTAACCGCACAAATAACTGTTCTTAATAACTCTCATAACTCTCAGTTAATGTCTTCCCGATCCATAAAACAGTTCCCACGCTTTAATTGGCGTCAATACATTCTTTTCCATAGAAATTGCTGACGCAGCAGAATTTGTTTTGTCTTCTGATCCACTCTTCTCCCAATCATTAAAAATACCGTCACTTCTTAATAAGACCTCGACATGTGAGGCTGTGTGCTTTGGCGGCCTTTCTCGGCCCTCTCTACTAGCCGTAATGGCTACATTTTAATACTTTAAATATTCAATATGAAATAATAAAATCATCGTTGGACGTCCAAGCTGCCTTTATTTCTGAAGTTAATTTAAAGAACTATGAAGTAGATGTTATTCTATTTCATTAGTCGGCAGGATTTTAAATTACCTGCAATGCGCGGAATCCCACTCATAATATAAAATTTTCAAAATTGCCAAAGCACACTATAAATTATATTCAAATACTTATCGGCTGCTGTATGGGCTACCTAAAACCATAAACTTTTCGTCATCTGCTGCAACTTGAATTGACCTCGGCTTCTCTCATTTCTGCAATATCTTAAATCAGTGGTTCCCAACCTTTTCTGTAACATCGCCCCCTTCTTTAAGTTGACTAACACATATCGTCCCCCTTTAATTTTTATAATTTTTCCAATTATAATTTGAGTTAAAGTATAACTAATAAAGCCATTTTATAATGTCAAACTCTTACTACCATATATAAAAACAAACAAAGCAACTTTATCCGGTTACTCTTAAATGAAATCGGGAAAAAAGTTAATTTTTTTCTATTTTTATTTAGATTTTTTCAAAGAATGAAAGTAAAATAATTAACCAATATCTTTTTAAACTCAATTCTGGAAAATTTAAGAGAGTTGACAATAAAAATTAAAGAAAAAAATGAATGTTGAAAACTTTTTTATTCACTTTTTTTATATCAATTATTATTTTTCAAGCTCAAACGCAAGTCTTCGAGACAAATATCCCATTGATTTCTTTGTTTGGTGAAGAGCTGGATAACAGAACTAAACCTTTTTTTAACTAAATATATATTGACGGAACGAGATAAGACGAAGGAGTTTTCAAGGTTATCTACAACCCACAGATTCAAAAGGGAATGGATCGACAATAGAATCAGGAATTTCTAACTTGGTCAAATATTCAAATCTTGTAAGAATATCAGTTTTAAAACTTGTCACAATGATCAAACAAATTAGAATGGTTTTACTGTACAGTATATTTTAATTTTCCCCCTTTGAATACTCATCGCCCCCCTATCGCCCCCAAACTATTTATCGCCCCCTTGATAACACAAATCGCCCACTTGGGGGCGATCGCCCCCAGGTCTTAAATCGTCTTTGTAAAAGTTCCTGATTGCCAATGACTCATCGATGCCTGCTACTACAAATTCCTGGCCAGGGTGTGTCCTCTCTCCTCTACCGTTTGCGATCCCTGGACTTCGCTGTCTCATTGCTGGATACGGTTACTTCTCTTTCTACAACTTCGTGCCATTGCTATGCCAAAACTATGTCTTCTCTTTTTTATCGTGATTTAAATCGTCAATGTGATTCTTCAATTATGTGACAATTTCTCTGATTTATGCTAAAAAATTACTGCTTTCAAGATTTCAAAAGAAACAAGATGAAAGTAACCAAGCTTCCAGTATAATTTTCAGCATTTATTAAAATTATATTTTTATATTTAGCATTACTGACAGTTTCATTAAATATTTTATATAAAATGATTATTCTAACCTTTGCATTTTAAAGTGAAATTTAACATACTTATTATTTGTTGATACTTAATAACAAATGTGTGAACTATTTGATACTCAATTTTTATGCTCTCCATTTTCACATATTATAAACATGCTTTTTTGATTAATGTGATAACGATTTTACTACAAATGCCATTTTGATATTACTCTTCAATTTTGATATTACTACACTATTTTGTCATACTTACGTTTAATTTTTACTTAATACGCATAACCAAGTGAAGCATTTTATAATCTGCATTTTAACTTTTTTGATACTCCATGAATTGTCACACTGACTCTTAAAACAAAATGAAAACGTTATCTTGATTTTGTTTCACACTTTATTTGGGGAAAATGTTGTTTATTTAATTTAATAATTTTAAAATTCAATTTCTGTGTGACGTGTTTTGAATTTTCAATGTTTAGTCTAAATTTTCCAATGTGGTTTTTGATGTTTTCTGGTGTGTTGTTGATTGAAAGTTTACTCAAAGAAGCCACAGACAGTAAAGCTTTCCTGTTTTTTCTTAATAAACGAGTACTTTTATCAATGCGACGGAATTTATCGAAAATTTCACTGATGTTTATTAGTCAAAACAAACTATAGCATGCTTCATTTATTGTATTAATCTCTTTAAGTGGCGGGAGCGGCAACGGACAAGCAAACAAGTAAACACAAATCCACACAAATCCTTTTTTTTTTCTCCTAATTCTACAAAAGGTGAAGCATATTATATTTGTATTTTCATAACACTGCATTAACTTGCACTGTTATTTCTTAATTACAAATTAATTTTACCGCAAGCCGTCACACAGAATTTTCTCTTGATAATTTTATGTTTTGATTTATCTCTCAATTTTTATCATTTTTAACAGATTAAATGTTTAAATTTGTTTTATCTCAATGTTTACAAGTGCAAAATATTTCAATTCATATTATGATTATTATTCCAATTAATAATATTTCAATTTATTATATTTCAATTTTAATGCTTTTCTTATGCTTGCTTTTCGTATATCATACTTTCCAATTATTTAACAATTTACTATTGAACATGCTTAATTTTTATGAGTTTTTGAGAGTCGTAAGTCAGGATATGTCATATATATTTTAAAAGAAAAGCAAAAATCACTGCAACTGAATAAATGAGGCCTAAAATAAAGAAAAAGTAGGCGTAATGTTTTGTGACAGAAATAACGTGGCAGAAGAGTTTTTTTATAAATCAGATCTCGGTGCTGTAACATGGACAGCAAAAATAGTTCTGTTTGCCTTCAAGGGTTGAGAATTTCCAGACTTCGGTCAAGGTTTCGTTTTATGGATTTTTTTTCTTGTTTCCAAACATTTTTCATGAGCGACATTTTCTGCCAAAAAATATGTAAAAAAAACTTTTCACACCGTAAATTACATCAATCGGAAAATGTAAGTCCTCTTAGTTTAAAGTTGAACTGGTATTTTTTGGTTTAAAAAAAGTGGGGCATGTTTATTACGTCACTTCAAATGCCTTTACTGTGGTTGTAAGAAAATACAGAATGAATTAGATGATATAAACAAAAAATCCTTCAAAAAATTTATTCTTAAAATAATTATTCTTAATAAAATATTACTTATAATAATTAGGATACTTATAATGCAAATTATCCTTCCTAAACGTATCAATTATCAAATACTATTAAATTATACTATACATTTCAAAGTTCAACCCAAAAGCTCTTTTCATTACTATATTTATAAAAAAAAACATTACCGCAGCGAATATAATTTGATTGTTTACAAAATATAAATATTATATTATGCACGAGAACATTATATATTTTTTTAATTATAATTCTGTTATCACACCTTCCCCCAAAAAAACACATTAATTGTATTAGTTCCGAAAGTAATGAACAAACTAATTAAAATATCTAATGTTGATCAACTAACAAATAATTCACGTTTTTGAAGTAGTTAGTGCAGTTCAATGATATTTTAGCACGTAACCGTGTCGTTATATAAATATAGTTGCGGTAGATATAGTTGCGACTACGAAATAGACTGATATTTGTTCGTAATACCAATTTTTATATTC
>CM043117.1:71162367-71317367 GCA_023701765.1 Hylyphantes graminicola | reverse complement strand
CTGACAAAAATATAACTGCGTATAGATACGTAGGTGTAACGTCTCCTGTAAACAAATTAGTTTCACGGTTTATATTCCACCTATCACTTCTTAGCATCCTAAATATATTCGTTGCTCTAGTGCGAGGTTTTTAATATTATGGATATTCGCCGAAGTTATATAGAAATAAGTACGGGTTATGAGAAGACAATAAATTTAATGTAAAGGTTAAATACTAAAACAATATAAGGGGGCAGTGAAGCCCAGTCGTTTAAGCACTCGCCTAGCATGCGAATGGTCCCAGGTTCGGGTCCGGGCATTGCCAAAATAACTGCCGACCTATAAACGGCCCGTGCAGCCGAAAATGTCCGACGAATTACCTCGTGTAAAGGGGTATCATCAGTGCACTTTAAAATATCCTTCAAATTCCTAACTCTGCGTACGATGTCGCCCTTAACGGTTGCGTTGGCTGCCCATGGCTCGTCACTTGACTGTGGTTCTAAAATACGACGCCCGTCGCCAATAGCCCTCGTTTAGCTCTAGTGAGACGATAATTCAAAACCTAACCCAACCTTAAACAATATAATAACAATATTCTTAGCGAAAGACGTGAAGCAATAGTTATTTTTGTAAAAATATATGAAATATTCTTATACTTTTCGAACTTTAAAACTTTATGTACCTTCAAGATATCTTGCATCAAGAATTTTATTATTTATCCCAAACAAGAGTCTTCCAGAAACTTTACCTTTAATCCTTATTTCTTAGAAAATCTTTTCTCGACAAGGTTTTTTTACGAAGAAAATTCAGAATCTAAAAAATTGTATTTCTCTAGGGGTTTTCTTCTGTTCTAGACATTATTAGATTACCTCTATTAAATTTTGTAAGATTTTATAGTGAATCATTGATTTAGGCTTTTTTTCGGTGAATCCTGTAGTAGAGAATAAAAAATATTTTTATCAGTTAACAGTAAAGTTAATTCAATATTTATATTTTTGCAGTAGCAGCTCTAACAGGGGTAAAGCAAAAATATTAATAATCAAGTTATTGTCTGTCTGAAATCTTCAATGTTTCAAGTTCAAATATAAATAATATAAAAGCTGGAAATCCTTCATGAGTAAAAACTAGACAAATTAATTTTTTTTTACTTCAATTACCTATACAGTCGGTGCCAACCTAACTTGGGTTAAAACAAGGAGTAAAAAAGCAGGGGGAAAAGAGCGGTTGGTCCGTTAGTTGGAAACTCTTATGAGGAAATATTTACATGCAAAATGATCTGAATAAAATTTAACCAAAATACGTTTAATTCTGATAAAATTGCCAAATTTTCTTGAATGATATTCAAATATGCTAGACGACCTTTAACTAAATTAATGTTTTAAACAGGTTTTCTGTTTTCAAATAATTTATGGAACTCTTTACATGCGTGGAAGGATCTTCTTCATAGAATATTTCTATTTACCCAACTTAGGTTGGCAAGGAGTGTAGTGCAATTTGATGAGTGATGATTCTAAAAATTGGATTTTGAACGTTTGTCCCGACGGCGCATAAGATGTCGACCTTAAAAGTTGCGTTGAGTGCCTACTCGGTTATCAGATCGTAGCTTGACTGTGAATCTAAATTATGACGCCCTTCGTCAATAACCCTCGTGTAGCTCTAGCGTGAACTATTTAACCTAACCCCTAACGACTCCGATTAAATATTGAATGTACAGTCTACAGGCTGACCTTGCCAAAAACTGAAACAAAAACATGATTAGTTAATTTAGTAGAATTGGGGCCCGGGTGGCCTAGTGGTTTTGATCGCAGCCCATTACGCTGACAGTCTGCGCACTGTACCGGGTGCGGGTCCAATTCCCGCCTTCGGCCTGGGTGTACTTTCTCTGTGTGTCGGTAAAAATTCTGTCTGAAGGTTTGTAAGCGGGTCTCTGATCTAAGCATACGAACAGGAAAATACATGTGGCAACCTAATTAAGTAGAATTATACAGTATAGACGTCGCTTAATGTGATCACATCGGGACGAACGTGATTTGATAACAATAACCGATTGATTACAATACACGAAAGAAAAGTTTAAACTAAAAATGATTATTTTTACATACATACGTATTAAAATAAAAATTAATTTAAAATTAGGAGTTGTTGCCGTAAAACTCTATAGTATTTAATAGAAATTAATTCACACCAAAGAAAAAGAATTGTTTTATATTACATATTAACTGCAGAAAACAATACAAAATACAAAAAGGTTAATTATTAACTGAAAAAGAAATCATCAATTGTTTAGCAATCTTTTGAAGCTAGTAATTTACGAATCGCTCATAATCATAATGTTTATGAACATGTTCCACGTCGGCTTTGTTTTGCACACCTAGACGTAAGATTCGAAGTGCCTCCCTCGTCTGAGCAGTCTTCGATAGCACTTTTGGGGTCATCATCGACATCAGACTCTTGTGACGAAGCCTGATCTTTGACACATACGGCTTCGCAAATGTCCTCATCAGTTAAAGGAGTAGAAGTCGCCACCTTCTCGTCGATCTCCATCCATGCTTCAAAATCCTCAGCATTCGTATCGGGCCGGGGATTGAAAACGTCTTCCATTTCTTTCATCACTGACAATAAACTGATAACAATAAACGAACAGTTGATTACAATAAGCGATGATTTTTCAATGTAGTTTGATATAAGCGGACGGGACTAAGCGATTTTGATAACATTAAACGATTGATAACAGTAACCGTGATCACATTAAGCGGCGTCTGTTAGGAATATAAGGAAAACAGTTAGTATAAAACGATATCGTAAAGTGGGATTCCAGCCCCCTTCCCTTGTATCAGTCATCCCATTTTGCCGAATCCCCCACTTCCTGAATACAAAACACCACATCCAATTCACACTTGTTAACTCTAAAAACAATGGAGTTTAGGTCACTTCCGTGATCCAAACTAACTTCTAAGAAGCAAATCTAAAAAAAAACGGTACTTTGTGTCGTCTCATAGTCGTGACGTCACAACACTTTATAAAGGACTGTGACGGGGCAACACCTTCACCATTGTTGTGACTCGTCGCGTGGTGGTTTATTTCTTTAGCGGATAATATTTTGATTCTGCTTGTGACAGTTCTCTGACATTGTTTTTTTGTTGCGCCAGTACGGCATCTTGCTGTGTAAGTAAATATTATTTTATTACTTAGTAGTGTTATTTTTTTTTTGCTGTGTAACACTGTTTAACTGTACTTCGAAGTCGCAACTGTGAAAAAATTTCACTTTCAAATTGAAGTGTATTCCTCAGTCCGCTATTATATGATCGATTTACCAAAATGCATATCATTTATTCAAAAACTCCCTAAGGTTTTTTTTTTAACTTTTCCTATTTTATTTTTATTCATATTAACCATTACCTTAAACCAATTTTAAAACCACACATAAAATAAATCTTATTAAACACGGTTTTATATTATAATCCTTAGTTTTAGTGTTTCATTTATTAAAACTAAAAATTAATACTTTTTTTTACTCAAAATGCTTATTCAACATGAAATTACGTAAATGTGTGTGTGGATGAAGTGACTTGGATAAAAAAAAATAGCATTGGCAATTTTTTTGAGTGAGATGTTTCCCAGTGTGTTACAAAAATCCATTAACGATGGATTTACCCAGAATCATATTAAATGAACTATTAAGGTATTTCCCCTAATTTGGAAATGCCAAGTTTTGAGAAAATCATTTTTTCTTATTGTTTCAACTTGTAGGGTGACCCAGGTGTACACTCTTAAAACGAACGAGCGATTTTAACTCGGTCTTATTAATTTTCACTCCTCCAGTCTAGAAAAGTGTCGAAAATTCACTTCTCCTACTGGAGTGAGAATTTTTTAAAGCCTAACCACAAACAATTAACAAGTTAATTAGTTCCGAAATTGACCTAGTCCGATAGAAAAAGATCCATATATCAGTTTTCAGCCTTTGATTGCAGGTATCAGTCATTTATTTATATAAAAAATGAAGTTGAACGAGGGTCAATATGCTATTAGAATTCTTTAAAAAAAAATTATTAAATTTTTTTTTCAAACTTTTCAAAAAGTTATTTTAGTTGTTTATTTTCAGGGTATTTTACAGTAAAAACAATGTTAAATAATCTGTTAACTACAAATAAGTGATACGGCCTTTTTTGTTACATTTATAGCACAAAAATGTGCATTTTTAGTGTTTAAGGGGTGTCCCTATTTAGCTATAAGACATAATATTTTTAATAATTTCTTTGCAAAACTTACTTTTTGCATATATTTGTATGAAAAGTATGTTTAGATTAAGAATATACGTGTGGGACGCTCGGGTCATAAGAAGTTATATGAGAAAATAAAGTATTTGTTGGGCATGCTATTGGGTAAGATAGACAGCATCTTAACCCTTTCAGTCCCAGTAATGCTATTTGGCATCATGTTTCTGATCATAATTTTTAAATAATTATAGAGCTGATATCTTTTGGGATTAATAAAAATTATTTTCTATTAGAAAAAATTTGAAGAATCGAATTATGTGCATTTTGATATCTTAAATATAGACAATCAGAAAAAAAAAATCTAAAATGATGCCGAATGGGCATTGGGACTGAAAAGGTTAATATGCTTAAATTTTCTTGTTATACTTTGTGTGATTAAAAGACACCCTTTACACAACGTTTTGAACTTAAACAAAGAAGAAATTAACAAAAATCTGTGTAAAAAAGTTAAATATTTAGTAATTTTCACACTAGTCATTCTTGACTTACCATAACTTTTACGTTTTTAACGATGACTAACGCATGCAATGTAAATGAAACTTCTAACTTCATAAAAGAATGATATAACAAAGAATGATAATTTTAGTAATAAGTGATGTTTTGAAACATATCGTAAAATTAAGTACGGTATTGAAATTCTTTAGCATTTATCCATTATAAGATGATGCATCCATTGAAATGTTAGCTGTGTAGAAAAATTGATAATTTGCTTATCCTTACCTATAAAAATGCAATTTTTCAACCATGATTCCCAATTTCTTTGCCTTGAGACTCGTCACGCCATATAAGCGCATGAGGCCGCAATTGTTGAAACCTATTTCCCCGGTTCAGTGCGGCCTCCCTGGCAACTGCCCAGCTTGGCCAAGCAGATTATCTCTTTCCGTCAACATGCTTCTTCGCCACGTCAGCCTTGGTCGTCCTCTCTTCCTTTTACTGTCATCAGACCAAGTTAAAGAGGTCCGTTTGTTAGAATCAGGGCTCCTTAGTACATGGCCAACCCAATGCTATCTTTTTTATCATTTTGTCAAGGGTTTGTCTGCTGTTTTGATATGTAGATTAGGGTATGAAATTTTTTCTGGCCATTAAACTTTTAGAATCTTTCTTAAACATTTAGCATGAAATGCGCTTAAATTCCCAATACTTAGATATTTATTCGAAACATATCCGGAGTTAGCCTGTCATGTAGCGAAATAAACAGTAGTAAATTCGAACTCCCTGAGCGCAATCACCATCTGAATACTTCGTCCAAACAAAAAGAAATAAAATTCCTTCCCGATCCACCGAAAGTATCGAAAGAAAACTTCAGACGATCACGCTTCGTTGCCAGAACCCCCATCCAACAATTTCCCGAATCTCCCCCAGGAGAAAACACCCCCTAAAAAAAGAACAAGAACTCAGCGAGCATCCAAAGTGAAACAACTACACACGATCTTAGGCCTCTATCAAATGGGTAAAAAATAAAATTGCATAGTTCATTTATACCTGTTATAGGGAAATTCCTTGTAACTGTAGTGTAAGTCACAATTTTAGAGGTTAATAAAAGCTTTTTAAATTTGAAAAATAAATCAATTTAGGTAAACACGTTATATTATTTTGTTTTAAGGGGTCATAGGAGTCTTAAATATGTGCAAAGAAGGAACTGCAAAGCATAGTTTGATCTTTCGTGTAATTTTTTAACTACTCGATACAGAAGTGTAATTTTTTTTATATGTAATTCAACAAGATTTATTTATTATAAAACAAATTTTAAAATTTATGAAACTTCAGCCAAAACTAAAATAAATGATATTGAACATAAAGCTATTTGAACACATTGGGATTAGGCTTGCGTGGCAAATTTTAAGGTCAAAATTGAAAAAAATGACCAAGAAAATGACTTTATATTGTACAAATATGTACAAACAAAGACTTATACCTAAATTCTCAGCTCAATTTTAATTAGAAATTATTTTACGAACTTTTTCTAAAAAAATTAATAATATTTTTAAAATTTTTATTTAAAACTTTTTTTTGAAGCTGTTGCCATCCACGACGTGAAACAACCCCCTCGTGTAGCTCTAGTTAACTTCAACTCAACCGAAAAACAAAACGCATTTGAAGAGTACACGGGAAGAACCGATTGGTTTATTAGGCGGACGCCCGCAATTGTCTGCTTGGCGAACATTGGCGGCAGAAAGCCGGTTTCTCTTTCTTCTTCGCTGGTAGCTAGGAACTACAGAGATAGTAGTTACAGTATTAGAGTTTACGATCATGTGACCTACAACACTGACTTCATTTTAGCTCTTCTGGGAGCTCCTTGAGCGTCCCATCGTTAGCACTGGAGGTCACGTGATCTGCCACTCTATTACTCTAACTATGATCTCTGTGGTAGGACTTCCTTACACAAGCTTAGGCGATCACTCGCTATCATCGCCAAAGTGGCCTGCCAAGGAAACTTCTCTACAAAATCAATCGGTTTTTCCCATGTACTCTTCATTTAATAAAAAATAACATTATTAATAAACAACACTTGCTTCCCAATACTTATAAACTACATAGTCATCATCCTTTGACGAAAGGACAGTTACTATAGCAACCAGCAATCCCATCTGGGAAGCACACATACTTATACAGCCGCTTCCAAAGATTCTATATGCTCGCTTTCTTGTCAAACACGATTTTTAACCTTCACTGCGCAGCTAGGTGGAGTGAAATTAGCTAAAAGAATAAAATTCCAAATAGCAAGATATGCCAAAGTGCGTCGTTATATGAGCAGAAGACTGTCTAAACTTAAAAAGATGTTAATATTTTTATCTCCTTTTGCCACTTTTAGCTTCCTCACAACGTTTATAACGAAAAAAAAGTGGAAGGTATTATAATTGTTCAGTCCATCTTTCCGTCAATCACTCTAATAGCCCTAACTACAAAAGCTGCAGAAAAGTGTGATACGTCAAAAAAAAATTCAGCGCATCGAAACTAGGAGACATTAAAAATCTCAAATTCGAAGTACTTTAATTATTTAAAAGACTGTCCCTTACATATATAGGTCTTTTGATTTAAACTGAGAGTATTTCAAAGTATAAAAATACTTTTACAGTGATTTTTTAAATATGAATTAAAAAACAATATCAGATTTGAAGTTAGATAATTTTTGGTGAGTAGATATATTTAAAATTCCTCCGTTTAAATCAAAAAGCTATATGTAGGAACTAAATATAAAAACTTCATAGTGATATCTCGTCTAGTTCCTGAGAAAAATGTTTCTAAAGTTAGGAAAATTAACAAGGGCGAGTTAGGACCATCTGACTCCCCTTAACTTTTAACCAAGTTAATGAATTTTAAAACAACTACGAAATACAAAACCATCCAAGCACTTTATAAACAAACATAACCACAAAACTACTCTTATTTAAACCAGCACGACTAACAAGCTTACTGCATACCCTTTCAAGAAAGGATGGTTGCCATGGAAACCAGCATCCCATCGGGGAACAGCTACTTTTACTAAGAATTGAAGAGCTTAGTGAAAAAACGTGCTAAGTGACATTTTTGTAAAAATTGAGGTTTTTGTGCCCAGTGAACATGTTATTCCATTCTTTAACATCTTAAGACCCGAGAAAAATTCTTCACGCATCATATTCTTTATCTAAACATATTTTTCATACATATATATGCTAAAAAGTATGTTTTGCAAAGTGTTTTTTATAAAATTGTGTTTAATAGTTAGAGAGACTAGTCTTAAACTCTAAAAATACAAATTTTTTTTGTGCTATAACTGCAACAAAAAGGGTCGTATCGTTCATTTGCAGTTTTAAAAAAATTTAACATTGTTTTTAATTCAAAATGTCTTTAAAATTAAGTTCGAAAAGAACTTCTTGAAAAGTTTGAAAAAAGTTAAAATAACTTTAAGAAATCTAATATCTTATTGACCCTCATTCAACTTCATTTTTTTTATAGAAATAAATGACTGATTCTTGTAATCAAAAGTTGAAAACTGATATTTGGATCCTCTATTGGACCAGGTCAATTTCAGAACTAAGTAACATGTTAATTGTTTGTGGGGAGGTTTTAAAAAATGTCCCCAAATGTGAACGCCAGATCGTAAGAAGATAAAGACAACAAGATTCCTCTTTTTATCGTTTGCAAGTACCGTTTTTTAAGAGACTTAAGTGCCAACTAAAAACTTAAAAGCTTATTTCATCGTTTTCACCTTGTCAGTTAGCACTTTCTTTCACTGGGCTCTGCAATTGAGGGCTGCATTTCTTGGGAGACTCGATTTGTAATTAGGCAGTGCTCCTTTTGTGCTAAAATGTGCTGGTGAATTAAGAAATGCTAATTAATTCTGTCAGGGCAGCTTTTGGAAGATGAGAGTATCAAAGAATTCAGAATATTTCGAGTAGTTAGAACTAATTTCGATTTGCGTGTTTCACGTGGCGTAGTATCATACCTGCTTTCATTCGAGGATATTGCGTGCACTGCCTAATGTGCTGGTGGATTTACAAACGTAATTAATTAATCCTGTCAGATAGACTGTTCAAATGAAAGTCTTTGGAAGATGCGAATACTTAGGCTCAGGATAGGTCGATAGATATTTCGAGTTGTCCGAACTAATTTAAATTTATTGGAACCAATAAAAATATGTTCCGAGGTATGATGGTCGATAGTTTGGTTCGGATTTTTGGAGAATCCGAACACAAATCTAAAGTTTATCACGTCAAAATTATAATTCATAACACTATTGTTTTCGAAAAGGTTAAGTAATTTTTTATACATTCCCTGGATCAGGGTTGGAGAAAAACTTTTTTTTTTTTGTTTTTCACATGTTTTTTAAAATAATTAAACTTTGGTAGTTGAACAAGTTTTATGGGTTTTAAAAAAACAAGGTTCTTTTTGCGTTTTGGTCTTCTATATTTACTTAAATCCCCAATAGTTTTAGGCACATGCCTTACATCTTTGTCGAAGAATCATAGAATACAAGAAATCCTACGATTATCTAGCGATTCGGTGCCTTCCTTTGATTAAATCAGATGAGCTATTCGAAGAATTTATAAACTAATAATGTAATAGTTAGTGTAATAATAGTATAGTGTTTGGTAATATTTTAATGAACTAAAATTATGTACCACATTTATAATTAGCATAAATCTCACAAATAGGTCTATAATAAATAGTAACAAATGTTGATTCATAACAAATGGAATGGTTTTTATGAAATGGTTAATATGAATGGCTATGTTATGAATACAATATGTAATTATTGTTTCAAGCTATTTTTATTTCAATCGTATTAAAAACAGAAGCATATTGGATGCATTTTCCTCATTTCATTTTACTTAACCATTTAACTTCAATTCGGCAATTTATTAGACTTCTTTTTGCACAAATTTCCCATCCATCATATTTTCCTTCTCCTTGCAGTAAAAAAAAATGTTTAACATGTTTTTATTACTATGTTTTAAACATGTTTAAAACAATTATTTTAAACAAAATGTTTTAAACGTAACAAACCCTGCTCTGGATATTTTTGTTTTGCTTGGTAAACGATTAATCTTAGAAAAAAAGTTTGCGTTTTTTTATGCTGGAATTTTTAGCTATATGCTGTAGTTGCACTAAAAATGATGGTTTTTAATTTACAAGCATGAAAAACGACACCAAATAAGTTTTAAAATATCGACCGGTACCAACAGAACACCAGATAATCTTTGTAATCTGCACCTTTAATAGACTTTCTGAATATTATTGCATAACAATTGTTGTAATTGGCTTTTGAAATTTTGTTCGTGTGTTATTACTGTTATTATTTGGAATCTAAGCTATTTGCTACATTTTTATTTTCCTATGTCAACGTGGGGCAAAAAAATTCCAAAAAGTAACTGAAATAAAAAAAAAATTAAGTGTCATCGTAATTAATTTCATATATATTGGCTAATTCCGCCATCTACTGAATAAGGAATGATATAGATGAAGAATTGTTCAATAAATCTAGTTAATGATAGTTTTGTATTGTTAGTTTAAAATTCATTTTCAATTCAAAAATAAATGTCAGCAGATTTTGACACTGATTGCACTGATATTAGTTCGAGCATATCGACACTTGGGAGTTTGAATGTATTACCATCAAAAAGTTTAATTGCTTGTTAGATTCTTTTTTAACTTCGGGACTCATATCGGGCATTATTAAAAATATTATTCATCATTTTCACAAACAATTATAAATGATGAAAATTAGTAATGCAAGTAAATAGAGGTATGGATTTATTATCGCAGAATTGAGATTTTACGTTTTTGATTTTTTAATCCTTTAAGTCCAGTCAGTTAAGCCGTTCGTAGTTACGTCGACAGGCTGGACCCCCCTCCCCTTTGATTTTACATAGGATGTTTGGAGAGCTTTGAAACCAGTGCTCTCAAATAGGGGCTGGAAGTTTCACTTAAGGTGTTCGCCATGCATGCGGAAGGTCCCAGGTTCGGGCTTCGCCAAAAATAACTGCCGACCTATAATCGTCCGATGCAGCCAAAAAATGTTCGAACAAATAATACCCCCCTGTAGAAAGAAGTGCACTTAAAATATGCCTTAAGTCCCAACGCTGCGCACGATCTCGCCCTTTACGGTTGTGTTGGGTGCCCTTGTGTAGCTCTGGTGTGACGATAAGTCAAACTTACCTTACTGCTCCCAAATATTTTCGTAATCAAATTTAAGTTCATTAATTGTTAACAGTATCTTAACCCTTTCAGTCCCAGTGGTGCCATTTGGCATCATCACTTTCAATATTTTTTTCAAAATGTTTATGTCCCGCTATGACATCCAAACA
This sequence comes from Hylyphantes graminicola, assembly GCA_023701765.1. NCBI lineage: Eukaryota > Metazoa > Arthropoda > Arachnida > Araneae > Linyphiidae > Hylyphantes > Hylyphantes graminicola. The sequence goes on along the minus strand of CM043117.1, from coordinate 71,306,323 downwards.
CACATCATTCGATTCTTCACACTTTGTTCTATCAGACAAAATTTTACTTTAATCTCAATAGAAGTCAGAACTACTATTTTTTTTATTTAGAAAATAGTCAACAAGCGTTTCTCCTGATTTTTGAAAAGTTCACTTCAGTTCCACATATTTAAAACACTATTTAAACTATTTCGGTTAAAATAATTACTAATTTTTTTTAATAATATGGTCAGATACCTTAACATATATAACTCGAAGTGTTTTTAGGTAATATATATATATATAATATATATATATATATATATATATATATATATATATATATATATATATATATATATTATATATATATATATATATATATATATATATATATTTTGTTGTTTTCCACAGTTAAAAGAATTTTGGCATTATTTCAAAAACTATATAAAAAATTAAAATGAATTTTTCTTCTTATGGAACTCTTATTTTTGACCTAAAATAAGCTTATTTTGTGAACATCAGGTGTTTCTGTCGTGCACTAAATTTTTGGGACTGAAAGGGTTAACTGTTGTAATAACTTTTTACATAGAATCCTTACTTTCCGACACTTATGATTATAGCAACCTTTTGTCTTTTAATTGCACGTAACTGCATAATTAGCTTTGTTTCAAATTTCTACTCTACACTCAGAGTGATAAGTGCAATGAGGAATGTAGTTGTATAGTGATTATAATTATAAAGAATAATAAAATTTCAATAAGTTATATAAATTTTATAAATTATACCAATTCGTTCTTCAATGATCTGGATGTTTTTAATAAGTCTTTTTTTTTCCTTTCTCTAATGGGGCTGCAACGTGGGCAGTCAAGCTTTTGCAGATTCGGCACATTCCCCGGAACTGGAGCCATTTTTTGTGGCACCATCTAGGCGACTCTCGCTACCAATTTTGACGCACAGATTACAATGATTCTTAGCTCTGTGTGGATGTTAAAGTATGCCGAGGTTTAATTTTGCCGAGAGAACCCAGTCCAAATTTGCCCTCCTGCGATCTTTAACCTGCCACATAATCATATTACATGCGTGACCAGAATTTTTTCATCCGGAAAATCCGACGGGACTCAGCCAGAGCTCGAACCCGCGTTCTAGGGCTTACGAGGCGGACACGTTTAACCTCTCAGCCACTGAGCCGTAATAAGTTTTTTAAGCTACATGTGTTCGAATTTTTAACTGTCTATATATATCTTTTTATTGTATTTCTTAGTGTATTTAAATTTTTATTTCAGCGTTTTATTTGTCTGATTTCACTTTGCACCTCTGTAAAGCCGGTAATCCATTCACGCTGTAGCTATGCTGTAGCTGGATTTTGTGACGTAACTGTCACTAGTACGCATGCGCGCGGGGTCAAAGCTGTACTTCTGAAGCTGGATTTTTGAATCGTTTTCCAAGCGATATCAAAGCTGTAAATTGATTTCGGGCACGAGCAGTCATAAGAGTCATTTAGTTTCTTAATGTCCTTGGTTTTTAACTTAATGTTCTTGTTTGTTTACTTTTTATTGAGAGAAATAACCCATAAGTCAAGAAACTTCCATCCACGCTAGATACAGCAAATGACGTCACAAAATCCAGCTACAGCGTGAATGGATTACTGGCTTAATTGGATATAGTTATAGTTATTGGATATAGTTATTATTAAGAAAATACATTCACTACAGAAAAATGTAGTGAATGTATTTTCTTAATAATAACTATATATTATTTTTTCAACTAATCTGGGAATTTTTTTTCCATTGCTGTACCTAAGAGTTACGTACAATGATTTATTTGTATTATTGGCCTTCAAAAAAGAAGCATGACATCTATTTTGAACATCCACTGTATATTTTTACAATGCTTTGAAACTAGAAATAACAAACGATAAATGTTCTAACATTCTTATTTTATTATGGATGTTCCGAAATTTAATTTTCGGAAACCTAACTTTTTGCCTTGAAACAAGGGTAGTTGTTACAGAACACGTACCTTCACTTTACTTCCTAAATATTAAGTTTTTATTTTTTAAATATTTCATCAAAAGAAGTGCATATTGCGAAATTTTTTTCGTTTACCTTAGATGATGATGATTTCATGTTTACCTTAGATAAGAACAGTGTTTCAATACAAAAATGCGAAGTAATGGTAGAACATAGAAATTTATCGATAAGTAAATTGCTTCTTTGTGTTAGTAAGATACTAAAATGCTCCCGTTGTTAAGTAAAGTAGTGTTTTGCATTATATTTTCCAAATTTCCTAGAAAACAAAAAGCAATGAAAAAACTCAAATAGTTTCTTACTTACTTGAATATAAACAGTATTTTTTATAGTACTTAGATGATTCTGTTTCACTGTATCATGCTTATTTACTGTATTACATATCAATTATATATTTTTATTCCTTTCAGTCCCCATGATGCCATTTGGCATCATGTTTCTAATCATATATTTTTTTTAATAATAGTTCCAACATCTATTGGGATTAATAAAAAATATTTTCTAATAGGAAAAAAGTTTTAAGAATCGAATGATGTGCTTTCTGATATTATGAATGGGTATAGACGATCAGAAAAAAGTTTCTAAAATGATGATGCCAAGTTGTCATTGGGACTGAAAGGGCGGAACAAAAACAAATATCTTATTTTTTAAACAAAAAATAATTATTATCTTAAATTGAGAACGAAAGTTAAAATGGGCGAAAGGGTATAATACCATATGACAAATTGTCCACGTTTTCAATTCCTTGCATTATTTTTCTTTCGATTTAAAGCTAGGGGGTGTAACACTGCACTGGAAAATGATTACCGATCAATAAATAAATACATTTAGAGGTAATTAAATTATCTATAACTTAACTTCCAATAACTTTAAAACTTAAAAATTTCTACGGCAGCTTCCATTTCCGATTTTCCATAAAACCCTATGACGTCCACTCTAAAACAAACGAGCGATTTTAACTCAGTCTGAGTTAATTTTCACTCCTCCAGTGTCGAAAATGCACTTCCCCTATAGGAGTGGATCCCTTGTGTGTTAATCCTCCGACAGGATCACTCCAAACGAGTGATTTAAACTCAGTCCGAGTTAATATTCACTCCTTTCCAGTGTCAAAAATGCACTTCTCCACAAGAGTGGATTTCACTCTTTTGTTTTGAGAGTGTCCGGTAGATACTGGGAACTCGTGTACCAAATTTGAATTCCGTACCTCTTTTAGTTCGAGCTGTAGAGTGGTTTCAGACAGATGGGTCAATGTTTAAAAAGCCACTATGCTAAAATCGGTACTTTCCAAAGCGTGTAGGTAACACAAAATATCCTTTTTGGATTTTCGACCCCATCTGCATGCTTTCATTACCTTTTAATTCATATTAGGTAATTGTAAGTTTTTAAAAAAAGATTAAATTTGGAAAAACTGAAAATAGTGAGCTATTTAAAAAAAAAAACGGCATTCGTGGATCTAATTTTTTTCATGTTGTTTTGTAATATATCCCCTTTCATATGTATGGAATTTCTGCTTTTCTTGGAATCTACAAAATATGCCGTATTTTGTTCTATCTCATGCTTCGTTCTCTTGTGAGCCATTTTGACAGAAATACGTTCTCAAGCACATTGAAATTGCCTCCATTATATCCAAACTCTTGTGCAATGCATCTCATGCCAAAACAATTCTCTAGTACATTTCAACATTATATTTATGAATTTGGATATTTTTAAGAGATGTTTTAGAATGTTTGACTGTTAGTACACTTTTTAGATATCTTTAAAGAAAAAATATTTTAAGTATATATATTCTTTAATATAAAAATATATTTATATAGATATTTTTAATATATAAATTACCTAATGTTTAGCTAAACTGTGTAGTTCCGAAAAAATTATAAAAATAAACTCGTACGTTGATTTTTTTTTTTTTGCTGCACTATAAGTTTTCACGTTGAGGGGCTGGTGCACGTTAAACCAGTTGTGGTATGTTCTTATGGAGGCTGGGGAGCCTAGTCGGTTGGGCACTCGCCAAGCATGCGAAAGGTCCCAGGGTCGGGTCCGGGCTTCGCCAAAATAACTGCTGACCTTTAAACGGCCCGTGCAGCCAAAAATGTCCGACGATAATACCCCGTGTAAGGGAGTGCATGTTAAATATCCTTCAAAGTCCTAACGATGCTTACGATGTCGCCCTTATTAACTGTTGCGTTGGGTGCCTATTCAGGTGTCGGCTCGTCACTTGACTGTGGTTCTAAAATACGACGCCCGTCGACAAAAGCCCTCGTGCAGCTCTAGTGCGAAGATAATTCAAACCTAACCTAACCCCATGCAGCGCGTTAATCTAACTAATCGTCGAGTTTTGAAAGTTTTAATTGCAAAAGAGGGTAATTTGAATATTTCAGATGGTATAACGCTCTTGTTTTCATTTTTATCCGTACTGGATTTCATTGGTTGCTTTGGTTTCACTTACTGCTTATATAGATGAAAATAATTTTATCGATCTTCTGCGAGTTTTCTACGACAAATGTTTTAAACAACCAACAGCACAGCAAGAAGTTGACATTTGAAAAGTTTAATAAGTAAAATATTCTTATCGAAAACTCACTTATGTTTTGGTATTTGAAAATAACTCCAGGCAAAAAATTTGACAATAAAACGTTGGAGCTCTTGAAATCCAAGGCGTGAGACAACCCCATACATGAAAAACAAAATTTAAATTAAATTACAGATTTTTTGTAATTAATCGTATCAATAAACAAGGCCCAGTGGCTTTGTTGTAGTGCTTCGCATTGCCACGCCACAGGTCAGGGTCGAGTCCCGGATTGGGGAGTTGACCCATCCTTTCATCCCTTGAGTGGGTCGATAAAATGGGTACCAAGCAAGCTTATGAACTAAACACTGGGGATTCCTCGTGAGGCTGACCACCTTACCGGGACATATGCCTTGCACCCTAGAGCCCTTGGTCACGACAGGCCTTGGCCCAGTAATGGGCTGCTGCCAGGACCTGCTCTTCCATAAGGCCTGTTAGGCCCGGGCCTAGGGCCCCCATATTTTAGGGCCCCCTAAATTTCAGTTTCTATTATGCTAAATACTGTAAATCCCCAAAATATCAGTAAAAAAATCGGATACTCCACTTTGTTTTTTGAAATTTTAAGTGAGTAGTTGACCTAAAGTTATTGTTTTGATCGATGTTTGTAAGGAAGCCTATAAAATTGTAGCAAAAATTTTATACATGGGTCATATAGCACCATCATTATTGGAAATCATACATAAAATTTTCACCAAAATAGGTTGTGCCTATAGTCTGAGATTCCCTAGAGCAGGCCCTGGCTGTTGCGTTGAGGAGTTTAGCTATCAATAAGTAACAATCAGCTTACAGCAAATCGTATTTTCACGAAGAACGCCTCGTATAAAAATAACGGTACACGACGGTGTGATGGACACGAGTTTTTCCGCTGATGAACCCAATTTCCTCTCCCGAACGCGGGAAAATGTTTTTCTGGAGAATTTCCTGGAAGAAAAAGATTTTTTTTGCTGCGTTCCTGGATTCGTTTTGACAGGAGTTACCTAATATCCAGCTACAACGTCGATGATGAATGGATCCCATTCATCTTGTAGATTGTTTTTCTTTGGGATGCTAGCAATGTCAACAAGAAAGGGTAGCCAAATTTGGCGAGACATGGCCGTTAAGCAAAGCCTGACTGTTGAGCCCAGGCCTAGGGCCCAATATTTTTAGAGGACTATTAGTTTATTTAGAGAGGTATTAGTTTCTTTTATGCTGAAAAGCTGTTGATTACCAGAATTTCTCCAAATTTTTAAAATTTTCTAAGACCCCACTTTGTCTTTAGATCGACTGACTCGGCCCAAATGGCGATCAGAGTTCCCACGGGTCCTTAAGAAGTCCTTGATTTTTATTTTCAATTTCAAGGACCCTTTTATACTCCTTGATTTTTAACAAAAAATCGTTAGAAAGTCCACGATTTTGATTTTTGATAAAGAGTAACCCTTCTTATTCCTTGATTTTGATAAACAATCATTGAAAAGTCCTTGATTTTCTTAGTTCGTGGCCTTCAAATTTCTAGAAGTTATTTCTTATAACATAGCTAAAGTCGGCTCTAAATGACACACATAGTACTTCGGCATTCGGTACAAAACGTTTCTTATATATAAACGCTTATATTTTTGACAAATACGTTTGTGTTTCCCTCTGATATAGTTGCCATAACACCTGGCGAACCCTTTCGAATGCTATTTTATTTTATTGTTTGGTCAATTTAATAGGTATAGTAATCGACCCATGATGATTATGGGTCCTTGAAAATGTTATGGGGGGTCCTTGAAAAGTCCTTAAAAACTACTTCATTTTTATTTTGAAATAAGAGTGGGAACCCTGGTGATGCCCAAATAACTCTGTTCCACCGATCTTTAAAATACACATCTAAATGCCTCAAGTGAAAGATATTTTCTAATAAATTTTGTATACATTAAACCTAAAAGCAATGTAACCTTTTTTTATCAGAAATGTATACCTATATATTGCTGAGCAGGCATATGAAATTTTCTTTAATGTATTAAACTTCTTTCTTACAAGAACAGTCACATTTGGAAAAGAGAAAACTAGGGGCTCAATTTCCGCTCAATAAATTTAAAGGTCCAATAGGGCTATTTAAATACCTTTAACCCTTTCAGTCCCAGTGATGCCATTTGGCCTCATTATGTTTTTGATCATAATTTTAAAAAAATAGTAGGGCTGATTCGGATTAATTACAAATATTTTCTAATCGAAAAAAGTTTGAAGAATCGTATGTTGGGCTTTTTGATATCATAAATGGCTATGGACGATCGGAGAAAAATTTCTAAAATGATACCAAATTGTTATTGGGACTAAAAGGTTAAAAACAAAGTTGTGCACTCTTAAACGAACGAGCGAATTTAACTCAGTCTGATTGATTTTCACTCCTCCAGTCTGGAAAATGCACTTCTCCTTTTGGAGTGGATCCTTTGTGTGTTAAACCTCCGACAGGATCACTCCAAACGAGTGGTTTTAACTCAGTCTGAGATAATATTCGTCTCCTTTCCAGTGTCGTAAATGCACTTCTCCAACTGGAGTGGGGGGGGGGGGCTGGGGAGCCCAGTCGGTTAAGCACTCGCTTAGCATGCGGAAGGTCCCAGGTTCGGGTCCGGGCATCGCCAAAATAGCTGCCGACCTATAAACGGCCCGTGCAGCCAAAAATGTCCGACGAATAGTACCCCGTGGAAGGGAGTGCACGTTAAATATCCTTCAAATTCCTAACGCTGCGTACGATGTCGCCCTTAACGGTTGCGTTGGGTGCCTATTCAGGTGTGGCTCGTCACCTGACTGTGGTTCTAAAATACGACGCCCGTCGCCAATACCCCTCGTGTAGCTCTAGTGCGACGATAATTCAAACCAAACCAACTGGAGTGGAATTCACTCTTTTGTTTTAAGAGTGTATGAGCGGTTTTCTCGAAAACCTTATTACGACGTCTGTCGGGATCTAAGAACCAAATTTGAAATCGTTAGTTCGGGCTGTAGAGTGATTTCGGACAGACGGACAAATGATCCAAAACCATCCTTCATCACAATTTCCCTTGAACCAAATCTTACGAGAAACTGTCTTCTTCACTTTCTTCATTTGTCATAAAGATCTAAATTAAGTTACTATTTTCTGGACTGTTTGCTACTACTCACGGTGAGTTGTTGATAATCTCTCGCTATGAAGTTTGAAAAAGATTAACGGATTTAGTGACTGATGGATGACTGAAATATTGCTTACTTTTCTTTTATCAATTCCAGAGAATTTTTTTAAAAAAGTTAAAAGTAGATATTTCTGAACATGTCAGTCAGTACGACCTTCCAAGTTCGTTTCTATCGTTGTTTTAATAAGAAACTTAAGGGGTCTTAAGAGTCTTAAAAATGTACAAAGAATGTACTACAATAGCATAGTTTTCAATTTCATATAATTTTTTAACTACTCAATATATAAGTATAATTTTTTATATGTAATTTTATAAGATTTATTTATTATAAAACAAATTTTAAAATTTATAAAACTTTAGTCAAAACTAAAATAAATGATAACATAAAACTATTTACAAAATTTGAAAACATTTGGATTAGGAGGCTTTAAAAGTTATACTTATATATTGAGTAGTCAAAAAATTATATGAAATTGAAAACTATGCTATTGTAGTACATTCTTTGCACATTTTTAAGACTCTAAAGACCTCTTAAGAGAAATTGTCTTCACTTTCTTCATTTGTCATAAAGATCTAAATTGAGTTACTGCTTTCTGGGCTGTTGTTTACTACTCCTCACGGTGAGTTGTTGATAATCTCTCTCTAGGAAGTTTGAAGAAGATTAACGGATTTATGGTGACTGGTGGATGACTGAAATATGGCGAATTAACAGGCGTGAGATGAAATGTTTCCGCTGATAAATGACTTGTTTTTGTATGGCAATACCACCTAGATTAGAAGGCCGAAGAACTAAGCAACTCAACGTCCCACTAGTAAACCAATTTCGATTTGTTGAATAATAACGTCGTATCTTGAGATGACGTCGCATCTTGAATCATCCTATCTTAAAAATTTATTAAAATACAAGATCTAGTCACGAATGATCATTGGTCAAAACCACAGAATCGGTCCACTAATGTGTTGTCAAGCATTTAGTTCGCCGGCCTTCTAATCTAGGTGGTATTGAATGGAGTCGCCATCTTTTCTGGGGTTGTTCAGCCAATACCTTCTGTAAACAAGGACCTTATAATATTGTACTTGTGACGTAATGAGTTAGTCCACTCTGACCAATTATTTACTTTTAAAAAGTTGGCGGGTTATCCTCTTGCGACCTGGCGTCCCCATTTGGGGACATTTTTTTAAAACCTCCTCACCATCATTTAACATGGTAATTAGTTTCGAAATTGACCTGGTCCGATAGAAAAGGATCCAAATATCAGTTTTCAGCCTTTACAAACGGGTATCAGTCATTTATATTTTTGAAAATGAAGTTGAGCGAGAGGCAATGCGATATTAGAATTCTCAATAAAAATTAATTTGAACTTTTTTTTCAAACTTTTAAGAAAGTTCTTTTGGTAGTTCATTTTAAAGGCATTTTGCAGTAAAAACAATATTAAAATTATGTTAATTACAAATAAGTGATTTTTGAGGGGGGATTTTCGGCCTTTTTTGCATTTATTAGCACTAAAAATTTGTATTTTTAGAGCTTAAAGCGTGTCTCTCAGTAACTATTAAACATAGGTTGTTTTTTTCAAATTACTTTGCAAAAATTATTTTTGTTTAAATTGCAATAGACTTGATTCAAATTTAATAAAACTAGGGGGAGGGGGTGATACCCAAAAATAAGGTTTGTATTATCAATTTGGCTTGAGTTCAGTAAAGTCACTGAACCCTTCGAAAATAATTGGAACTTAACATTCTATTTCAAAACATTTTTTAATAACTTTTATGAGTTAAAAATATATATGTTCTATAAAACTCATAACCTCAAACGAAAAGTTGAAAACATAATATATAATTGGAAAAAGAAACTACGCAGTTTTCCAAAATTTGTCAAAACTACTAGAGTCTAGACCATAACGGTCAGCGAACTTCTGATCTATTTATTATTATTTTTTCATTCTTTTTGGAACTAAATTAAACTATCTGGGATTCCATTTTCTAGTCTGTCCAAAATATTTTTTTCCAGTTGGCTTTGTAAATAGTTTTATTAAGGATATTATTTGTGTTAGTAGCTATTTTGGGGTTTTTTTAATGTCATTTGTATTTGTGTTAGACACTGAATTTTGATTAACTTTGAATATAATAAATATGAATCAAGAGCAAACATAGTAAACAAATGGATGACTTTCTACAATGATAAAAAATTGCTACTTCTTAACGTACTTTTCTTTTATGAATTCGAAAGAATTTGTTTTTAAAGTTTAAAGTGGATATTCTTATTTCTGAAGATGTTCGTCCGTATACGACTTTCCAAATTTGTTTCTATCGTTGTTTTAATAAGAAAAGGTTTTTTATTTATATTTTTGTAGTAAACTATAAAATAATCTGGAGCGTTATATATTTTTTTATTTCCGCTGAAAACGAAACCAAAACTTCATTTCCTAATCTGTGTGTTAAAAAAAATGCAAGGAATTTTTTATGCAATTAAAAATATGTAATTTTTAATATACTACAATTTTAAAATTTATAAAATTTGTAATGTAAAAAAAACACTGTACACTAACATTTCTTTGTACTTTAAATATAAAACTGTGATGTGTAAGCCATTATTAAAAAAATTATAATGCACTATAAATTAATTTTTAAGTTCATAAAAATTCATAATTCACTAAAAAAATGCACAATTACTTTTCGTTTCCATAGAAGCCTCTAGATGGCAGTAACGTTGTAAACACATCTGACGTTCCTCTACGTCACTCAAAGCGTTTGTTGTTTTCTTTTTCAATTATTCCACTTCCGTAAGATCGTAGTACATTTTTACGGGTATTTCGAGCTCCTGCGTACTGAAGAAGAAAAAAAACATTGCAATAGATCTTATTCGAACTCATTTTTCTTTCCAGTATTCTATAAAGCTTCTTGAATGGCCATGGAAGTAGAAAACCAGGCGACTTCTCCTGCCTTCGACGATTTTCTGCAAACGGGAAGGACGGGCAGGCGAAACGCTATGCCGGACATCAGAGGGGAGAACGCGGCTATAAGCACGGCATCTCTGCCTGATGGCCTGGAAAAGTTAACGTGTTCGGGTGAGCGATAATTTATGTTCGGAAAAAATTATTTGCATTTTTTTGCGTGAAATAAAATTTTAATTGTTTTACGGTAGGCATGGAAATAGTCTTGCAATGCTATGAAAAAATTAATTTAAAGGAATAATTTGCTAACTTTGGACTTTAATTTTTTTAATTGTTGAAAAATATGAATTAACCGCCAATAAATTTTATCAGGCATTGTTTGCATAAATATTAGTGCTTGCATTGCTTGTAATTTTCAAAATGGTTTGCATACAAATTTGCATTTAGTTAAAAAATATTTTTTTTCAAAAAGTGCAAGTTACACTACATATTAACCTATGTTCCATATTTATTAAAATAAAGATCTCTTGAAGTTTCTTTTATTTTGTTAAAATATTATAATATTTTACTGTTAATTTAACATGATTTAGAAAAAAATCTTAAGTTTGAAAACTAACATAATACCATTTATTATGTCTACATTTTTTAAAAAGTGAAATGCCAAATGGTTTATCATTGATTTTTTTTCTAAATATTATGCAAACCCTCACATCTTCATTATATAGGATGAAAAGATTTCTTACCTATAAATACTATATTATATTTTTTCTACATTGTGTGGGACTACTGTTGAAGTTTACACTCGGATTCAAATATTAGGGGAAAATATATTTTAAGACAAAATTTACCTTGTTGGAGTCCATGCTACCATAGCTGCTGCATAGTGGCCCTGTTAAGAACTGTGCAATAGATAAAGCTAATCTTGCTCATTCCTGAAAGACAATCTTTAATTTAGGCACATTGCTAGAGGGAAGGATATTTTTGCCTTACAGGACAACCTGCAGCCATGGCATTTCACTATAACCATCGACAAAACTTTGGGCACACAGATTTAACTAGTTATCTTCATGTACTTGGGACAACACAGATATTCCTTATACAGCATTTTAACCCGGGCCCACTCGCTTAACAAGCGCAGGTCAAAACCACCCTCCTTACCGGCAGCTGGACAACATTTTAATTATATATTATTAATGAATTTTGCTGGATTCTTAATTAGCTCCTTTCACCAGAATGGACAAAAATAAATCTTAGCATGCACACACAAACCAAAGCCCCAAATAATTTCTGGATCTGCCACTGGGGGCTGGGGAGCCCAGTCGGTTAGGCACTCGCCTAGCATGCGAAAGGTCCCAGGTTTGGGTCCGGGCATTGCCAAAATAACTGGCGATCTATAAGCCAAAAATGTCGAACGAATAATACCTGTGCGGTATTATTCGTAACTATTTCGGTTAAAATAATTACTAATTTTTTTAATAATATGGTCAGATACCTTAAAATATACAATTCGAAGTGTTTTTAGGTAATATATATTTTTTATTTTGTTGTTTTCCACAGTTAAAAATTTTTGGCATTGTTTCAAAAACCATATAAAAAATTTAAATGAATTTTTTTTTCTTATGGAATTCGTATATTTGACCTAAAATAAGCTCATTTTGTGAATATCAGATGTTTCTGTTGCGTAGTTGCGTGTGCTGTTGCGTAGAAAGGGTTAATCTCAACTGCTCTCTGGAGAGGAGGGGAAGCAAAGAGTGGCCCTCGCGCTGTTCCCTGGATAACCAAATGAGAGGGTTAAGGAAGCAGGCTTGAATTCTAATCAGAGGGACTCTAGTGGCTACTCAAATGAACAGTACAGGGGGAAAACTCCTTCATTGCATAGGAATCTGTCTGCATCAGACCTCTTTGGCAACAGTAGCAAGTCATCACCTCAACTGGTGTAAGGAAACTGGTTCCTCGCTTTATTTTTCTCTCGCGACAATCTTGATTCATGCCAGAGATCAGAGCGCAGGATTCACGTGTTCATACCGCAAAAGATCAAAGAGACAAATCCATTTCCTGTCATTGATGTCCGCCAAGCTCATCAGAATTAGGGTGTATCGAAAAAACCAAGTTTTTGATATCAAATTTGTAATAGTGCAGAAAAGTTGCCTTATGTTATTGTTAGTATCTGTGCAAAATTTTGTTGATCTGAGTTAATATCTTTAGTTGCCTCTTGAGACCATCAATTATGTAAAATTCGCTAATTTTATTGTTTTTTCAATATATATTTTTTTTTTAAATTAAGAAATTGAATTTTTAAGTCTTACCAGTGCCGAATAATTGCCATATTACTCCTTAGAGCGGGTGCAGATTTTCATTGATGTTGATTAATTTCTTCAGTTGCCTTTAGGGGCGCTTATCTGGCCAAATTCCAGATTAGCAGCCCCTAAAGGCAACTGAAGAAAATAACCAACATCAATAAAAATTTGCACGCGCTCTAAGGAGTAATATGGCAATTATTCGGCACTGGTAAGATTTAAAAAAATATATTGAATGAAATATATGTTAATTTAACAAAAAAATATACTGAAAAAACAATAAAATTAGCGAATTTTACATAATTGATGGTCTCAAGAGGCAACTAAAGATATTAACTCAGATCAACAAAATTTTGCACAGATACTAACAATAACATAAGGCAACTTTTCCGCACTATTACAAATTTGATATCAAAAACTTGGTTTTTTCGATACACCCTAATCAGAATACAGGAAGATTCCTATGCAATGAAAGGTTTTTTCCACCTTTAATCTTCAATTACATACCCAGCAGCCATAAAACAGCTTCAACTTGTAGATGTTCATAACTATTATTCTCTCTTCCAGATCTGGATTCAAACTGCCCTGCCGGAACCTCTGGATCCAGTCAACCCCCTCCTGCATCCGTGTCCAACACATAGCCAACCCACCGACCAACCCCCTGTCCCCGTTCTCCGTATTTTTTTAATTTCCTTGACAAAATTTCAGGCTCCGTGCGTGGCTTAAAAAACCGTCGATGACTTGGAACACTAGTCGCAACCTGTGATGTCGAAAGACCTGAAACGATACTTACAAAATGACTGTTTTCTGTGTTGGCAACATTTGAGAGTGTATGTAAATAGTTGGTCGAGATAGGTATTATGTTCGATTTAGTGTTGTGCCGATACCTCCTGGAGTAGAAAGCTGGTAAACTAAGATGTGTGACATCGTATTACTAGGTTGATTTTGTGATTTATGTTTGTTCACAACTGGATCTTGTGTTGTCTTTAAGGCGCGAATGGGCAAGCTGGACCGCAGGTCTCTAAATCAAAGTTTCTCAGTGTTAATCTAATGGGGGAGGAAATTAATTTCCTGAAGCTGCATTTCTCAGACTGTATTGAATATTTTTACAAATTAGTTTTTTTATGTTATTATTTTAATGTAGCTGACTTACAGGTCCGGACAATCCCACTTTCTGAAATTGGTTTGAATGTTTGCTTTTAATTTTCAATAAATAATGTCACACAAAATATTCGGAGCACTTTCAAAAGGTGAGATTATAGAGACCTGTAAGTTATCTACATTTATCATTTAAAGAAAAAAACTTTGTAAAGATATTCAATACAGCTGGAGAACTATGGCTTAGAAAATGTTTTCCTAATTTGACTAACACATCAGCACTGTAATTTGGAGACTTGCAGTCGATTGTGCTCATTCTCTCTGAAGATAACTGTCTACTAGTGCGATGTTATGTTGCTTAGTTCTTTGGCCTTCTATCCTAGGTGGCATTGGTTGTGTTTGAGAAAGTATTGGTTCTTTTTATGTACCATTTTCATTGATCTCTGATGTATTTGTGTTGTGATATTAAGTTATAGAATTATTTTTTTAGTTGCCACTGTGTAGATTTTTTGTAGCATTTTATTTTATACCATTGTAGCATTTCTGTGTACATGTCCGTTCAGTTTTTAAGGAAGGAACTCTTTGTACGTGTTTTTAAGATAATAAATGTTGCTAGTAAATTGGCTTAACAGATTTTTTTTTATGTTATGGAATTAACTTCTTTAGATCCAAATCTAAACACAAAAACCTCTAAAATAAAAATGGCATGCTCCTAATCACCTGAAATAGTTTTCTTATTTTTTCAATAAAATAAACTAATAATTTTAATAACATCTGCATTATTCTAAACTACTTTAAAATAAATGCCAATAAAACTTATTCTAATGCTATTAAGAAGAAACAAAAATTAAAACTTGTTTGGAACTCCTTGTTTGGAAAATGCTTTTTTTATAAAATCATGTCTCAAAATTTTCCCTATTTCTAGCATTTCAATTTGAAAAGTTATTAGAGAACATATTTTTGTTATTTCAAAAATAATTTTTCTTCTGAAAAATTAAAAATATAGGGCATGACGTACTCAAGTGCTGTTTAAATTTTTTTTAGGAAATGTATAACTAGACTGTAACAATGGTTTAAACAAGTAAAGAAAAATAACAAAGGACATGGGAGCAAAATCTAGCATTTCTTTACATAATTAAAAAGTACAACACCTTACCAAGTAGTTTTTGAAACTAATTACTAATGTTCCTTCCGCTACAAAGCAAATATCCGGACACTATATTGCCTTAACAAAAGACGGCTCAGTAACGGTATTGTGTGTCCGCCTAATAAGCCCAAATTTGTGGGTTTGATCCCTGGCTGAGTTATCAGATTTTATGAATGAGAAAATCGTGGGCATGCATGTCATCTGATTATGTGGCAGGCAAAAGATCCTTGAGAACCCATTTGGCTTAGGTTCCCTCATCAAAATTAATTTCTCGTCAGTTTAACATCCACAGAGAGTGAGAGATCTGGTTCCCAACCTTTTTGGACCTGCGTATCACTTGACTTTTTAAGGTAGGCGAATACCCAAAATTCTAAAATTTTTACTATTACTTTAATCTTTTCCAAATTTGGCACAGCGATTTCAAATATAATGTACAATGCTTTTTAGGCAAATTTTTTTATTTAAATATAATTGATTTATTTTAAACAGTGTTTTTCACCTAAAAAAAGGGTTTACGCCAACAGTTCTAGTATAAAAAGTTTTACATTAATTTACCTGAGAATTTTTACAGATGCTATTTCAATATATACCTGTGCCATGAACCTCTAACATCTGGTGTAAATATGTTTGTTTGTTTTTTTTAAATGTCCAAGTGTAAGTTAATCGAAAAAAAATCCTTTTTTTTTGTGGTTAATTTGACATTTTTCTTAATAACTTCTTTTCTTGTAATTTGTATGTAACTCTAGAGGGTCATTGCATGCATCTGTTCAAAACGAAGAATTTAACACATAATGCAGGGCTGCCAGTGGCGACTTAAAAGGCTACTAAAGCGACTATTTTAGTGTCTAGGCGACTATGGCTACTATTTTAGTCCAAAAAGGGCCCAAAACGACTATTTTTGGAAAAACCTTCAACTATTTTCGGTCTTGGGCAACTTTTTATATATTTTTTTAGTTATATAATTTTCACATAGATGGCGCCACGATGATACTGCCGATGCACAAAATGTGAAGTGCCTTTAAATTTCGTTTGATTCTCATCTCAAATCCAATAGCACAAAACAAAAGCAAAACCATTTGTTTTTGAAATTGCAATTGACTTTTTTTAGAAGCCTATGTAAAGTTCATGGAAACTAAAACTTTGATTTTGTATGCTTTGTTGAAGATTTTTTTAAAACTGCATTTGGATAGGATTTACATCTGTCTGTTTGTTATTAATTTGCTTTGTTTTGAAATTGTTATTTTTTATTCAGTAAGTTGGCGATAAGGCTTAATACTGCTTGCTAACAAAACATACCATAACTTGATTAAAATTTAACTGCTATCAAATTAATCCAGAAATAAATGCTAATTGAAATTTTTAAATTACTAAAGTAATAGGGAGAAACGTGTTGCCAACACACTATGTCTAGTTTTAAGTTACTTTTTTACTGAAATATTATATTGTTGCGAAATTAAGTATTTGCTTGAAGTTTTTTTTTTTTTAATTTTTAATAAAATATGTATGTAAAAGAATTGTGTATCAAAATACGTTTTTTAAAGTATTTTTATAAGTAAGATTTTCTTTTGAATTTATTTTGAATTCTAGATCGTCGTAAACAAGAATACTTATATTTACGTTAAAAATTTAATTAGATTTAATAACCCTCCTTGCTTGATTTTAAAATCTGCAGTTATTTCAGTGAAACATATTTTCATGGATTAGTATTGATCCTTATGTTTCTTGAATAACTGATAACTATTTAAAATAAATTTATTTTTAATATATTTATATATATATTTTAAAATAAATTTATTTTCAAGTAAATTTAATTTTACTGGCAGTATCAATCCTTTCATATGATATTTGGTGTTGCAATTTGTTAATTTAAGTTTTAGTTTTAAATTTTTGGCACTCTTTAGCATTTTATCTTCTCGCTTCTGTGAAATGACAGGCTTTTTCTAGATGAATGTTGGTTTTTCCCAGATTTTTTTTAAGTCAAGCTAAAACAAATTAAAAATATATTGCTCGTACACATATATATATTTTTGGAGGATAAAAAAAGGCGCTTTTATGACTGTTTCTCAAAATTATCCAATCATTAACAAAATGTTTTTTTCTTTTTGAAAATTTTTATGTTATTTGCTAATAAAATTCAAATACAAATAAGTAGATTTAAAGTATTTTCCCCTAATTTATGTTCTCCAACAATTATATATAAATTGGTTTAATAATTTAAACATGAAATTTTCTGTTGCAATACATCCAAAAAACTTTGGCAGTTTTATCAATTCTTTCAACTGAGTGTTAGTGCTACAATTCTAAGGTTTGCACTAATCAAAGTCTTAATTTTTAGTTTTTAAATTTGTGCATCGACGCATATTAAACTAATATATCATGTTTTTGGAAAATTTATGTAATCACAGATAACATTCAATGCAAATATTTTTAAAGAAATTACTTATTACATTATCTAACAATTAAAAGTTGTTTATTAAGTTAGGTAAAAGAGGATACTATTTTGGCTACTATTTTTTAACATCTGAGGCTACTAAAGCAACTATTTTCAAGACTTTCTGGCACTGGCAGCCCTGATAATGTTTATAGGATGAAAATTCAATGTGGTAGACTTGTTAGCGTAAACCTCTTTTTTTAGTAAAAAAAACACCGTTTAAAATAAATAAATTATGTTTAAATAAAAAAATGGCTAAATAGCATTGCTCATTGCATTTGAAATCCCTGTGCCAAATTTGGAAAAGATTAAAGTAATAGTAAAAATTTTACAATTTGGGGGAATTTTGGGTAAAATAAAAAAAAATAAAATGGCATTAATTTTTACAGTTTTATTTTTACCCATAGGTCTAAAAACAGAGATAAAAAAAATAGTACAAACTCATCAAAAAATTAATCATCATACAAAATATACTTTTATAGTCTGTGGTGCAAAACTTATTTTCCTGTGATTAAAATAACAATAGGAGTAATGAACTTATTCTCAAAAATAGCGATGTTGCCCTTAACGGTTGCGTTGGGTGAATATTCAGGTGCTGGCTTGTCACTTGACTGTGGTTCCAAAATGCGACGCCCGTCGCCAATAGCCCTCGTGTAGCTCTAGTGCGACGATAATTCAAACCTAACCTCAAAAATAGTGGAGCTTGCCGTTAGACCAAAGGGTACTGGTTTTACATCCGAACCAGAAGTTAAGAAGTTTTTAAAGTAAAGATTTCTCTTTAAAATAATGATTAATATATTTGTTTGCTCACTGCTCATGCTTACAGAAGCCATTAATAGCATGATGTTGCTCACATTACTCATGCGTACCACCAGAAATTTTCCCATGTACCACCGGCTGGAAACCTCTGGTCTAGATGGTGTCACAGAAAAAGGCACTCAGTTCTTTGGATATTCCAAAGGCTTAGCCACCAATAAAGCAGTCCCGTTAGAAAAAAAAATTAAACGAGAAAAAAAAACGTTTAACCAATAATTTCTTAATGGGACTTCCTATTGTCATGAAACAAGTCAACTGCCAATTTTACACCTTTACATTCTCAATCATTCAAGTTTGTCTTTACAAAAATCAATCTTGTGCACGATTAATATTAATGATGAGAAATATTTTAAAGTACAAGCAGAAAGCAAAGTCTTAAAGAGTATATAACACATTACAGTAATTACAATTAGTTTGCAAAAATAAGTGTTTTTATTTACAATATTGAAAAACATGGTTTGTATTACATACCATGTATCATATACAGTTTGCTGGAAGGAGCTTCATGTGTTTAAAAACAGTGCCAAATTTTATTAAATATAACAAGTTATGCTATGCCTCTCTTAGGCTGAAATGAATTACTGAACAGAAACTTCTCTGCACATTTAATTGAAGCCAAATATATCGAAATTGAGCGACAATAGATTGGACTGATTTTGACTCCAAGCAGGGATTGATAAAACTCAGAAATTTTACCAATTATAGTGGATGGCTTGTCCAAAAATTTACCCGTCCTCCTTTGAAACTGATTGGTCAAACTCTCACTGTATAAATAGCTTCTAATTAAATAAAAATATCACTCTCTTATTTACTAATAACATTTATGCAAATTGCACAATGAATTAGTAGTTACAAGGAGAACATTATACCATAATAAAAGAAATAAAGTTAAAAAGTAAATAAAAGAAACTAATAGTAACCTAGTATTTCTTTTAGGAAATAATTTAAAAATGTATCACGAACAGCAAAAGTGAAATGGCCATCCACGAAGACAGTTATTTTTTAAGAAGCAAATGCTTGGTCCACAGTTGCACCATTTGTAAGTAAAGATATAAACAAACAGTTTAGACAGAATTCACGCTTAAACCTACCAGCAAAATTTATTGTTTTTCAAGGAGGGTGTACAGGGTCTCAACCTTTTTTCTTGGCTACATATTAAAGTCATTGTTCAAAGAACAAAGTTAGAGAATATCCAGACAAATTATTGGTTTTAAAACCATGTTTTCTGCTAAAAAATAAAATTATTGGTTTTAAAACCATGTTTTCTACTAAAAAAAACCCAGCTTAAGGCTGGACTAGGTCTTGTTTTATACAAATGTGCCAAGGCTAAACTAAATACATTTGGAAGATGAGTGAAGCTTTTTGTTTATGTTAGAAGTAACAATTTTCCTTCCTTCAATCAAGCTCAGCTGTGATGAGAAATATACAGTGAGGTAATTTTCTAACGACTAGTTAAGCTACAATGTTAATTTTTTTAATGTCCAGATTTTTTTAATGGCACTCTATTAAACTTAACCTTACAAATACAAAGAAAACAAAAGTAGATCTGAGAAATTTAAAGGCCTTTTCACGAAATTATGGACTTTTTAGTAATTTTGAAGAAATTTAGAGGCTTTTCAAGAACCCCTAAACTATTTTAAAATTTAGGGACGTTTAAAGTTTCTTTTTTGAAGGAGTGTTGAAAACCTGGATAAAAATAGAAGTTTGCACTTTACAGAGTATTATGAATCCTTCGATTTCTTATGTTTGTGCTTGTGAGACTTCTTATGATGCCTCGACTTGGACCTGCTGCGACTTCTCTTATGCTTGTGCTTCTTTCTCTTCGGGGAGGAGCTTGAACTCCTATCTCTACGTGACTTGCGCTGGTGTTTTGAATCCCTGAAATCTCTATCTTTGGGGGATTCTTCTTTAATATTGATGGATATTTTTTCATGTCTACAATAGGAAAATACATGGTGATTACAAAATTGAAGGATGGGTAAAATATTAAGATTTCTATTAACTTTTTCGATCAAAGTGATGCCATTTGGCATCATCATGTTTCTTATCATAATTTTAAAAAATAGTTCCGACATCTATTGGAATTTTTAAAAAAATATTTTCTAATAGAAAAAGTTTGAAGAATCAAATTATGTGCTTTTTGATATCATAATAAGCTATAGACGATCAGAAAAAAAATCTTAAATGATGCCAAATTGTCACTGTGGCTGGAATTGTTAAGGCATATTGCACTGTAGTGACAACGGAAAAATGCGACTAGTAGAAATAAAATTATTAAAATATTTTTTAAAATTCAATAAATTAGTTCTAGTCTTAAATCGATTGGTAATAAAATATGGTTACATGAAAGGACCTGGTAATCAATAACAAAAATGTTAATAGACACATTATTAAGATATTTTATTTGTTAAGACATATTGCAATATAGTGATAACTGTTGTGGGCAAATAAACTGCAATATCTTGACTAATGATCTGGACCATTGTTTGTAATAAGAACTCAACTTTATTAACTTTAAATCACAAGAAAGTATACTACATAACTGATTATTTCAGGGTAAAAATGGTTGAATTCATTGATGTGGTTACTGCAGTTCAAATGCCCACGGCAGAACCTACAAATGTGACTTTTACAAAAAGAATTATTAAACTTGTCAAAAAAAATCGAATCTATCAATTAATTAGTGCTAGTCAATTATATCAATTGGTCAATTGGATCAATGCAATCAATTGGTAAAAAAGTCAGGGGAATGTAGGTATATCTGTAAGTTTTATACACACAATAAAAACTACTGGAAATAGAAAGCTTCAGACAATTATTCTGGGAAGGCCTAGATTTATTGATGTATCACTTTAGCATGTACAATTCAATCCAAGCATTTGATTATTAACTGATATAAGTCTGGCAAATGTTTTAAATAGCTTCAATGTAAGAGTTATCGAGACAAAATTGAAAAAACTGAATTAAATTTGCTTATTAACAGATAAAACATTTTTTTTATAAAAGTTCTTAGTTCTCCCATTAGATTTTTTAATGGTTATCATTTGTGTTGAATTATATAACAAACTTTATGGTTATAATTAATTAATACAATAAACAATGTGATTATATTAAAGATATTATTTATTTATATTAAGGATCTTGACTTTCTAGCTTGACTTTTTTAATTCTAAGAGATGATACATAAGATTTATCTTATTTAATATAGATATGTAATACTTATTCAGTAAAACAACATATAAGATGTGCAAATGGATTAGGTACCTCTCGAAAAATAAAACCTTGAAATTATAACATGTTGCCTTAATTGATATTTAATTATGAATAAACAATGACAGTCCACTAAGGATTAGCCCACCAGCCCAAAATTGCAGGTTCATGCTGTGGCTGATTCAGCAGATTTCAGAATGGGAAAATCATAGGCATACATTTCATATGATTATGTGACTTGCAAAAGATCCTTTGAGTACCCATGTAGCTTAGTTTCTATTGGCACAATTAAAACTCAACCTACTTTAACATCCACAAAAAGCTCAGATTCAGAGTTAATCAGAGCACAAAAATTGTTAGGGAGAGCCATCTATATGGCGCCACAAAAAATGGCTCTCGGTTCTGGAGAATATGTGAAGTCTGCAAGGCATTATTAAGCACCAAAAAAAGGAATCCTGTTTAGTAAAAACTTTAAGCATTGGTTATTAGAGTAAAATGTAGAAGAATAATACTACCTTTCATTGTCCTCCTGTTTCCTTGTTTCAGCCAAATATGTAATTTGGTTTTCTATTACTTCTTTCATGACCTGCAAAATTGTAGAAACGAATAAAAAATTGTATTTTTATACTTTTATGATGCTTTTATTACATTGGGACCCAGATTCAAAGCAAGAATTAAAAACTATATAAGATAGAGTATAATAGAACATTTATTAAGTTGAAAAGACATTTCTTAAAAGTTCTTTTAAAACGAAACAAATTAAACAAACGCTTCTTCATTCACCAAAGGCAAGCGACAGAAAAACAAATATCAAAACAAGTCAACTTTCTCGAAACAATACGTTGAACAAAACATTTCTTCATAAACAAGAGGCAGTTATAGTTATTGTAACATGGAAAAAGGTTACTATTTGATGGCACAACTCAAGTCAACACCTGATTGTTTAATCAAAGTTTTTTTTCCTTTCTCATTCTCTTGATGCACCCACTGAACAGAACTGAAACCCTGGAAGGAGCATCCTGCTGAATCCGTGAAAAGCTGGTGAAGCCTATTTTTTGGGTCACTTGGCGACAGCTTTAGGGGGAATATGTGCTACTTTTGGCATGAATTGGCTGATCACAATTGACACTTGACTTGACAGTTTGCATTGGATGTTGTCAGCAGCTTGCCAAGAATAGTACTCCAAGGAATTTAAGTTTTAAATATTGTTCCTGTACAATTCCGTTCATACATGTTTCCGAAATTTAATTATATAAAGAACCTCCTAAAATAATAACATCAATTTTTTGTTTAAAAAATTATTGAAAAAGTTGGTTCAAAATGCCTATTTTAACAGGTAAAGTATAGGGTTGGCGGCAAAAGTTGGGTTGCTCTTACAGGGTTACCGGGCTTTACCAACCTTATTGGTGAGTGTTTCGATGCTCCTTCCAGAGTTTCAGTTCATTTCACTGGATGCACCAGTTACCCCCTTGTTTGCCAAATCGAAATTGTAATTGGTGCTAAAACAGTAGTTATTTTCTAAAACCAAATGAGATTATTTGGCTCTTGGTAGGCGCTCTGGATGTGATTTAGCACTGCACTTAAAGTCACCAAGTTAATATTACAGTTCATTATATATGGTTATTTTATACATAACACTTTCAGCATACTAATGCTTTGAAATGAAGAGTACAGGGGAAAAATCAATTGATTTTGTGGAGAAGTTTCTTTAGCAGGTCACTTTGGCGATGATAGTGAGTGATCGCCTAAACTTGTGTAAGGAAATCAGTTCCTATCACAGAGATCATAATTAAAGTAATATAGTGGCAGATCATGTGACATGACCTCCAATGCTAACGACGGCACGCGCAAGGATCTCCCAGAAGAGCCCCAAATGAAACCAGTGTTGTAGGGCACGTGATCTGCCACTCGAATACTTTAACTACTATCTCTGCGGTTCCTAGCTACCGAGATTCAGGCGATTGACAATCCCGACGCTTAGACCAAGCAAAGAAGAAAGAGAGAAACCGGTTTTCTGCTGCCAAGCAGACAATTGTGGGCGTAAGCCTAATAAATCAATCGATTCTTCCCATGTACTCTTCAAATAGAAACAATTTTACGAAATGAAAGAATTACAAAAAAAAATGTTGGCTGCAAGTTATCACACAACAACAACAACAGTTATGTCACATACCTACAAAATTGATTCTCAGTAAAAATTTAAAAACCTTGATGATTAAGTAGAAAAATGCTTAAGGGAAATGTAATCCAAACCGAAGTTTTCTCTTTGTGCTCATCCAATATAAAAATTACTTTCTAAGCCTAAAAATATTCAAACTGGCTACATTGAATATTTTTATAAATGATTTTCTTTATATGATAAATAAGCTGGCTTACATGGATGGCTCTCTATAACTCCAATTTTTGAAATTGATTTGAATTTTTTCAATTTTCAATAAACAATTTTACAACAAAATATTTCAACTGATTTCAAAAAGTGGAATTCAGAACCCTGTATAAACTAGCTACATTTATCACATAAAAAACGTTTGTAAAAATATTTGATACAGCCAGAGTTATTTGGCTTTAAAAACAAATTCCACAGGATGAATACACAGGGAATTTTTCGGTTTGGAGACCCAGCTCTATCTCTCTCATTCACCCTTAACTCTCTAGTGCATACTGTTGCCATATGGAAACAAGTAACATAATCTGCTTTATTTTATTAAAGTAGAGCTCAATTTCGACAAATCTGTGGGGTTTTTTTCATGTATTACATTCCATTTTGAAGCTTTAGTTACTAATAACCCTCAGATGACAGTAGTAAAAGTGTATTCAAAATTAAAGAGTGAAGTTATTAACTGTTGTGAAATGACGTCTTTGGCAGTATTCAAAGTATAATAATAATATTAGTACTAAATACAAGTAAATTGTTAAAAAAATATATATAGTTCAAGAGAGTTATTTTAAAATATATCTAGTATTTTTTTAATCATTCTTATCAAAATTGGAATTTTGTAGTTGGTTTTTGATACATGGCAAACAATTTAAATTATTTAAATTCTAACGCAGTTAATTTCTTTCAGTATTTTTCTCAAAATGTATGAGTATTAAAGATACAGATATATTTTTTCATGATGAAAAAAAATTCATGCATTACAGGGTTAAAGCAGTTGGCATGCAATGTAAAGTATACCCTCCTGCACGATTCTCTAGAAATATGAGGAATGTTCATAAACAAAGAAAAATTACGAAAATATATTAAGGTACTTAATCGAAGCTAATAATAATTCTGAGCATACCTCAGTATAAGATTTCTTGGTAATGTGTACGTTCTTAGCTCTGTAAGATTGGCGTCTTCTCCTGTAGTCTCTTTGTTCAGCCAGAATTTCAAGATCAGTTGGCGGTGGTCTGCTATCTGCAACAAGAGATCATTTGAATATTTAGGATATTCGTATTAGATATTACTTATTGTGGCCCAATGGCTTAGTTTAGTGCTTCACATTGCCAAGCCACAAGCTCCGATTATCGAATCCTAGATTGGGCAAGGTTGACCCATCCTTTCATCTCTAGAGTGGGTCGATAAAATAGGTACAAAGCATGCTTGGGAACTAAACATTGGAGGTTCCGTGTGAGGTTAGCCACCTTACCGGGACATATGCCTAGCACCCCAGAACCCAAGGTCATGAAAGCTGAAATGAGCATGGCAGGCCTTGGCCCAGTAGTGGGCCATTGCGCTGAGGAGTATAGTTTAGTTTATTACTTATTAGGCACAAAAATAAAACAATTTATATGGTTTGCCGCCAAAATGGGCATGAAGCGCCGAATGTGGGAGACTGAGACGCCCAGACCAGAACTGAAAAGAGACATTGAGTTGAAAGGCGTTTTGAATAAAGGGGGCTGTGCGACCAGAGTAATGTCTACATTAAAGTATATTATATTTTATTAATATTCTATTTTAATACCTGCAAAATTCTTTGATTAACCAAAACAATGTGAAATTCGAATTAAAATAATATTGAATAAAAAACATATATTAAAATATTTTTAAAAAATGGTGCTGTTCTTTGTTTAGTACACATTAGGATGAACTTCAAAAACTGAATAGTTTTAGTCAGTTGAATAAACAAAATAGTTGGGGATTGTAAGATTTTGCAAATTTCTAAATATTCTATTTTTAGAATTCAGACATGTATTTATGCATATTATTCAAATTTTTAAAAGTAAAATTCAATGCAAACTGCTGTTAATCAATAATTAAACTATTCATTATAATTTATAATAAGTATTCCTAAAAATTGTTATTATAGATGGAATGGTTAGAAATAAATTTTAAGAAATTACCTCCAATCTGAAAGGTTTAACAAAACACAATGAACATTTACAAGCGAAATTAATTTTTCAAATTTCTGAAACTGAATAAGTTATGACTTACAGATTTCTACCTTGTACAAGCATAAAAAAATGCAATTGTAAAAAAAAAGTTAAGAAGTCAAATAAGAATATGATATAGATCTATCTTAAGGAGAATGGTTAGTATGTGAAAAAATTGCAAACAAATCTAACAGACATATCAAGAAATTTGCAACATCAAACTTAATATGAAATTAATAAGGAATTATGTACAGGGTGTCTGTAAAAGAATGTCCCAGTTTCAATTTGTAATAGTATAAGCTGTAAATCGTTCGACTGTTGAAGGTGACAAATAAAGAATAACTCCAACAGTTTCAGATAAGCGCATGTGCTTGTACCGCTACATTGTTTTCACAGTTGCAGTATCATCTATTAATTACTCTGGACTTGCTGCAGACAGTATGGGAAGAAAAGAATTGCATTTTTGTTGGATGTGCGCCATATCACCAAAGGCGCACACATTGAGCCCTTATAGGAAAAACTAGCTTAGTTTTGCTTTAATTTCACGTATGATTTGTTATATTCATAAAACAAACTCCTGTAATATACCACTAAAACTCGACATTCTTTTACAGACACCCTGTATAATATATTTTTTAATTTTAAAAAAACTACCTTGATCATTTTTCATCTCAAAATCAATCATCAAATCTTCCAGGGTAACATTTGTAGACTTATGACTTGACTTAAACTTTTCAACAACATAATCATATACAGCCAGCCTCTGGTCAGATGTTAGCTCGAGTGTCCAGCGATCAATTGTTTTGGGTAGATCAGGTATTTCATCCATTGCATCTAAGAAAAGATATTCTTGTTAATAACAAATTAAATTTTTATCATCCACTTTTGAAAACAAGGTGTTTATTATAGAATACAATTAAATTACCATGTTGAGTTAAAGTTTAATTTCTGAAGTTTTAACATGACATTCAATTTTCCAATTAAATTATCTATTTAAAAAATAATTTTCTTGTGACACTAATAGAAGTCCTGAAATTATAACTTTTATTAAGAATATAATTGCCAAAGTAAATTTATGGGGATAAATCTATTCTTTTACTTGGAGAAATAAAAGTCCCATGACAATGTTGTTTTAAGTCATCATAAATTATTTCCAATACTAAAAAAAATAGAATTTTTGGTATTTAACATTAAAAGTGAACAAAATCAAGAACTCATACAAGGTACTCATTTTCTTGTGATTACAACTTTGAAACTGGGTGACATAAAAAAAATAATAATAAATTAGCCAATCATATTTTATATCTTTTGAATATTATACACAGCATAATAAGTCTTCATTATAACATGTCATTTAGAAAATATTCTTATTTTAAAAACTATTTTATTATTTGCAAAGGAATTTATTTATTTGAGGGTGTGTTCTACAAAACAACGTTCAATTCTGATATGAAGTTCTACCTATTTTATAATAATATATCCCCTAATAAAAAAAAATTGGGCTTTCTGAAAGACAAGCTATTAGGAATTTAGGATCTCAAATTCTTTCTGCAGAATATGTGTCAATTTAAAATTCTGAAACTAATTTTCACTTTTAAACTCAGGACCATGATTGTTAATTCTATTTTATCTAGATTTCACATTTTTAGTGGAGTTTAAGACCATTTTTAACTGAAATCAACTTCATTTTTTTATTTGTGGTTGTTTCTTGAAAATGTGTTTACTATTTGTTTTAGTACAGTATCACTGAGAACCTCAGGATTCTAGTTTAAAGATAAAAGTTTCGTAAAGAATTTTTAAAAAACTGGAAATACACAGTTAAATTTCAGAAAGGCTGACTGCAAGAATTGCCAGAATTCCCCGATTTCTGAATGGCTCCAGATTTTTCCTTTTGAGAAACACAGAATATTCTCTTTGCCGGAGCGCAAGCGCAATGGTTAACGTGTTAGCCCTTGGAGCTGGTGGGCTTGGGTTCGAGTCCCGGTCATGGCATGAATTTTTGTGTCCGTCAATAAATGTTGTTATTTGTCTAAGAGTTTGTGTCGTCTCTTTCTTTGTGTGTCTCTTGTGATTGTGCCAATACAATAGACCTAAGGTCGCAGTGTTCGGCGAACTTACCCCCCACCAAGAAAGTCATAAGTCATAGTATATTCTCAATGTTTAAATCACACAAAATCAATCTCAGAAACCGTGCGAAATTCGGTAGATTTCCGCACATTTTAAAAAAATGAAGTTTATCGATTTGAGCATCCTTGTGCAAGATCGTTTTTTTTACATACAGTAAAAACTCCACGACCGACCACCTCCATTCAACGACCACCTCTACTTACGACCAATTTTTCAAGGCACCGATTCCCCCCCTCCCCAAGTGTTCAATGTAAGAAATCACTCTGGAAGAGACCAGATTTCCCTCCCCAAACGACCGCAAATCCCATTTCATGAAAAAATATCTCTTTATAACACAACTTTTTCCTGATTTAAAAAATAAATAAGAAAAAGAGGTAATTTGGGAAAAATAAAAAAAAAAGTGAAACAGTCAGAAATTTCTTATTACTTTAAAAAGGTTTAATTAGTTCACACTAGTTTGTAAAACGAAGTTTGTATAGTATTTTTTTTACATAATACAGTTTGTTCAAAAGTAAGTTTGTATAATTTTGTGTACATTATTTGCAAATTAATAATTCTTTAAAAACTTAAAATGAAATCCACACAACCACTTCTTTCAAGCTGTGTTTAACTGTAACTTTAGTGTTAACTTTCATTGTATTTACTGCGGCTATAAATATATCTTTTTTATTATTTGTCTGCAGTTCCCCCCCCCCCCCCCTCTGCTAATCTTTCTATAAGAAGTTCAGTACTTTCTGTGACAACGAGACACTGTTTTTTCCAAGAGGCAATTATCACCTCTTAGTTCACAGTTCTAAATATGGTATTAAAAAATACAAATAATATTTTCTATTTTACTAATTGAGTGTAGAATTGTCTTAAAAATATCAGACAATTAAAAAACAGGTCAATTAATGCAAACACAATCAGCACCCTATAAACAGTTTACTTGAGGTCTTAAATAACAACCATTAATATTATATTGGGATTCCTAAGGAATTATTTATATTAATTATCATGATATTAAGCTATTTTGAATATCATTAATAAAAGTAAAATATTTGATAAGTGAATAAAACTTAAAATCCAAGATTAATTTGTTTTTTAAACATCATGAAAAGGATATGTTTAAGAAAAGAGGATACAAAATGAAGGCACATGTTTGATACCAGACCATCAGTAACATACCTGGATGTAACTGAAAGAAAACATAAAGGTGAATACTGTTGAAGTTAACTTTTATTGCCTCTTCATCATGGTGGTTACAAAAAATTTTACACATAAGCTAGTTTTTCAATTATGTACTTTTGATATACATTGCTACATTATACCTCACCACAGTTTAAGTATGCAGTATAGAAATGTTCTACAGGAAAAAGGGTAAATAGTTCTCATTTTTGAGAGTGAGAATTGAATAAAAAAAAGTAATTCGCACTCAATAAACCACTCTATTCGTTAGTTCAAGGCATTTGTATTAGTTTTATTAGGGTTTTTTCAGTTATAGTGTAATATTAATTATTTTTCTTTCCATTTTGACATAACAAGGCGCACGAATATCAGAGTACCTCAAAGGGACAGCCAATCAGAACAGGTGAAATTTCATCGCCTGCTCTGATTGGATAGTGAGGTTTATTTACTCATGATGTTTCCTCGGGGGCTGCGCGCGCGACTGCAAACTTAATCTGTGGTGGACTGCAATTACATTTTTAAATATAAAACATCAAAAAAGGGCAATAAAATTATGCATAATTATTGAATTTTAAGCACAAAAATTACTTATTTTCTAAAGAAAGCTAAAATACTCACCTTGCTGCAGTAAACCCTTTTCAGTCAAAATTTTTGTCTGTGTTTCTTTGTCTGAAATTTAAAGATCAAGTATTGAAATGACCATAAAAAAATGCTTTTTAAATTTGTACAAAATTAACTACTTAAAATATTTAGAATGTAAAAAAGAAAATATAGCTGAAGTAAAAACCCATAACAGACAGACTGCATCAGTTTGAAAAGTAGCAAATGTGGTCAACATTGCATAATCCCAGAGTTAACATATAAAAAAAATGTAGGACTTATTATTAAAAACAACCAATATAAAGTCATTGGAAATAATTCAATTAATTGTACAGATAAAACACTTATTAAATCCGAAACCAAGCAATATTTAAGTTCGGCACATATCTTTAAAAGCAAAAAAAAAACTTGATAGATGTCAATTTATTATTAACAATGAATTGTCTAAGAGTGTAAACCCTACACATTTACTATAAACTGTAAAACCCTGGAAATTTAAAAATAATTAATCAAATAAACTATTCAAACTAAAAAGAAAAATAATTAATTTAGGAAGGTAAGACAAAACATGGTAAAATATATTTCTTATATGCTTATCTAAACATTGCTTACTATGTATCAATGGTATCTACCTACCAACTATAATAGAAGCTACTGATGATGAAGGTTGATAGAAACCTCTTGAACTTGGAGGGTGTTTATCCTAAAAATACATGTACAAAATAATGAAACATTTATTGTTTTGTAAACCTGTTAAAGGCTGAATCAGAAAAAAAAAGTAAAGATTTTAACATCTCATCTGTTTCAATATAACAATTTGTGAAGGGTGAATCAGAGCATCACTGTAAAACTACATAAAATCTATTCAAAATGTGTGTTTTTTAACTGATAGTGAGAAAAAAAATCAAAGTTTCTAGTTTTAAAAAATTAAACTAAAAAAATAAATTACTTTTTTAATCTTCAAAGTTTACTCTTAAGCATTCTAATTCACCTCATTTTACAGTACTTAAACCGAGCATTACTACCACTAAACACACTTTAGTATCCTTTATTTAAGAAAATAAAAAAAGAAACTATTAAACGTTTGAAGTATAGACAAATAAACAAAAGTGTAACGTTTTTGACTCTATAAACTCTCAACTATTTTTTTTTTAAATAACAATATAAAATTTCAATACTAATGGTTTAAATAGAATCTTCCATTCCTTTTGAAAATCTGACAGAACCCATTTCTTTTTCTGTGTCAGTATTGTATGAGAGTTAAAGAAAAAAAATACCTTTTCTTCTTTGTGATAACCTTCTTTAACCCATGTGCACATTTCAGTATGCTGCGGAAGAGTAGATGATTGAACCCAATGACTTGGATCGACAGGACACTGAACTTTGATCTAAATAAAAGTAAATGTTTCATGATAACTTTTAAAACCCTTTATTCATGAAATAAAGCACACTTGTTTTGGGTCAGTTTCAGGGACGGATTTTTAAATAGGTTAAGTAGGCTGTAGCTAAGAGAGGCAAATTTTTGAGGGCGACAAATTTTACGTCCAATTAAAGTAGCTTTCGTCTTAAATCATTTTATAAAATAACCATAATAATATTTTCAAGAAAGAAACAGATAATTTACATTAATGCGTAAATCGTAAACATATACAGTGGTGGCCAAAAGTGTGGACACATTTTGAAAATTGCATGTGTTTCAACTGTTAATTGTGCTCAAGCATCTATTAAAATTCGCTTAAATACAAACATTTAAATATTAAATTGAAGGTAATTTAATGTAGAATTTCACTATAAAAACAGAATTAAAGTATCTTTATTACAAATAAAGTTATGCTCAATTTAGTTGAACAAGCAAGCACAATCAATGGATTCTCTTATGCTGAAATTGCAATACAAGTTGGTGGTTTTATGACTTGCAAAACTAAGACAGATCATACTATTAGTTGCATAACTTATTCGTAAAACATATATTGTAATACTGTATTTATTTTTAATTCTACATGTAATTACTTTGATGATGATGATGGTGTGTCCATGGATATTGATTATATGGGACCAAAGGTCTCATAGACGGCTTCAACGATCTGCACACCAGTGCTCCTCATAAAGATTAAATTACTTTTAATTTGATACAAAATTGTTTAATTTGATATACAATTAATATATTCTGTAATCACACAAAGTTGAAAAATATGAAAATTTCAAAATATGTCCACACTTTTTGCCACCACTGTAGAATTAAAAATAAATACAGTGTTACAATATATGTTTTACGAATAAGTTATGCAACTAATAGTATGATCTGTCTTAGTTTTGCAAGTCATAAAACCACCAACTTGTATTGCAATTTCAGCATAAGAGAATCCATTGATTGTGCTTGCTTGTTCAACTAAATTGAGCATAACTTTATTTGTAATAAAGATACTTTAATTCTGTTTTTATAGTGAAATTCTACATTAAATTACCTTCAATTTAATATTTAAATGTTTGTATTTAAGCGAAATTTAATGGATGCAAGAACACAATTAACAGTTGAAACACATGCAACTTTCAAAATGTGTCCACACTTTTGGCCACCACTGTATATAGTACTAATATTTAGTAGTAAACATGTAAGTTGTGAGGACTTTTGCAGCCACTCCCTCGGATTTGGAAGTTCAAAGAAAAATGGTAGAACAGTCTACAAAATTCGCCTATTATTTCGCTTTTGATTTAAAGTGTATATATCTGATTATAATATGTAGAAAGAAAAAAAATTGTTGAGAAATCTATATGTGGAGGCATATCGATCATAGCCTACAGGCGGAAAATCCTTTAATCCGGCCCTGGTCAGATTAGTGTGAATGCTGAAAAAACTCCTGGAAATGAACCACAGAATACATGCAAACAGTTGCTTCAGGAACTAGATATGCAGTTGCAGCAGGCTCTTTCTTAACTAGACCTCTCATTTCACTGGAAAAAATTGTATTATATACTTAATATATAATTGTATTATTATACTTAAAATTAAAAAATTCCCAAAAAGTTACTTGGTTCGCTATCCATCTTCCAAGGATGCTGCTAAATAAAATGCCGAAACTAAGTGGCAAGTTTCTGTTTTTCTAGGCCTCACAAAAAAATAGCCGATTTTCTAACGGTATCTAACTTGTAATGCTTGAATTCATTGAATAATATGCTGCATTACTTAAATTACATATAACTCTATTTGCAAGGTCAATATCATGCAATCCAAACTATAATTTATTTCACTTATCAGGTGAACATTTTCGCCTAATCTTCTTGCCCTTGCTCCCATTTGGCAGGTTGAGAGATTTTCTATTGTATATTTAGACATTTTATGGTCTATTCAACTTATTGTACAATAACCTAAAGTAAAGTTCTAGTTTTAGGTTAAGTTACCACAACCAATTAGTTGATTAACATATATTATAAATTATCATTATATTAATATTTATTGTTTACAGACATGTTACTTATTGTATCGCTCCCTGTGTCACAAGGGGTAATATCGGTCCTAATAAGATAATAAAAAAAACATTATAACAATATGGATACTGCAAGCAAAACCTCGGTACAGCTGTGATAAAGAGAACAACTGAGACTACATCACAGCAGTTCACGATATTTTATTGTAATTAATAATTAAAAACAACCTCATTGTTTAATGTTTCTTCATCCCAACCGACACTCATAATAACATGCTGCAGAATATCATTTTTCTCAGACATGTATGCATCTAATTCTTCAAGTTTCTTGAGACGACTATTTACATCCATAGCTTGTTATTTAAAAGATTTTTTTTAAATAACCATACAAATTTAAAATTAAACTCCAGCTCCAATTCCAATTCTTGGTCCACATTCCAAACCAGTAGCACAAATAAATAAAGTCTTTGCAGTTCAGTTCGACTAACGAAGATACAATTGAAATTAAATTTACTGGATTAATGCTTATTTCTTTGGCATTGTAAATACAAAAATATTGGTTAATAATGATATCTTAATTGTTGATTAATCATTATAATATTGCTGATAAATGGTTGATAAAACTTGAGTTTTATAATATATCAAGTACAGATTAACTGTAACCGTTAAACCAGTATTCTCTTGTTATTTTTTTTGCAAAACACGCATCAGCTTGTCTTCGGAACGGCTTAAAAATGGTGAAAGCTGGAACAAGAAAATTAAAGGTGCCGCGCAAGGTAATACTAAATCCTTTTACATCTTCATTTGTATTTAGCGTAATAAAATTAAATTTGACAAAATATAAAGAATTATGTCTGTACTACCGATGCCCCTTCGTATTGTTTACATTCCATCCCTAATGCGAGCTGAATATTCACGTGGAAATAGTGCTTGTATAATTGAAGTTACGAAGTAAATATTCCTGAAACTTACTTTGTAATATTTATTTCAGAAAAGCCTGAAGGCTGGCGGAAAAGACAAAGAAAAGAACCCTATGCGCGAAGTCAGAATCCGTAAATTATGTCTGAATATTTGCGTCGGTGAATCTGGTGATAGGCTAACTCGAGCTGCTAAGGTAAGTGCCATATTAACTTTTCGATAGATAAAATGCAAAATATATTGCGTTAAGGAATGGGAATTAATGTGTTTTAAAGTACCAGTGTTGTGTTAAGTGTATGAGTTGTTGTTCAAAACAACTAGTTTCTAACTGTGTGATTTTAATGATGTTTCGGTAGTTAATATGAAATCAGTACGGTAATGGCATTATGTGGTGCACATTATGGGCAGATGTACATTTTATGATGTGCCTTTCTGTTATAAATATTATTTATGTGCTATATTACTACCTCTATGCAACCCACAGTCACCAATTTACTGGCGGTGGTACTATTCGGAGGAACATGTTATTAAAACAAAGTTTTGTTTGTTTATGTGCTGTTAGTTCTTAATCTTATGTCAATTTTCTGAAAAATTAATTGGACATCCAGTAAGCCTTGGGTCGATCTTTAGACGGTTTGTTCCTTATGTCATGGCGGCTGGGAGTCCCAGTCAGTTAGGCATTCGCCTAGCACATGCAGAATGTCCCAGGTTCGGGTCCAAGTATTGCCACAATACTGCCGACCTGTAAAATGGCCCACGTAGCCAGGATATGCGAATAATGGGTACCCCTTGTGGAGGGAGTGATCGTTAAATATCCTCCTAAGTCCCAACGCTGTGTACGATGTCACCCTTAACGGTTGCATTGAGTTCTTACTCGGGTGTCCGCTCGTCACTTGACTATGATTCAAAAATACGCCAAAAGCTCTAGTGTGGCCGTAATTCATAACTAAACCTTGTATCTTGAAAAGTACATGCGACTTTAAAAAAAGATTAATGTGTAAGGGTGCCAAATGGGCCAGAGCCGCAGTTTGCAACTTTTCAAGAACCTATCTTACTATCTGTAATTTTTTGTGTGGCTCGCATGTTTGCTTTTTGGAGGAAAAGGTTTGAGATGAATAGTTGGACTCGTTATGTGTTGTCATATATGAATACTTAAGTGTTTATATCAGTTTTCATTCAAAGTTGCAACATCTGAAATGCACGTTTTGAACATTACAATTGGTTATTTTGATTTTTAGTTGCTGATTTTAAACTGAATTTATGTTATACTTCATTTAAATTATTTTGGCACAGTCGGTGGTTGTTTCGGTAACTACTTAATGCAATATTAGTAAGGTTATTTGCACATTATGGGCAGATGTACATTTAATGATGTGCCTTTCTGTTATAAATATTATACATGTGCTGTATTACAACCTCTATGCAACCCACAGTCACTAATTTACTGGCAGTGGTACTATTCGGAGGTACAAGTAAATTTGTCTTGTATAAAGTGGTGCTTGCTTAAAACATCAAATCTTTGCTTGTCCCTATGGTAGTTAATCGAATGGCAATATTCTGATCTAAGGGATAAGTTCCTTTACATACTACACGCTCATAAATGGTTTGTAAAAAAAAAAAGTTAACTTAAATCAAATCTTTGTCGAAGTGGTAGGGTAATTTCCTTGTAAAATTTATCATCTCCCTGAATTTCTATAATCAGTTCAATTAAAATGTTATTGCATGTCTTCATTTGACAACTTGCCTTTTGAAGCCAAGAAGTGAATGTTTAATTAATTCCGGTTCACCTAAGTTTATATGTAAATTTAAAAATTGGGCAATTTTAGATAACTTTTTTTATTAACATGAAATTAGGGATTTTTTCTTTATAATTGGCACTGCAGTTACTGTTGTATTGATTGTACATGTTATTAAATGTGATTGTTCAGTTTTTGCTAAGAAATTTTTTAAAAAATCGTCTAATGTTTAAGTAATTGAGCATGAAGTGACAGCAGGGTGGGACAAAACCCTGTGAATGCTAACACTGAAATTTTTTAAAACTATAGATGATAGTGTAATGGAGTTTAAATGCTGTTTTTATGCTTCTACCTATTGGACTAGGAGTTTAAGAATTATCAATTGGGAGTTGATAAAGCTTTTAGGCTTGTTACTCTTTTTGAGGAATTTAAGCCTTCTAATATCTAGACATGTATTATTTTATAATATTTATATACGTTACGATAATATATAGTAAGTCACTAATACTTAAAAGGAACAATAAAAGTTAAGTCAACCTGAATTCAGAGTGAAGGCTAAGTGTATATGTACTACATAATATGCAGTATTTTTTTTCCTTGATTATAATTGTTTTTTGTTCGGCTCTAGGTGCTTGAACAGCTGACCGGACAACAGCCAGTGTTCTCCAAAGCCCGATACACCGTCAGATCTTTCGGTATCCGAAGAAATGAAAAGATCGCCGTACACTGTACGGTCAGGGGACCAAAGGCAGAAGAAATCTTAGAAAAGGGACTTAAGGTTTGTGTGGGGGGTTTATTTCCTTTTTATTTTAAGGTAGTAGTTGTATTGTTCTTTAACCCTCTGATGGATTGACAGAAGTGTAGACTTTTTTTTCAATGCATGATAATTATATTATGATTTTTAATTGTAATTTCCCATAAAAGAACTTTTAAATTTTATTTCTGTTGTAGGTAGTTGTAAATGGCTTCTCTGTGCTTTAAATTTAATAATATTAACAAATTATAATTTTTTTTAAAAACTCTGTTATTGAAAACAGGGAAGCCAGGCAATGGTTAAATATTATTCTCAATATATGTACTACTTTGTATCTGCTCTATGAATTTTTGTGTTACATCTTAGAATAATGTTCATATATAGCCCTAAGTTGTCCTTGTAGCTATAATTTAAATCGAAACTTGTATTAAAATTCATTTAGATACACCCTAATACTTGCTCACTTGTTTGTGACTTTTCGACATTTAAAAAATTAAGTTGTAGCAATTGAACATGAAGTGATTGCAAAACAGGATAAAGCCCTGGCAACTGTTTTATAAGCAAATTTGTGTTCGTTTTTCCTACCTTGGTGTTGTATCCTGTATTTTATTCTTTTATTGACAAGATAATGCTGGTAAATGTTGTACATTTTTATGTATTGTAAGACCAGGCTGCGTACGCGGTTTGGAAAACCTTGAAAGTGCTTGAATTTCAACTTTTGTTTTCAAGGCCCTGAAAGGTCCTTGACATTCCAATTTATGAATAAAAAATTGTGTGCTGTGCAATTTTACCGCCTTGTCGGATCCTCGCCATAAATAATAAGCCAATTCTATAGCGTTAGGATGACAGACCGAAACCGTTTTTTTTTTTTACTTTGGTTAAACTGATTTTTCGTTCGGTTAAACCGCACTCGGTCTAACGAAAGCTTATGGCCTAGCGTGCATCACGTGGAGCCATTAAAAGAATAGGGCTGTGAGATTTGGATAATTATTACAAATTTTAACCATTGTATCTTCACCGAAAAACGAATGCCGGTTTTGTTGTTTTATTTCAAACAAAACATTAATTAAAAACCCGGAATATCTTTTTTTTCTAAATTTCGTTTTTTAGCATTTAATATTCCTTCAACAACCAATTCGTTATTATATTAGGGACTGATTTTTGTTTATCGCCGTAAATAACGGTTATAACAGGGGTTTTCGGCTGTTATAATGGTTTAAAAAATGTGATTATACCGGTTTCGATTTTAAGTCCTTGAATTTGAATGTAAAATGTCATTGAAAGTGCTGGAATTTCACTTTCAAAATAGTATATGCACCCTGTAAGACGTTCTGTTTTGTTAATTGGGGTTTCATTTTCCTTTCAGGTTAGGGAATATGAACTGAAGAGGGAGAACTTCTCAGACACTGGAAACTTTGGTTTCGGCATCCAAGAACACATCGATCTGGGTATCAAATACGACCCAACCATCGGTATCTACGGACTCGACTTTTACGTTGTCCTCGGACGACCTGGTTTTAACGTAGCCTACCGACGACAGCAAAAGGGCACAGTAGGATCCAAACACAAGCTGTGCAAGGAAGAAGCAATGAAATGGTTCCAGCAGAAGGTAGGTTTTATCGATTGATGGGAAATGAGCTGGAATGTGTAGTTTCCGTATGTTTGTTTCAGTACAGTATGCGAAAACTACTCGGGTTGTTATAATCTGGCTAAAAACAGATTTTATGTATGTGGGTTGATCATAAGCGGAGCTTTTTACTTACTACTGCTTGAAATTATACATGTGTACAGCCTTTTACTTTTTTGTAAGTGTAGATATATTAGAAACTAAAGTTACTATGTGTTTTGACAGTTTACATAATTTTAAGATTCTGTCTTATAGTTAATTTACCAGTGTGCATTTATCTTTTCTAGTGTAATTATATCCAATTTCTTTTTTGTTTAAATCTCAGTGTTTTTAGCTTCCACACTACGTTTATAACGTAAATAGTGGAAGGTTTTATAATCGTGCAGTCCGTCCGTCACCCACTTTCACACAAAGAACCAAAAGTCTCACAAACAAGTGGTTTTGAAGCAAACAATCAGTTTACGATACATTCCAAATTTCATTAAGATATTTAAATTAGAAGTTTATATTTAAAATTTAAATAACGAAAAATTTAATCTACTTTGAAATTCCATTTTTATTCAATATTTTCACTGTTGCCATGACATCAAACGTTCGAGAAACTTTGTTTAAAATAAAATTCTTGAAAAATATTTATTTTTGTGTAATAATTCAATTTGGATTGTTGTAATAGCACAACAAGGTTACTTTAAAGGTCCATTATATATGAATGAAGAAAGATGCATAAAAAATTCTAAATTTGCATTAAAAAATATGAAAAGTTTCGCTTTTAGTTTTAATGCAGCATTTACTAATTTATTTTTCGAAATGTAAACTTTAGGCTTCAAAAAGATATTTATTTAAATAAAATACATCGTTATTCTTCGAACTTAAAAAAAAGCAAGCGATAAAGATTAATTATCAAATCTTCAATAGAAGATTAAAGGCAGTTATTAATTTTGGCTTATAAAAGTTTGAATTAGAGCCAGCTAAAGACCCAGTTTGTCGAATTTCTTTCTGAGGTGTTTGTGTGTTTCCTGTTGAGCGTAAATATTGTGTGGAAGCGGTGTAAGTGACAGATTCTATAACAAACCAACTTGTCTTCTTTTTTTTTTAACTTAGCTTGTTCTGCTTTGCAACCCAGTCTATGACTTACACTCGTAGCATTTTATTTGAATTGTAGGATTAAACTTGATACACATGCTTTTGCATATTATGGGCAGATTTACATATTCTAGTGTAATTTCTGTTAATATATAATTTTACTATGCTAAATAAAATTCATTTTGCAACCCACTTCCACCAACTTACTGGCAGTGGTACTATTTCTTGATACATTCTGGGTTACCACATTCCCTATAAATTTTTTCGGCATATACTGAATATGGTATGTCTGCGTCTTAGTAAAATATTCAACAGATTTTACTGGGGGTATAAATTTCTACACTTTGTTTAACATAAGATTTTTCACCTCATTAATATAACACATTTTGAAAGCATTGTGTGGTGTAAGGTTTTGTTTTAAAAATCATACATTAAGTAATTTATGTTATTAAATTTGTTGCTTTAATTTGAAATTTTTCTTGGTTAGAATGCAACTAGGTAGTCATAGAATATTGTTTGTAAGTTTAGATTTTGTTAAATTTTTTGCTAATCATAGATTTTGAAACTTTTTATTAGTTTTGGCAGGAGCCCTGTGTGTTTAACATTAACTAATAAAAAAAATCTTCAGAAATTGCATGGCGTCTGGAGAAGCTTTTGATATTTTGGCCAATTTTGCATGCATTTTTGTTCAAGCTTATTAAGGGTTGTTTGGCGCTGTATGCATTTTTTTTCTAGTGAAGTGAATGTGCGAGTTGTTTTTTACTGATGTTTTATTTCCTATTTCAGTATGATGGTATTATTCTTCCTGGCAAGGGTGGCAACAAGTAAAGTTGAGAAGCGGAAGACGCCTGTGTATTTGTAAAAAAACATCCAAATAAAGTCACTAAAAAAAGACAAGTGTTTTCTTATTCTTTTTCCCTCTATGTAAAATAAGATTCTGCAGATTTGCATTGGTATATTACAAAATTAGAACACTTAATTTTTCAATGATAAGCTACTTGCTGGTTCCCATTTTAGCCTGAACTATGCAGGCTTATAGTCCTGTTAACTGACAGTTAAGTTTATAGTTCATTAAATTTTGAAAAACAGTTTTAATGATTGTAAAAAAATAATGAAGGTTTTAATTAAAGTTACATATTTCACGTTTTTAGAAACTTGTTGGAGCTTTTATACTTTTTTAATGTATTTTAATAGAGAAGGGGTGTATGTCTTGTCAAACATTGTTTTATCATTCATCTTAACTACTGAAGCTCTATATTTATTATGATTTTCAATCTTATGGACAGGTCTGCTGTTTATTAGTTAATCAAGCCACTTTTAATTGAAATTATTTGTTAAATAATTGGGGAATGTACACTTTGGTTGAATAAAATATGTAATTTTTTTTATTATTTTAAATATACTTTAGTTTTATGCAACTGCCACGAGAAGTGTCATTTAGATTTAATGAGTTATTCCAGAATAGGTAAAACTTCGTACTATTCATTTAAGTAGAAATGTATCCATCATTACAAATCCAATAATGCTCAAACTGCTAAAAACTTAGGCATTAGTATGAAAACTAAATATAAAAGGTAAAGGAGTTATCTTTGATTATTTCTATTAGTATATGATATCAATATAAAAAATCCTGACTGATTGAGTCGCATATCATCGTCCAGTCAAAACTAGTGGAGCTTGACATTCCAAATTTTAGGAGTTTATTCTATTGCACTGATGGAGCCATAAGGATTTTTTTTCCCAAGCCATATGATTTAAGGTAGGCGAATACCCCAAATCCTAAAACTTTTACTATTGCTATCTTTTCCAAATTTGGCATACTGATTTCAAATATAATGAATAATATTATTTAGGCATTTTTTTTTATTTAAATATAATTTATTATTAAACTTTTTCTGCTAAAAATAAGGTTTACGCTAACAAGTCTACCGCTTTGAATTTTCATCCTATAAACATTAAATATGTGTTAAATTATTCGGTTTGAACTGATACGTGCAATGACCCTCTACAGTTACATACAAATTACAAGAAAAGAAGTTATTAAGAAAAATGTCATAAATTAACCACACAAAAAAGATACTTTTTTCGATTAACTTACACTTGGACATTAAAAAAAAAAACGCATTTTTAGTCTCAGCTCAATTTTAATTAGAAATTATTTTTTGAACTTTTTTCTAAAAAAATTAATAAAAATTTTGATTTAATTTTTTTAAAAAAATAATTTCTAATTAAAATTGAGCTGAGAATTTAGGTATAAGTCTTTGTTTGTACAAAATCAAGTCATTTTCTTGGTCATTTTTTCAATTTTGACCTCAAAATTTGCCGCGCAAGCCTAATCCCAATGTGTTCAAATAGCATTATGTTTAATATCATTTATTTTAGTTTTGGCTAAAGTTTCATCTATTTTAAAATTTGTTTTATATTAAAAAAAATCTTGTAGAATTACATATAAAAAAATTATACTTATATATTGAGTAGTTAAAAAATTACATGACAGATCAAACTATATTTTGTAGTACCTTCTTTGCACATTTTTAAGACTCCTATGAGCCCTTATCAGACGATACGGACATCGCTCGTCAAAAAACTTTTGGGACAGCAAACGCGTCATCCAGAGACCGGCTACGACATGCGTGACATCACAGACTTAAAAGCAGTACTATCGCGGTATTGGAGGAGGAGGTTCGGTCATGACGTCAAGACTGAACTTCGTGTTTGATTGGAACAGCTGTTCTCTCAGCGAAAAAGTAGCTGATTTTTTCACGTCGACTCGAAAAAACTCAGCCAGCAAAAGCTGCTCGAAAAACCAGTTTTTTAAATGGCGTAGGGACGTCGCTGAACGAACGAGCTCTCGTGTGATAAGGCCTTAAATCTTTTACTAAGGTACTATATCATCGAGCTTGTATTTACGGATCGTTCACGACAAGGACAACCTGCCAAAAAATAGTACCGTGTCCAATTGTAAACTATCATGTCGATTGTGGACAACTGACAACTATACCAATTTTGAATACATACGAGATTGGTTCGCCGAAAATTCCCGTCTACTAACGAGGCTCAACCACAATTTTCCCTAGTGCGACTTTAATCAATAAAGCTTTAAATCCCCGAAAGCTTTAAAAACAAAAATAAAACGGGTTGTGAAAATCAATGCTCCAAACCAAAACGAATGATTAGATTTTTTGAAGTGATATGAAATAACTTATTGCCATGTGCACGCGAAATTTAAAACGTAAACAAGAACCAAAACCAAGCTGCTGTCTTATATCAGTATTATTAAAGCTCTTAAAGGAGGCTAGAAATAGGAAGCCGGAAACGATTACATTACATTATCAGTATTATTTTAGTATTAATACCAAAGTTTGTGACCGCTTGTGTTTTTAACTCCCCTTTTTATTGCTACACAAAGCTCTGTTGTCAAATAAGTATAAACTTCGCTTAGAATCAGCACATATAATAATGGTAAGTCATACAAACATAAAACTTTCAAAATTAAGACTTCCCAATTAAAATTATGAAAACTGATTTTTTAACCTTTATTTCGCAGGAAGGATGTGATATTGATTCATTCAAGGAGAACATTGAGCAAAAAAAGATAAAAATGTATGTGAACGAAAACTTATACAAGTAGTGCAAGTTATGATTCTAATTGCACACTTTTTTTTACCTTACAATCGATGCATTTTAATCTTAATTCAAATATGCATTCTTTTCTTAGGACGAAACTAACAATAAATGATTTCGAGATTGGTCGTCCACTAGGCAGGGGAAAGTTCGGTCGAGTTTACTTGGCAAGAGAAAAGACCAGTCACAGGGCCGGATTTCTAAATAGGCTAAGTAGGCTGTAGCCTAGAGCGGCAACTTTTGCGGGGCGGCAAATTTTGCAAAAAAAAAGCGGCATTAAACATAAAAAAATATTATAAAGATACTAATATTTTTAAGAAAGAAAGAAATTATTTACTTTAACGTGTAAACTGCAAACTAACTGCATTACTACATAAAAACTACTAATATTTAGTTGTAAGCATAGTAGCTGCGAGGTCAATTAGACTCTGCTCCCCTGATTCGGAAGTTGAAAGACAAATAGTAGAACAGTTTAAAAAATTCACCTATTATTTCGCTTTCAATTTAGAGTGCACATAGATGATTCTATGATGTAGAAAGAAAAAAATAGTGAAGTAAAAACTATATCTGATGGCAAATCGATCGTAGCCTACAGGCGGCAAATCTTTAAATCCGGCCCTGACCAGTCACTTTATTGTTGCACTAAAGGTAGAGTAAATAATTATGAATTCGTATTGGCTTATAGTTACAAGTCAAAGAGGATTGCAAAGAGAAGTTCTGACGATATTGGTAAC
The DNA here is from genome assembly GCA_023701765.1 of Hylyphantes graminicola. Taxonomy (NCBI): domain Eukaryota; kingdom Metazoa; phylum Arthropoda; class Arachnida; order Araneae; family Linyphiidae; genus Hylyphantes; species Hylyphantes graminicola. The sequence continues at coordinate 71,262,603 of CM043117.1, read as the reverse complement.
TAGACAAATAAAATAAATAGCAAACTAACTGGATGCGTTTTTGGTTTTTACAGTTATGATAGAAAGGCCACTCTTTATTTGGCAACGTTTGGCGAGCTTGAAAATTTAACCTAAGATTACTGTACCTATCAAGTTGTATGAAATATGAAATGGAATGTTTTTTACATTTAGGTATTTTCTTTGCTTGGCAGCATATTACTAATCACCAAATCAAGACCAGTTATTATATCTTAGCGGTTCGAGGGTTTTGGTTGGATTATTCATAATAGAGCTATATATTTAGGTGTATTGACAAAGCAATGATTGTTTTAAAAAGGTTGGAATGATTGAATGTTCTTGTCCTAGTATTTTGCATGAATTTCTGGTACCAAATGGTTGCATAATTTGTATCCTCCCCTTTTTTTCATTATAAATATTCACTAAAATATTATTTAGTATTGAAAACAAACCACAAAAACATGAATAAAATCTAATATTTTTAGAAAACTGGCATAAAATTGCAAAATTCCTTTTTGCAGGGCTCGAAAAACAGGCCGTCCTCCCTTCCTCAGCCGGCAAAAAATTGTTGAGGACAAAATATTTCTCGAATTTGATGTCCGCGTGGACAGAAAATAAACATAGTACCCTAAGATACAGTGAAAACTCTACGACCGACCACCTCCATTAAACGATCACCTCGACTTACGACCAATTTTTCAAGGCACCACTTTTCCCCTATGTGTTCAATGTTAAAATCCACTCTGGGAGAGACCAGATCTCCTTCCCCAAACGACCAGTTTCAAATACCATTTCATAAAAAAATTATCTTTATTATGTCAATTTACACAATAGCACAAAAGATAACAAGATAAACAAACATTAAAAATTCCGATTAAAAAATTTAAAAAAGAGGTGTTTTGCGAAAAATCAAAAAATAAAACAGTCAGAAATTTCTTTTTACTTTAAAAAAGGTTTCATTAGTAAATAAAAGTTTGTTAAATAAGTTAATGTACTATTTTTTACATATTACAATTTGTTCAAAAGTAAGTGAGCATAATTTTGTGTATATCTATTTGCGAATTAATAAATAAATGTATCGATAAATGTATTTTTATAATTTTTTAATTTTTAGTATGCGTTGTAAAATGGTAATTCAACTTTTTAGCTAATTCCCTTTTTGTACTCTAGGAGCAACCAACCTCCATTTACGACCGATTTGTGAAGGAACGGGAGGTTGGTCGTTCTGAGAAGTTTCTGTATAATTGATATTCTAGATAACTTGATCTTTGTCTTTAAAATTATTTGGTAAAAGAAATATTACATTACTATTAGTAACCTAGTGTACTGTTGAACTAGTGTAGGAGTAATCCAACCAAAATAGTAAGAGGTTCCAATTTTTTTTATATTTTGTTTCCAATATCCTCACAGAAGGCTTTTAATTTAATACTTGCTTTCAAGTGTGTGTGTGTGTGCGTGCGTGTGTGAACTCATATAAACAATGATGCTAATGTATCCTTCCTACAGACAATATCAAAAGCTCAAATCCTAAAGTATAACCTTGAACACCAGATAAGAAGAGAAATTGAGATTCAAACCCATTTGCAGTAAGTTTATTTTTTGTAATTTTTTATATCTTTTTTTTTTTAAAGAAGAAACTCCTGTCAAAAAAGAAATTAAGTTTTTCTCATTTGTTTTCTTCTAAGTTTCTAGAAACATGGAAAGTTGGTATAGTGTTAGGAAAGTTGGGAACATTCAGTTTAGTTGTTGTTACCAATCCTCTAAGTCGGATGAGCTCCAAAAAATTCTTGACAGTTTATAAAAGTAAATCATAGTCCAAGGGTAGCACTAACTATTTTGGTTTCATCTTAAAACATAAAAATAAATTACCATCAACATTATAATTAGTTTGATGATAGCGGTTCAGTTGCTGAGAGGTCTAACGTGTCCGCCTCATAAGCCCAACATCGTGGGTTCGAGCCCCAGCTGAGTTGTCACATTTTCTGGATGGGAAAATCTTGGGCACTCATGTCATATGATTATGTGGCATGTAATAGATCCCTGGAGTATCCATTTAACTTGGACTCTCTCGGCATGTTTTAACATCCACAGAGAGCTCAGATTCTAATCGGGGCATCAAAATTGGTAGTGAGAGTCGCCTAGATGGTGGCACAAAAAACTGACTCTCAGTTCTCATTAATATGCTTAGGCTTGTCAGCTAATATTGCAGCCCCATTGGAACAAAAAAAAGTTTGATATCTTATGTTCTTGTATTTTTATGTCAATAAAATTTAATTTGATCAAATACTTTCAGCCACCCAAATGTACTGCGCATGTACTCCTATTTCTACGATGACAGTAAGATTTATTTTGTTCTGGAATATGCTGCCAGGGGCGAGGTGTATAGAAGCTTGCAAAATCATGGTCACTTTGATGAAAATAAAACAGCTTGTGTAAGTAGGTTATATATATATATTTTTGACATTAATGTGATCACATATATAGATGGGTTACCAAACACACAAAATTAAAAAGTTGAAATTCCACAATATTGTCGCGTAGTCTAAGGAAGCACACAAGATACGGGAACAGTCAAATCTTTATTAATTCTGTATACGAACAACCCAACTTGGTATAAGCAGCTCGCTTATATACTGTTTGCGGAATTATGGGAAAGAAAGATATTTGCATATAAGTAAGATTATACATGAAATAATAATTTACATAATTCAAGAAAGTAATTAAATAATAAATAATGTATAATATATGATAAATCAAATATACAGAAGAACCGGGTTTAGAACCCATGGAAATCTGTCCACAGTCCAGCACTCTTCTGAGTGCGCCATCGAGTCAATATCATTAATCATGTCAATATCATTAATTGAAACAAAAATGTAAACTGTACCAGAACATGTGTCCATTGGTTTGATGTTATAAGTAGAAAGGTGAAACTTTATTATTTTCATGTTAGTTAAGCCAATCCGAGGTACATCCCTGAAATGCCATTGACTTTTTTGTCCTATTTTAAGTCAAAAGTTAACTGAATTCTAGACTAAACTCTGTGTTGGAACAGCTTGTCAGACCTGCTATGTAAGTTCAAAATTACAAGAACAGTGGCCTTTGATTGCCAGGCAACAGATCTTTCTTGTAAGGTTTTCTAAGGATATAACCTCCAGCGTTTAGTTGCTAAGGTAGCTTGATCTATGTATACTTACTTGGTTGATAGTAACTATACTTCGTAGTAAATATACCAACTCAATGTCAAAGTATAGCTCATACTAATGTTGCATTTTTTAAATCTAGTATATGATCCAGCTTGTAAAGGCTTTCCAATACTGCCACAGCATGAAAGTGATTCACCGAGACATTAAACCAGAAAACCTCCTGTTAAGTCTTTCTGGAGATATTAAGATTGCTGATTTTGGATGGGCTGTACATGCCCCTTCCTCAAATAGGTGGGCTGGGAATATTTTTTTTCTTACTCTTTTTCGTTTTAACACTTTCACGACAGTGTGACCCTTTCAGTGGGTCACACTTAATTGTTCAGTGGGACGGCGTGACCCACCGGTGGGGCACACTTAGCAATCCCGTGAGGCAGCATGCATCGCAGGTGAGTCACTTGTTTTCAGAAAAGAAGTTGTTGAAGAATAAGTTTATGTTTCAACATTATATATGAAATATTGATTATTATAAACATTTAATATTTTAAATTGATAACAACATTGATAATTATTATATCTGATAATGATTATAATATTGATATTTATTTATATCTATGCAACTTTTCAAAACATTCTAAACATAATGCGGTCTGGCCCTTACAACCTTTACACTATGTTGTTACTTTTTTATTTTATTTTGCGGTACATAATCAATCTAGGTACCTTGTATTTTCACTAGCTAAGATCATCAATAGTTATGAACTTGCATTAAGTACTTTCGAACTGGCACTTAATGAACACTGTTATATACCATATAAAGCAATTTCAATAAATTTAAAACCGAAAATGTTCTATGGCAGCTACCATTTGCATCTGCTTTAATTTTTATAAAACCTTATGAAGATCAGAAGGTATTGGGAACTTATGTACCAAATGTGTAGTCTGTATCCCCTCCTGTTTTCAGCAATACCTTTAAAAGCAAAAAAAGTTATATATATGTAGCAGTTACTCTTTGAACACAGCCAAGTTTTTACTAAAAATTTTATTATATTGTTTGTCGGGTGGGCCATTCTCTGTAAATGGGACAAATTGCACTTTTAAAAACTAAGAAAAAAATATTTTTCTTATTGAATAATTCTCTTTATATGTGTTGTCCCATTCATATATAGTAAAAAAAATGGTTTAGATCCATTTGATGATTTTATTTTTAAAAAAATACATATTTTCCATACTTGAATATTGACGTAAACTTCTTTAGATACTGAGCATGCGCAACATACAATATAGATGTGCATGCAACACCGAAAACATTGCATGCCTTTTTGACCTGCCCCAAAAGTTATGCATGGTGCTTCAGTTCAAAAACGCATGATTTAAATCTATGTGGGGTTAAGTTTGATTGAATAAAAAGGTGCACTAAACCTATAGTAGACAGAGTACACGATATATATCTCTAAAGGAATGCGAGTTTTTTCTTTAAATGGGAAAGTTTGGTTGGGTTGGTTTGAAATACCATCACACTATGGCAACATGAGGACCAATTGGCGACTGGCATCGTAATTTCGAACCCTGATCAAGTGATGAGGTCGACACCGACCATACTTGAACATTGGCGTTTTGTCAAGTATAATTTCAATGGAATAAATTGTGTTAAATAAGGGTATAATATGAGTATGACGTGATTAGAGTAAGCGACTTCTGATCGAGAAGAGCGGCTGAAAAAATTGCAACCGCATTTTATTTTACAGTTTTTGTCATAAATCTCTTGATGATAACGTGACTGCGGGTCTAAATTACGATACCCTATATCAATAGCAATAGTGTAAGGTTAATTAAAACCAACCCTAACTCTTGATCACAACATAGAAGAAGATACGAATCTCGTGAAATATTTAAAGGCATGACATTTTTTAAAAATTTACAGTTGAAACGAAACAACCGATCGGTATTGAATGCGCTTGGAAAGAAAGATCCAAGTTGAAGTTATCCAATGTGGACTGACCTTTAAGGCTGATATGTGAGTTAGTGATGTGTGAGTGAGTGACGATTCCGCAGAAAAAGTCAAATAACATCATTTTCAAAAAAATGTGTATGAGGTTTAGAGATTGTATGTTATTCTACATTCAAATGCCCACAATTTGAGACTATTAAAAAAATTCTCGCACTTATCTATAATCAGTAAATGATATTGAGTGAGTGACGACTCTAAAAGACTCCCATGATATTTTTAATGTTAAAAGTACTGTGAAAACGTTATCACTCAAGGATCAAAACAATTGATGGCTGATTTAGAAGCCTCAATCCTTTAGGAATAATATGCCAATTTAAATTCGATTTCTTAGTCTTCCAGTAAGTTTTTAATTGAACTTTAAAGCAGTGTTGTAGGAGTGACTCTATAACCAAGGGACACATACATACTCATAAAATTACAAAAAACTGCTGATGGTAGAAAAACACCAGATACATTTTCGGGAACTACAGAAACTAATTAACCATAAATAGTTCCACCAAAAAGGATTATATGTTTAAAACAGCTATATTTAGGTATTTTAAAGTTGTAAAAACATGTAGGGACAGTGTGAGGGAGTGACAAATCGGGCATTTATAAGAAATTTTATGTAAGTAAATTATAATTATTTGATATTTTTTAGGTGGGACTAGTTAGGTTGTGGGCGAGTTTACACTAATAAATCACAAACTTGCATATATAATTTGAAAATAAAGAGTAAAGTGTCCGGGACATCGATTTGTCCCTTTTACAGAGAATGACCCAGGTACTAGGAACTTATGTCTGTAGCTCTTTTAGTTTCATTTAGTAATTTAAGTTTATAAGTTGTCTATTTTTTTTTATGAACAGGAAAACCATGTGTGGCACCATGGACTACGTTCCTCCAGAGATGCTGGAACATGAGGAGTACGGGGAGAAGGTGGACTTGTGGTGCCTCGGTGTACTCTGCTACGAGTTCCTGGTTGGAAAGCCGCCCTTCGAGACGTGTTCCCAAGCTCAGACCTACGCATTGATCCGTAACGTAAAGTACGGGTTCCCAGACCATGTCTCCGCCTTGGCAAGAGATTTTATTTCAAAGGCAAGCTTTTTTTAAAAAAACTTACGTGATACATATGTATTTGACAAAGTAGTGGAGTGGCTGGAGAGCCTAGTGGGTAAGGTGCTTGTCTTGCATGTGAAAGGTTCTCTTCTGACATCTATGCAAAAAAGTCTGAGGAAATGTAGAAGAAGTGCACCCTAAATATTTTCCAAAGTCCCGAAACTGAATACAATGTCAAAATTTTAAATTGCATTTGGTGCCTACTCGGGCTTAGGCTTTTTACAAAATAATATCATAATGGGGGTGTTGTTTCACATTGTGGATGATAACAGCTCCAATGGCTTGTTGTCATTTGTGGCATGGAATTACTTATGTTTAGGGATTCAAAAGTGAATTTCCTGAAGAATATTTTTCTTACATTTTTTTTAAATGCCAACTTCTTGCTGTGCTGTTAGTTGTTCAAAACATTTGTTAAACAAAGCTTGCATAGTAAGAAAAATTCTTTTCATCTGTATGGGGGTCCTTTTGAGAGTGAAACCAAAGCAACCAATTAAATCTAGTACAGATAAAAATGAAAACAAGCGTTACATCATCTGAAACATCCCCATTTTATTAATGAGTTAAGAAGGGCATTATTTCACATCTGGAGTATGCTGTTCAGTTTTGGTCCCCCTTTCTCAGAAAAGATATTGAAATGCTTGAAAAGGTTCAACATAGGGCTACAAAAATGATTAAGGGTTTATCGGGTATTGATTATGTTAATAGATTAAGATCGTTAAACATGTATTCCCTGGAAAATAGGAGAACAAGGGGTGATTTAATTCAGTTGTTCAAGTTCATTAAACAGGGAGACATGGAGGGCTTAGGTTTTACCTTAAATAGCCGGACCAGAGGGCATGGTCAGAAGTTGAATAAGTCATGCTTTAGAAGGGAGGTTAGAAAACATTATTTTTACAATAGAGTCGTCAATGAGTGGAATGCTTTACCAGAACATGTTGTGTATTCGAAGAGGGTGGAAGATTTTAAGAAGAATCTTGATAACTATTGGAAACTGGTAAAGAATTAGATTTATTTTGGACCAACCTTGCTGGGCCTCTGACCTGTTGTTGGTCGACAATTTTTGTATTTGTATTTGTATTTTGATTTTTAGCACATGTTTAACTCTTAGTGGAGTACAAAGTTTTTTTTATCTTCTCTCCTAGGATACTTAGAAAATAACAAATGAACCAATTGCTCTTTAGTGAATGCCATGGTATATCTACTAAAAGTTTTTTTTTAAACTTACCATATCGCATTTGTACTAATATTAACCACTTTGTTATTAAAATGACAGGGGAGCAATTCTGTTTTTGTTTTTTTAAAAAAACTTTTGTTACTGTTTTCTTCTACACCAAAACACACCTTAAGTTTGTTGCATTGAAATGCTCTACGGCGTAAACAACACTGCTGGCTTCGAAATTTTGCCTGCTCTGATTGGTCGTTACTTTGCATTACGTTCACCCTGATATCTTGCGCCCTGTTACGTCAAAATCGAAGGAAAAAATAATTAATATTACATTGTAACTGAAGCAAAAACCCATAAAAATATGTCTTGAAATAATGAATGAATTGGTTTATTGAATGTGAAATACCTTTTTTTATTCGATTCTTGCACTCGAAAATGAGAACTATTTACCCCTTTTCTCGTAGAACATTTCTATACGGCAAACTTAATATGAGTTTCACTGTAAACAACCTTTTAATTTATATTTTGATTATATCAGATATATTGAACTATTATGTAGCTAAAGATAGATTTTTTTAAAAACCCTTTATTTAACTCACACTCATGGTAATTACAATTTTTTTTGTGCATTTTTTGTTCAATTTGTGACTAAAAATCTAAAGTGCTAAGTGTTTTGTTCTTTTATAATTTACATTAAAAACAGTCTCTACACTTTAAATTTTATTTCTAAATTAGATATTGAAGAAGAACCCAAAGGAAAGACTGACTTTAGAAGAGATGCTGACTCATCCTTGGATTTTACACAATTGTGGAATTATGTGCTAAATGCATGGTAAAATCCAAAAAAAAGTTCAATTTTATTACAAAAATCTAGTCTTAGCATTTATAAAGTATTTTTTAAAATATATATTTTATATTTTGTTCAAGTGTATGTTTTATATACTTTTGTAATCTTTCATGTATTTTTATCATTTAGAAATTCTATTTTTGTTACAATTTTAACTTGTTAATTTTAGAATGAATTATCAGTCTGTTTAAGAAGATGATATATTTTTAAAAGTAAAATTATTGAAATTGATTGTGGTGCTTGGTAATTGTCTTCCTTTACCAAACCTTACAGTAGGGGTAAGTGGTGTACCTTGGACATATGTGTACCTCGAACCTATGCTGATTCTGACTCGATTTGCTTAGATATTGAAACAACACCACATGCAGTTAAAGTATTTGCTACCAGGGGTCTCAGTGAAGTTCTGTCTGTTTGTTTAAAAGGTCAATTTATTAAAGAGGTTTCGAAAAACTAAATTCACAGTTCAAAAGTTAATTTTTGTCAGATACTTTAGTGTATTTTTATACTCAAAGATGTAGTGTTTATTCAGAAACGATGGTTATGCAATATAAAGCAAAGTTTTAGCTATAAAACAGTGCGCTTGAAATTAGGTTAAGTCTAACCTTAACATGGTGATAAACTATTTTGTTTTTAATATCCAAGTGGTGTACCTCGAACCTAATACAAGTGGTGTACCTTGGACTGGTCCAAGGTACACTACTATAGGTCTTATGTGCTTCAGATTGTTGAAAACCCTTTATAAAATTCAAGTAAACTTTTTTCCTTTGAAAAATTAAGTATTTTAAGCTATTAATATGCAACCTTGATTTTTAAAGTTATGTAGAATGGAAATTTGTAAGAAATTTTTATATGGTGTGATAAATAATTTTTCTGTAGTTAATTATTTAGATTTATGGTAGGCCTATAAAATTTTAACCATATTGATGTAATATGGAAAATAATTATTGCATGCACATCTAAAAATATGTTTTTTATAATAAATATCTAAGAAGAACATCCTTTTTACATTTAGGCCTAGTTGTATAAACATAGGGGAAAATATTTGAGTTGTTTTTTCAAATTTATGGCAGAAAGATAGCCAAATGTTTTTCCATGGCATGAAATGACAGTTTAATTTTATGCTGCATTTTAACGGATACACCCGAGAAAGATCGCAATACAGCTGAAAAAGCCAAAAGGGCACTAAAAAAAACTAAGGCAATAAAACTCCTTACTAAGCCAATTGACCTAACATAACCAATTACTACAATCTTGGCTAGAAATAAGTGTAGGTTGTAAAATGTATTTTTGAAATTTATGTGGCTAAAAAATGTTGGTTTTCGGACTGTAAATTGAGTCTCTCTACCTGTTAATAATTGGTCCAAGGTACACTACCGGTTGGACCAAGGTACACCGCCGGTGGTGTACCTTGGTCCTAATTACATTGTTCTGTATTTATTTTTTTAACAGTTGAAATCATTTAAATAACATGTTAAAATAAATATATGTTATATATAACAACATAAAGTATTTAGTAAAAGTATTTTTATTCACTTTTTGCAAGTAATTAAGAAATTAAAAATTGAAAAGTCAAAATAGGTCCAAGGGAACCCACCTTCCCCTAAATTAGATAAGACTGAAAACAGAGACTGAGGAAGGACTAATTACTAATTAAGGAGGATCAAAGGAGACTACAGTAAATTAAATAAAAACGATTCCATAAATGCAAGGTGTCTATTCAAACACCAGTTAAAACTTCCCTGTTTTTTTATTTTTTCAATTTCAATACCAAAAACAATGTCCATGTCTTGCTTTTAAAGGTCGACTTGTGATGCTCGAAAGTGATTTGATAAAGTAAAATCTAGGAGTCAAAGTTTTCAGTACTACAATTAAAATTTAAATTAAACAATAGATTGAGGGGGGAAAGGTAAATGCACAACATGAATTTTTTTTACGAAATTAATATTTATTTTGCAGTAGAATTTAAAGAATCTAATGATTACATCATATAACAAAAATTAACAGATATATTTATATCTAAAAAAATCTAGGTTTTTCCCTTCCAAATGAAAAACACCCAGACTTTTCTAACCCAGGAGGTTCTTCGACTTATTAAGGCTTTCCATATGAGTAGACACCCTAATCCAGTTACTAAAATATAGCAACCCCTTGGTTACAATGACGATTCCTTTATAAGTGTATTCCAGTTAATAACCAATAGTTCTATCATTGTAATATTTTGCTTGTGGTCCAATCTTTGGTTAGAGTGATAAAACAAACGTTTTAAAGGGGGAAATTTCTGGCTGTAGTTGAATCTACAAAGAAATTATCTTAGCTTTTAGATATAATTTAAAAATAATTTTTTGAAAACTGAATACATGGGTTATTTAAGATAACTGTATAAATCAGCTCAAACCAGAATTATTTTCAGCCTTTAAATTTCTAGAATATTTTTAGTAACACCAAACTTATCGCATCATTCAAGGGGCCTTGGTAATAATATTGATGTAACAAAAAAAAATTTCTAGTTGCCTGGTTGAAATTTCACTTGGTATTTTTGTTCAAATTGTTTAGTGTAAATTACCTACATGACTACTCAGAATTAAGACAAATGATTAAGTATTATCATATATAAGAAAACATTTAAGTAATAATATATATTTATTTGTACAATTACATGCAGCAACTCTTTTGAATGTCATTTAAATTATTTACAAGTCATAACTTAAAAATACAACTTCTTTGAACAAGGAAATCTGGAAAATCTATACATTTTTTCTGTACATGAGCATTTGGCTAAACGGACACTACATACAGTATTGTGTAGCCAAGCCATGGCCATGCTGTTGAACCTCAGTATAGTGAACATACAGAAATGGTAAACATTTGAATAGGCCCAATATGAACTTCTTTATATCAGAAGGAGATACAAGATGTTTTTTTTTCTTTCTCTCTTGAGGTTCATAATAGTAAGGTTAGGCTGTATAATTTTTTAACCCGTTAAGACCCTTCAAGGTTATGAGACCAAAATGTTAAGAGTTTTACCGGAAAAGTTGCTTCAAAAATCATCAATGCCCTTGGGTCTGTTGAAATGTACACTATTGAGCAATTTTTTTTCATTGAAAAGTTGATTCATTTAAAATTGAGAAATAAATTTAAAAGTGTCCCTAAAAAGGGACGCCAGGCATTAATGGGTTAAAGACAAAATCATGATAAAAAAAATTTCAAACAGGTAGATAGCCAATCGTGAAAAAATCGACAATATCTAATTTTAATTACAAAAACATTTAATATTAAAGACATAACTTGTCAAAACATAGATGACATTGAACTGTTGACCTTGAGCAGTAGTAAAAAGAGAAGACAACAAAATTGACATCGTGTGGTTAAGCGATTCAACAAAGCTCCCACTTATAAGTACAGTAGAACATCAATTAGCCAATCTTACTGGAGATAGGTAGGATAGTTGGATTCTCCATATAATCGAGAATTTTTAATTAAATAGCAAAAATCATAATACAGTGTAGAGCCCTAAATGTACCCAGGCTTCCCTTTTGTACTAAATATTGGATTTAGTGTTAAGGAAACTTGTTGAGATCCCCTTGCAAAAATAGAAAATGATTAATAAACTATTCGTAATTATAAAAAAAAATACAGGTGGAGGTCAGGAAAGAGTGCTTATTTTCCATTTTTTAGTAGATATCATTTGTAGTATCACAATTTTAGATTATACTTAGTCTCTTGATAACTTCAGGATTACCTGAAATTACCTTCTGCTTTTATATTTAAAAAGTTGCCCAAGTTTTGCTATCTTAAAATGAACAAAGTATCCTGATTTTAGAAATGTAAGAACTTTCCCATTTTAGAATCGGAACAGAATCCCATTACATAAACATAGTAGAATTTCCGATTTCAGAATAGCGGAAGTTTGTTGATTTTAGTATCTTTATCCAAGAATCCTGGGGATTTCTCATCTTAGAATCACTTATAGATTTCAGATAATGGTTTCTTTCGTGAATAACATTCTTAGAGAATTTATTTAAGAATGCCGATTCATGAGCAGACAATCAACAGAGGGTTTTGGATAAAAGAGACTGATAATCAAGGTTCCAACTTTATTCAACAAATTTAAGGTTTATATAATGTAATGAATATGTTTTTCAGTGTAGAGATAATTTGTATTACTTTTACATAATCATAAAAAAATTTAATTTAAAATTAAACCATTAATTTAAAATGCAATAATTGCATTAAATTAAAGCATTTTTAAGGACCCGAAAAGTATTTAAAAAATATTATTAAGATCAGTAGGAACCCTGTACAAAAATGTATACAAACAAATATAAAATATTTTAATTGAATTCGACAAACACTTAATAAACCATTCTGTAATAAATATACAGCGCCAATAATAAATTTGAAATTAAAAACAACACAAGACCAATACAAAACAACTTAAGTCATTTGCTGCTTTTACAAGACTAAAACTGATACTTTTTTTTACAAACACTTAAAATAATTTGAGGTTAACAATAAAACCATTCACTATATTTAGAGGACTAAAAATGATATGAATAATTTTTTTTAACAAACACTTAAAAAATAATTTGAGATTGACAGTAATAATATTCAAACGAACAAACTAATATACATCTGTCCATCAATAAATTAATATGACATAAATATACTCAGGGCTGTACGGTATATCCATTCGTTAAAACATTATCGACATTGGAGTGGGTACGTGACATGGACCGAGACGACTTTGGAGATTTGAAGCGAACATCAAATACTTCCGTTATCGCTTGTCGAAAGCAGTGGAAGTTGTAGTCGATAAGAGCTGTAAAAAAAGTTTATATATTAATAATCTATTTAACAAAATATGTGTAAATTAAAGTGAAAAGGTCTACAATTCAAACATGGCAATGACTTGCTGTGCAAATTTCAGTTGATGACACTGCAGGCAATGAGGGTACATTGGAGTAGGTAGGTAGGTTTGGATTATTGTCGCACTAAAACTACACGAGGGCTATTAGCGACGGGCATTATAATTTAGAACCCCAGTCAAGTGACGAGCCAACACCTGAGTAGAGTAGGCACACAACACAACAATTAAGAGCGACACCATACGCATTGTTGGGACTTTGGAGCGTGCACTCCCCTACATGGGGTATTATTCGTCGGACATTTTTGGCTGTACAGTCCGTTTATAGGTCTGCACTATTTTGCCGTTGTCCGGACCCAAACCTTCCTCATGCAAGGCGAATGCCTAACCGACTGGGCGCCCTAGTCTCACACTGGAGTAGGGGTTGCAATCATTTGGTCAGATCAATGTGAAAATTTTGAAAGCTAGCTTTTCTTATTTTGTCGACTTACAGAAGGGATGAGGCTGAGCGAGTTTTGTGGAAGTAGGATTCAAACATTAGACCCATAGCCTCCGAAATAATAATGCCTTTCGAATTTGATTTAAAATTAGGCAGTTGGTAGATGGTGCAACCTCATTAACTTGACAAGTGGTCCGTTCAACTCATAAAATAACATGCCACATGCTCTGTTTGCGATCTAGGCTTCTGCTCTGGTAAGGATTTTTTAAATAAATTATATCTTTATTATTGTAATGGATTATTAATTAGCTTAATTGAAAAAAATGGTTGATAATATGCTCTATCCCCTCGACTACACACACATGGCACACCTAGGCTAACAGCTTCCTGACAGAATGTAAATTTATGTTATTTCTCGAATTCAGAAGGAATTATTAGCTGGGAGGCTATGACCTCTGTCACTGTTTTGTAAAGCAATATCTATGATATGATAGCATTAATGTTTAACAATTCACAACAGACACAAAACTTAATATGGAAAAGTAAAATTTACAACACGAAATAGAACTAAGATATCAATAACTTTCAAATTAGTATGAAAAATCCTATGACACAAACGTATACCACAGCATCGATGGGCCTGAATTTTAAAAAAAATTATGTCATGGTAAACACTTTTATGTTATTAATAATTTGCAAAACAATAAATTCAAGTTTAGGTTAGGTTCTTATTATCGTCGCACTAGAGCTACACGAGGGCTATTGGGGACGGGCGTCGTATTTTAGAACCACAGTCAAGTGACGAGCCGACACTTGAATAGGTACTCAAAGCAACCATTAAGGGCTATATCGTACGCATCATTAGGACTTTGAAGGATATTTAATGTGCACTCCCTTACACAGGGTATTATTTGTCGAACATATTTAGCTGCACGGGCCGTTTATAGGTCGGCAGTTATTTTGGCGATGCCCGGACCAGAACCTTCCGCATACTAGGCCAAAGCCTAACTGCCAAAGGCCAAAGCCTAACTGCCTGGGCTCCCAAGCCCCACACTATTATGTTATTAATGATGTGCAAAACAATTCAATATTAGTTTCGCTCCTATAAATATAGTCCTACTTACCCTGCCTGTTGAAGTTGTCTTCCCTTAGGATACACACTAAAGCTAAGAATCTGTTGACCTCCCGAAGGTACAAGACTGTCCGGTTATTTAGTTTGATGATGTTTGAGGATTTGGAGTTGAAAGCGTTGGCTTCGTCTTCTTTTAAACTGCAAATTAGATGAGGTTTTTAGTAAATACTGTCAAAATTGTTTAAAATATTAAAACACAAATACAGTAGACTCCCTCTTAACCGGCTGAAACGGGACCGAGGGTAAGCCAATTAAACGAAAATCCGGTTAAACCGGATAAATTAAATTGAAATTTAGATGTTTATTTGATTGCACTTTTGTTTATTGATATTTGCCTCATGAAATACATGTACAATTGAAATAAGATGTCATTTTAAGGTTATTTTATATATTAATATTAGTATTTTACATTTTTGATTACATACCTTAAAAAATGTGAACTTTTTTTGTTGAAGTTTGGAAATTCGACAACTTGACGGTCGATCCCCACAGCCTTCCAATGTCAACAAGTGCCCCCCCCCAATTCTCCCCCAAAAAACGTGTTTAAAACATGTGCGACACTGAAAACCGATTGAAATAACCAAAAACTTGTATTTTTAGCTATTTTTAACATTTTAAGGATGGAAGTTTTCAGCCCGGATGAAGGGGAGATCCGGTTAAACAGAGGCCGGTTAAGTGGGAGTCTACTGTAATTATTTTAAATGGAAGGTTATTTTCTTTAAAAAAAAGATTGTTTAACTATGTATATACAGAATTATAAGATTACACAGATATTATCTGCAGAGCTTTTGAAAATGCTGCATAAAGTACTGCGACAAAATATGGAATTCAGCTGAATTATTTTATTATGTTACAGTCGTAAAATTATAGCAAACTTCGACTGTTGATCTATGTAAATAATAAACAACAAATTGGTACTAACTTCATCCAAGTTAGATTTATCTAGGTAGAATGGAAAAACCTATCAATACGAAAAAAAGTTAAAAATACCATGCTCACTCATCTTCTCTTAATGAAAAACCCTAAAAATATGTAACAATGTTTTTATTGTTAACCCCTCAACAACCCTTTTGTGAATACTATTAACATTTTCCTCACCAAATAAGAACTTTAACTTAAGAGTTTTCGAAATTTGTTTTTTTGTCTAACTTAATTTATACTATAGCCCGTTCACTACAACCCGAGATGTCATCCTATCTAACTTCTGTGCTTTTGCCAAGTTTCTTCAGAATAGTTCATATTTTAAATCTCAACTATCACTTTCGTAAAAAATGTAGCAACAATACAAACAAAGCAAAATATAAATTAACTCTCAAAAACATGTTTTGAAATACTTATTAAGAACTACTTTTAAGAGTGGGTTTCATAGTAACTCTAGGAATCTCTTAATAAGGATGTCAACCCGACTAAAACTAAAATGAACAATGTACAACAAATGAACGATATATAAATATACGATGAATGAACTATATATATAAACTGTTTAGTACTATGGTCTTCAGTTGTCTGTTTCTCAAGATGAACTTAAGCATAAAGCTTATTTTTGCACGGCAAATTTTCTTGCCAATCATTATTCATTTCATTGGAGGTCAAGAGAGATTGTCAATCCCTTACATCTAATGCATTAGTTTTGGAATCACAACTTCTGCAGATGCATTGTTTTGATATGTTAGCCCTTTTGGCAGAGGTACGGGTTAGGTTTGGATTATGGTCGCACTAGAGCTACACAAGGGCTATTAGCGACGGGCGTGGTATTTTAGAACCACAGTCAATTGACGAGCCAACACCTGAATAGGCACCCAATGCAACTGTTAAGGGTGACATCGTAGGCAGCGTTGAAGAATATTTAACGTGCACTCCCTTACACGGGGTATTATTCGTCGGACTTTTTTGGCTGCACAGGCTGCTTATAGATCAGCAGTTATTTTGGCGATGCCCGGTCCCGAACCTGGGACCTTTCGCATGCTAGGCGAGCGCCTAACCGACTGGGCTCCTCAGTCCTTGGCAGAGGTAAGGGAATCAACATAACATAGAAATGAAACAAATTTGAAACGAAAATGTTTTCTAGTTATTCAATTATATATTTTTGAAATTTTAAAATGCCCCAAAATATACATTAGATGGCGATACTATTTTAAAACTTAATCAATTAATAACTAAATAACCGGTTGTTATCTTTTCATTTTTATACTAAATTGATGTTATGATGATTCCCATACCTGATGAAAATGGGATAGGGATAACATGGCAAATCAATTCTTTTGCAAAAGTTGCGATTTCAAAACTAATGCATTATCTTAATGGGACAGACTGTCCCTCTTAATCAGTAGATAAATACTTACAACCAAAGGTCACTTACCCATAGATACAGGAGATATCTATCACTACATCAATCATATCACAACAAAGTTCATAGGACTGCATGTCGACAGGTGTGCTGTCTGTTGCTATGTAAATCTTGCTGATGACGTCGAACAGAAAGGCTTTCTCGATTGCAGAATTCTTGGAGAAATAAGAGAACGATTATAAAACAGTAACTTCTATAATAGGATATTTTAAGTGAAAAAAAAATGGATCAAAAGAAATAGTTTTTAAATTGACTGTACATAATTTGAGTAACCATTACAACCAATTACATGAAATTTTTTTAAAAAATTGCTGTTAAATAAAAGCTTTGACCAATTTAAGACGTTGCAGATGTTAGGAATAGCAGAGTATGTATATTGATACTCTAAGTACAGTGGCCGCCGCTTTTTGGAATCAGTGGTTAATTGAATCAGCCGCTTAATTGGAATAAATTTCGTAGAACAGAACAGAATCACTTTTTACATTGAAAATCCGCCGCTTATCGGAATCAAATCGCCTTTTTACCACCGTTTTAAGGGCTCAAAAAATTCTATAAAAGTTCCTTTTTTCTACGATTCGTGGCATTTTTTTTTACCCCAAATGACCTCTAACTACAAATGCGAACCAAAGAGGTGCCAACGAATCCAAATTTAAAAAAAGGTAAATCGCAGAAATTGTACTGTTAAGGCAAGGAGGGAGAGAGAGAACTATAGTGGGGGGAGGGGGTAGAGGGGAAGGAATTTGTAATCGACACGTGTGCATGAAGGTGTAGACAGAAAACTCATTTTGATTTTTGATCGAGAATTTTGAAAGTACGTGTTTTTCGGAGTGTTATCGCGATGTTTAAACGGAAAGATTTTAGCTTAGCCAAAAAATATTAACTCCTAAAAAATATTTATAATCTGGAAAAATGCAGCCAAAGAGAAGCTGCAATTAAATTAGGACTTTCTCAAGCAACTTTATGTAGGATTTTGAAGAGAAGAAATGAAATTATAGAAAGTTGCGAAACAGTGCCCAACATAAATCGGAAATGTCAGCGAGTTGGCAAAGCAGAAGACGTAGAAAACGCTTTATTAGAATGGTTTAAGGCCGCGAGGAGTAAAAATATGCCGGGCTCTTCAAATATTAAGAACTTTAGAGCAACAGGGTGTTATGTGTGATGATTATAATTCCTCTTATGACATTGAAAGGAAGGTAAACGAACTTATCAGTTATACGACAATGCAGGCGAAAACAACGAAGTATTCATTCAAGTAAGCAAAATTTAACTAAATTTTAGTACTATAGTAAACATTGTTGTTTATGCTTTTAAATTTTGTTTTAAAATTATACATAATATAGTTCAAATTATTAAATTTCTGTAGGTATTCGTATATTACCTGTTAATTTGTATAACTCTGGATTTTATTAAACATAACATAACGTGTTTTTCTTAATAATATGTAGTACTAGTATTACTCAGTAACAAGTATTAAAAAAATCATATTACGCCTCATGATGACAACTTTTTCTTTATAATTTCATGACTTTCGGCTAAATGGTTCAGCCGCTTTATTGGTTCAAAACGTACTGGGACGGATGTGATTCGTTTAAGCGGCGGCTACTGTAGCTTCACATGAATTATATCACGATGAAAAAAACACTGGAAAATAATAATTCATGTTTCAAAGCATTTGTTATGCAATTTCACTAGAATTATTGCAGTATCATTTGGGATCCCTACTATGACAATATAAGTAATGTTATTGAACAGTTTCATTTGGTTTGGTTTGAATTAACGTCGCACTAGAGCTACACGAGGGCTATTGGCGACGGGCGTCGTATTTTTAGAACCACAGTCAGGTGACGAGCCAACATCTGAATAGGCACCCAACGCAACCTTTAAGGGCGACATCGTACGCAGCGTTAGGACTTTGAAGGATATTTAACGTGCACTCCCTTACACGGAGTATTATTCGTCGGACATTTTTGGCTGCACGGGCCGTTTATAGGTCGGCAGCTATTTTGGCGATGCCCGGACCCGAACCTGGGACCTTCCGCATGCTAAGCGAGTGCTTAACCGACTGGGCTCCCCAGCCCTGTATTGAACAGTTTCAATCCAAATTTACACACTATTTATATTACAAAAGCTATAACGTTAGTGCTCAATATGTATCCTCAACTCATCAGCACAACATTTTTTGTATTCCAGTCAGGGCCGGATTTAAATATTTGCCGCCTGTAGGCTACGATCGATTTGCCGCCCTATATACCACCCGATATAGTTTTCATGACTATTTTTGTTTTACTTGCTACATATTAGAAACCGCCTCGGTGGCTGAATGGTTAGTGTACTAGCCTTTGGAGCTGCTGAGGTCGGGTTCGAATCCCGGTCAGGCATGGATGTTTGTGACAGTCCATAAATGTTGTTATTTGTCTATGCGTTATTCATTTCTTTGTGACTGTAAAATTTCTTTCTGTGTCTGTCCCACTTGACGAAAGCTTATAAGCGGTTCTATGAACAAGCACACAAGCTGGAATATATATGTATCATACCATACCATACCATACATATTAGAATTATCTGCGTACCTTTACACACCAAATCGAAAGTGAAATATTAGGCAAATAAAAAAAAATAATGTTCTATTTTTTTCTTTCAACTTTCGGATCAGGGGGAGAGAGTGCAATTGTCCTGAGAGTGCAACTACCATTGTTTACTACTAAATATTAATACAATATATACGCTACAATTTACGTATTAGTGTAAATTATTGTTTTCTTTCTTAAAAATATAAATATTTTTCTAATATTTTTTATGCCGAATGCCATTTTAATTGGTCGCAAAATTTGCCGCCCAAAAAAATTTGCCGCTCTAGGCTACAGCCTACTTAGCCTATTTAGAAATCCGGCCCTGATTCCAGTTATAAAATCCAGAAGAGACTTGTATTGTGTTTTGTTTTTCCTCAAAGTATGAAATAACTTGATAGACTGCAAAGGAATACTGAGCACTATACAAATATCTGTACCTAGTCGGATTTTCCGAAGGCATCACTTTTTTAGAAAAGTTTTTGTTAAATAAAATTATACCAATAACCTTTGCCTTTATAAGTTTTACAACAGTATTTCCAAGGAATTAGATGTTTTTAACATGTCTTTTAAATGCTTTAAAACCAAATGTTCTGTGCTTTTACTTTGTTAGTGTGTGTTTTTTTTCCTCTTGATTATCTTCCAACACCTGTAATTGGATTTTCAATCTGTTTTGTGTTGTGCAAATAAAATAAAAATATATAAAAAAAATTTTATACTGTCAAAGGTGGGTAAACTGCAGTAACCACAACAACGCATTGGACCAAGTTCAAACAAATGTATTTTGCCAACCGAACCAAACAATTCTTAAAGTTTCTAACAACACACAACTAAAAACATTGGTATTTTTCTGTTAAAATGGATAAAGCGCCAATTATGGCAATGATTACAAAACATTACATTTATGAAAATTACAGCAACCATAACAGGATTTGGAGACAGTTTGCCAATTTTTCGGAATAGAGTAATTAAAAAAGACCAAAATATTTAACAATTCAGCAAATTCTCAACAACTATAAAATAGAAATAGTAAACTACAATACAAGTATAACAGAATTTTATATGCTTACCGTTATGAAAATATTTAGCAGATTCTCTAAAGCTGGTAATTGTGGGATAAGTTTTTGAACAACTTTGCTGAATGCCTCAAATATTGAATGATCATATATACTTGTGAGATAAAAGCTGTAAAAACAAAATTAGTTTTAAACATTCAAAGTAATTACTTAAATGTTCATTAAAATATTGATAAATATGACACTATGACATAAGTTAGGTAGAAATGTTATTGTGAAGCATGATAACATCTTGCAGGGTTTCTCAAAGTGAAATTGCTGAAAACAGTGCATGGGAATTTAATATAAATCCAGATGGGTAGGGCAATACGTGGATAAAACTTACCATCACTTATAACTCTTCTTGGCATTTATTGGTTCAATTGTTATGATCCCAGGTACAAATAAAAATTCTTAGAAATATTTAAGGGTATATTTATAGTTTTTAAAACACTATTTTTAATAATATTTTAAGATGGCTGGAAATAAAAGCATCTAAGTGAGACATCTAACTTAATGAAGCTTAAAAAATTTAATAATATTTTAATTACCCGAGGGATACCTGACAAGATACTTACTTTTTCTTGTACCACATAATTTTTTTTTAAATTGATTTTTGAATTTTATGAAATTTAAAGCCCTGAGGAATTTTTCTTAAACCACTAACTAATTTAACAATTTATTAATGAGTTACAAATTTGATGGTTAATTCTAAAAAAGTAAAATTAAGTTTATACATTGCATAAAAAGCTTATTAACCTTAAATTAAATTAACTAAAAAAGCAGCAAGTACAGGCAAGAGAAAACCAATTTGCAAAACATTTACATTAAAAACAGTTAAGTTATTAAAAAATAGTGCGGCCTAGATTACGAAGTGCACAATAAATAGGTACCTTAAGTTGACATTTTCCAACCCTGCATCAATAAGATCATCATTGGCCCTTTGATGAATGTCCCTCTGCGTTTCGATCTTGTGGTCGTCCGTCAGTCCATCTACTTTATGGATTAGCACCTCAAACTTGATTTCTGGATTCACCTTATGGGCTCGCTGCACTGTCATTTTGAGTTTGGACAAGGCTTCAATGTATTCGTCCTAAGTAGAAGTTAAAAATGGAAGTTTGGAATAAATAATAATTCTGTTCTAATGTTGGTTATAGGGGCCCTAAAAACAGTTTTATTTTCCTGTGTTTAGATAGTAAAACTGAACAGCTAACTCTAAGCACATTGAAATTAGCCAGATACTATTTGTTTCAGTGATTAACTTTTTAACTATGAAATCATCGTTAAATTCTCATTAATCAGATTTCATTAATTTTAATTTTGCTTGAAAAAACTAGGAAAAAAAGGTAGTCTATTTGTAGAATTTTCATACCTCGCAGCTGAATAACTAACTAAAATGTCTGCATAAAAGCAGTATGTCTGGTCACCCTAATTCAAATGTTTTTAGCTTATACAATATTCTTTAGTGTTAATACATTTAGATTATGAATTAAATATTAAAAAGAAAATCATAATTGTACCCTTATTGTTATACATAATTCCAAACAAATATTTATTCACTTTTTATTTTACATTTTTTTTTATTAAGTCTTAGCCCAGATAGCACAGAACAAAACACACAGAAAGGACTGATTAAATCTTTTGGTTGTTGGTTCAATTTTTTTTTCAATGCAACTCGGAGACCCTTAAAAATTATGCATACCTGCAGTGCAGAATTAACCTTTTGTTATGTAAACGCTTAATATTGTCTTTGATAACATGAAAGCATGAATGCAATTAAGTTTTTGAAAAAATAAAATTATTTAAACAGGATTTTTTTTAGTTAAAGTCTTACTTGGGCATCAATAACGAAAACCAGAGCACCGCTTCCACCAAATATCATCTCCGAGTCAAAAGTTTGGTCAAAGAAATCGATCTGACCAGGAAAATCCCAAATTTGGAATTGCACAAAGGAACTGTTAGATATGTCTGGGGAAAAAATAACAGCTGTTAGGTTATCATGATATAAATATATGAAATACTCATTATGTGTATTAATTTCTACGTATCATTATTATAACAAAACACTTACTAAATCGGCTAGTTAGGCAAATCATGAGCACATGGTAAATACACTTTAAATTTTTTATCAAAGTCAAATCTTTAACTACCATAAGCACAGCATCTAAACCAGGGGCTCCCAACCCAGTGGTACGCAAGAAAATTTCATGTAGTATGCGTAAGTGATGCGAGCAACATGATGCTACTATTTTTTTATGTCATTTGTTACGAGTTACTTGTGTGAGAGTGGATTTTCTGAAGTCTTGTAATATTAAAATATATCACATAGAAGCAGAATAAGTGTTGAAGAGGACTTACGAGTGAAGATAAGTTCCATTACTCCTTATGTTGCTATTTTAATCACAGGCATGCAAACAACAAGTTTTGCACTAAAGACTATAAATGTATATTTTATCTAATGACTAATTTTTTTGCTGAGTTTGTAATAATTTTTTTATTTGTATGTTTTTACACCTATGGGTGATAAAAGAAACTGGAAATTAGTAAAATTTGAATCTTTTTACTTTTCCTTTATTATAAGCATGTTATAAATAAACAACTACAAACTATTAAATATGAAATTTTCTCAGGAATTTCATTCAAAAAGCCTTTGAACACTATTAGAATTGTGCAAATTATATGCTTATTAAATTATTTTGGTCTGGTGGTACTCCAAAATTTCTCAAAAAGTCAAGTTGTAAGCAGGTGAAAAAAGGTTGGGAACTCCTGATCTAAACTAAAGAATTGTAGTATTGCTGTACGCACTCAACAGCTGTTTCTTATTAGAAGTACACCTATTATTAGTACACAAAAAGAGTGAATTTCAGAGCAAAAAGGTCCAATTCATCGTTGTGATTACTGTAGTTTCCCAGCCGACAGCCGTATTATGAATGTTTTCTGGGTTTTTTATAAATAAAAATAGTTTAAAAAAAACAATCCAATACCTACATTATTAGTGGTAATGCTACAATACTTATGCAATTAGAAAGAGTTCTCTGAGGTACTCACCATCTTTTACAATTTTGTTTGTACTTTCCAAGAACAGTGTCTCATTCGGTGACATTTTATGAAAAACGACCTTCTGGATTGAAGACTTTCCACTCCTACAAAATGACAAGGACAAAATTATTAGTATTTGAAACAGGTAATTGAATTTAAATTCCCAGATTGTGATTGACTACACACTACAAAATAATATATTTTTCAAATGATTCTTTCCATAAAACAACTATATACAGCAGAACTGCAACTATTCTAAAATGAATTCAATCATCCAAACTTTATCCAAGCTCAATTAAAATTACACCGATGATTTTCGGAATAGCTAAACCACTGCTTCAGAGCAAACATTATAGGGACCATGTGTTACTGTCTTAAATTGTGATTCCATTATTGACTGTCATCTGAGTCAATGGCAGAAAGAGCTGCAGATTGATTTAGGTTAGGTTTGAATTATTGTCACATCATAGCTACACAAGGGCTATTGGTGACGGGCTTCGTATTTTAGAACCACAGTCAAGTGATGAGCCGACACCTGAATAGGCAAGCAACGCAACCATTAAGGCCAACATTGTACGCAGCGATCAGACTTTGAAGGATATTTAAAGTGCACCCCTTACATGGGGTATTATTTGTCAAACATTTTTGGCTGCATGGGCCGTTTATAGGTCGGCAGTTATTTTGGCAATGCCTGGACCCGAACCTGGGACCTTTGGCATGCTAGGGGAATGCCTAATTGCCTGGGCTCCCCAGCCCCCACAGCAGCAAGAGCAGTAAATTGATTCATATCTTGCAGACAAATTTGAGGAAATTCTCAATTGACCATCTGAAAGTCAGGAAATTCTGGCCATCCTGAAAATGGATAAATCTGTCAGAAAACTCTGACGATCTTAAAACCATAAAAACCAACAATTGTAAAATTGCAAGTGACCCTTAAATCTGGAAACTGTCAAGCCGAAGACAGCAAATTAGGACAATTCTACTGTGAGGATGTCATTAATCCTTACTATGGTAAAAACTTAGCATAGGTTCCAAGACTCTGCTCAAAGAGAGAAGAAAAATAAGAACCGAAAGAAAATAACAGAAATTGAAAATATATATTTAAAACACTTCCAATAGCTTAATTCCAATTAAAAACAGTAGGCAAAAAGTTTGAGGAAAAACATAAAAACTATCAAAAAACAGAATTGTGTAAATTAATATTAAACAGAATGCAAAAATTAACTGATGTATTCTGTGAGTGTGCAACCATAATCAACATATTAAAATAGTGTGGGAAGCACAGAACAATTTTGATTGTTGAAAATCACACTGCAGATCTTTTCTGGAAATTCTACAACTGGGAATCCAAGTATCTAAGTTTTTTTTTATTTTTCAAATGAGCCAGCATTAATTTTCTCAGACAATAGGAGCTGTCGTACTCCCTTTGTTTCGTTATTTTAGTTCAAAAATAATGCACAGAAAAGTCAATAAATACCAAAAATAACTCAGAGACTGAGTATAAACTGAAGATAAATAACGTTGAGACTGAAAAATAACCATGAAATGGCATTATCCGTTCATATGATGAATCATACGATAGGTGATGAATGATTTTAGTAAGTACTTATCTATATCATCTTTATGGTTCAGACAAAACGACCAGAAATAGCGATTTTGGAGGAAAACCCCTGATAAAATTTACTGTTGCAGGCTCTAAATATATTGATAAATGTAAATTCTTTTAATTTTCCAGGCAAACCCCCTAACAGTGAATTAGCACTTTATTTTCACAACATTGCTAATTAAAGAGAATTAAAGATCTAAGTGGAAAAACGTGCCAAGTGACAAAAACATGAAACCAAGAAATGAGAGTTAATTTTTTTAGTTTGCAGTTATACCTTGTCCATCCAGAATGCAAGCCTCGAAAGCATTTTCCTCCCTTATTCCCGCATGTGGTTTTCTTTGAAACGGCATGTTCCCCGCCCCTCTACTTTAGTTTGAACTGACTGGATTGTTAACCTCACAACAGAATCTCAAACTCGCTAGGTTTAGAAAAGGAATTTACTCCCCGTTTCCTAGAAAACCAAGTAAAGGGAAGAAAGACTGGGATTGCATACTAAATAGACAAGGTATAGATCTGCTATAAATGGCACTTGCAAATGTTAGAAAATATACTGAACTAAAAGCTTATAAAAACAAAAAGGAGAAACATGTTATCTTTAAAGGACGGGATACAAAGGTTCATCGACACAAAACAACTTAATTTTCAAACATGTCACTTAGCAAGTTCTTCTGCTAACTCTTAAATTATTCAATTTGCTAGTTTTAAATTTTTTTACCAACAATGCAGATTATTAAGAATTGTTCGACTTTTACCTGCGTAGTCCCATCAGTAAAATCCTTGGCTTTTGGTCTTCCGAATCCGATCCATGGAGATCGTTATCCGGCTCGTCAGAGCCATACTCAAAGTCTTTGTTGTAGGAACCAACGACATAGTTGGAGTTAAACTCTGGGCCCTCTTCAAAAGACTGGAATTAAAAATTAAATATAAATTATTAAAAGGCAGTTTAGTTTAACCCTTTTAGTCCCTTTACCAAAAGAAATATCAAACTATGGCTAAATTTTACTAAAGTGAACAATCAAAATGCCTTTCTTCCAGTGTGTTTTTAACCCTTTCAGTCGCAGTGATGCCATTTAGCATCATTTTTCTGATCAATATTATTAAAAATTAATAGGGTTGGCATCTATTGGGATTATTAAAAAATATTTTCCAATTGGAAAAATTTGTAGAATCGAATGATGTGCTTTTTAATATCATAAATGGCTATAGACCATCGGAAAAAAAATTCTAATATGATGCCAAATTGTCATTGGGACTGAAAATCAGGATACCATATAAGGTTTTTACCGGTATTTTTACCATTTTTTTCCAATTAAGTCCAACTATCTGAACGCCGTTAGGTCCCAATAACTTCGTTTAATCGAGTTCAGTTACATGCATAAACATCAAAGCTATTTTTTTGACAGGGCATTTTTTCACCTAGCCTCAGATCCAATTACAAAGTTGCAAAGAGAGCTGGAAAAGTAGTTGTAAAAAAAATATTTTCCAATGTATAACTAACGTATAGGTAGGGTCCAGTCAGTTGGTTGTCATCTCTTGACAATGATGAATTCCATTGGGAAAACAATGCCACGAATGAGCCAGACACTATATCTTGTCACTAAAGTTCCCACATTGCTATCTAACTTATCACAACGGTAGAAATTTACTGAACGGTAACCCTTGGCGAAATTTCCAAAATCATGCCAAAAGTCGTCCGAAAACCCAACTGATATGATAGGATAGGTCTGAATACACCGGCTGTTTGGAAAACATCACATTGTGAAGTCAAAGAATTCAAATCATCAGTCAAAGTCAGAAGGTTACCACAAAAAATTATTTATCGCTAACTCCAAAAAAATCGTGCCAAGGGTTACCGTACAGTAAATCTGACCCTTTCACAACAACTAGATAGCACATGCAGGAACTTTAGTGACGATCTACACAGTAGTTTTGCCATGATTCTACAGAAAATCACAGTTTCAAGGTATTTCTGTTGTTGGGTCGCAAGAGTTAGTATAGGCCTCCCACCACTTATTGGCATTTATGACATGTGTTTTAGAAGAGTCCAAACTACATATAGCTGATGACACATAGATGATAGTGTACAATGTTTATCAAAGTTTGAAAATATGACCATTACTAATGTTTTGAGTCTTCAATATTTCAATATTCTATATCTATTAAATTTTCTTCAATATTCAAGTTTAATATTTAAAAGTAAATGCTCTACTAGTAGGGTCGAGTTTTATTTGAGATATTTATTATTGCCAAATGCTTTCTCTTTTGAATGTTTTTTTGACACACTCTGCCAAACTTTTCTGGACCCGCCCCTAAACATAGCAAAAAGTGTCAACTCAAGAAAGCTCTTTCACTTCACAAATTATACACTATACATCCCATTAACCAGGAGTATTATCACTACTTTTAGGGAAACTCGATATTTTTTGACAACAAAGAGAGGTTCTTTTATTATTTTAAAGGAATTATCTTAAAAACAACTAAAAAGTTTTCGTATTTTCATATGCAAGTTTTTAACTTTATAGTTTATTTATATTTAACTCAATTTCAAAGAAGATGTCAAAATGAAAAGTACAGTTAGTGATACTAGATAAACTACTGAAATGATAAAATACGAAATAAGTGCCAAGGTAACAAGTTAATAAGGAAATTGATAATTTTATTTTAATAAGGATTGAAGCAACATACTTACGAAATGATGTCACATCTATTTTCTAATTAATTTAACTAAAATAGCACTTTTAATTAAAATGAATGGCCGAAAATAATAGTACTAAAATAAATTTGTAGATTATTAAGAACTGGAAAGTTAAATTAAGCAATTAATAATATTGTTTAGAGGAAATAAAAAAAAAAATACATACCATTATATAAGAGAGTCAGTAATGTTTACAGGAATTTTTACACCACAGCACAGCTGATAAATATTTTCTCCTGCGTGCAAAATCATGTGATCAACTTTATCGAATGGGTGGTGTCGCCTCTATTCACCTGTTGACATAGATGAAGAATTTGTATTCAAATTAAACGTTTTCACAATTATTCTTTAATGATTAATTTTTATTTTGCTAAGTATTTCATTCTTTTTTCGTCCTTGGCCAAATTTTAAAAAGAAAGGTCATTAAAATTTTTTACTTCAGATTCAGCAAACATTGCAACTCAACTCCATCATTTAATTGTTCGAAAAGGAAAAGAATGTGGTGTCCATATTTTTTGTGTTGCATGTGTTTGAAAAGCAAACAAACATCGGGAATCTATTAATTCGAATAAATAGATTGTGAAAAATGTCCGACAATCCCACTCCTGGCTTCGGCCGTGGCGGGAGGGGTGCTGCGCTTCTCGCGGCCCTTCAGAGCCAGCCAAGACGACCTGGTCAAACATCTCCACCTGCTGAGGCGCCAGAGAAGGAGCCTGAACCCGAGCAGCCCAAGCCCCTAGGCCGAGGGGCCTTTATACAGTCCCTTCTTGGGGGCAGGGGCCGTGCCATACCCCCCACTGTCGCCTCACCACCCCCGCCACAACAAGCGACCCATGCTCCAGATCCCCCCTTGATCATGGGCCGAGGCAGAGGTCTCGCCTTGAGCAGTCTCTTGGCGTCCAAGGACCCTAGTCCTGCACAATCAGTGACCAGTCCTGTACAATCGTCGTCTCAAGTGACCAGTCCTGTACAATCTACGTGTTCAGTTCCTAGTTCTGTACAATCTACGCGTTCAGTTACCAGTCCTGTACCTTCCCAAAGAAGTGTTTCGCCTCCAGTGTCGGAATTGGAACAACTGGACATCGGGAAATACAGGGGCGAATCTGGACAGCGTCTGAACTTAGAAGTGAACTATGTGTACCTGAAAACTCCGGTGGGGAAAGGTATCTACGAGTACCATGTTGACTTTCAGCCCCTCGTGGACAGTAAACAAATGAAGTTTAAGTTAATGGGCGATCCCACCATAAGGGAGGTCATTGGAGGTGTGAAGACCTTTGACGGCATGAAGTTGTATCTCCCCTTGAAGTTGGAACCATCTCCTATGAGTTTCAGTGTACAAATGCCCACAGATCAAAGCCTTGTGACTGTTACGTTGAAGCTGGTTAAAAAGAGCTTGTCGTCCGATTTGATACATTTGTACAACTTGTTGTTTCGCAAGGCCATGAGGATTTTAAAGATGACACAGGTAAATATATTCTAAAATGGGCCGTTTGTAATTAGGGTTATTCCATGGAAAGGTGCACCAGGTAATTGTCAAATGTCATCGTATGTATATATTTTATATTTGCACTCAAATTAGACAGTAAATTTTTATCGAGACATTCTAAGATGACATCTCAATATATTTGTCAATTCTCAGTATAATGATCGTAATGTCTCATTATTTTTACAATTATTGCTTTAGTTTGGAACATTTTGTTCAACCACACTTTAAAACACATTCTAACAAACATTTATTTCCCTTGTAGAGAAGTTACAGTGGTTTAGTTTTGTTATTTTTATAATTTTAAGTTCAAGCATTCAGCTGTTTAGCATCTAGTAATTTTTGCTTATTTATGGGAAATTCAGTGTTATCATTATCGTTTTAAATGGATTGGTCAACCGAAACGTCAGGAACATCAATCATCCATCATAATATTCGTAGTTGTACAATAGTCTTGTTTTTTCTATTTCAGGACAGATGTTAGTCAATCAAATCTTTTAGGTATTTTGTTACTGTAAAAATTTGGTTGATTTTCACAAATTTGGTATTTTGTTGACTTTTTAACAACCACGATTGATAGAAAAGAGCGTTTAAAAAAAAGTTTTTAGTTATCTTGCTAAGAACATGGATAAAAATCCCTAAAATCGTACATAAAGGCTATTCACAATACCTTTATCCTAATTGTGCCAACTGGGGGAATGATTGCCAGAAAAAATTATCACCTAATGCCTGCGCAGAAAATGCACCTAGGGTGACCTTACAGGAAGTCTGATCCTTTTGTTACTTTGAAGTTAGAAAGATGATAGTGGCCAATCTGCGTTGCTGTGTCATCATAACCTGTTGTTTAGGTCTCCTGAACACACTAATTATTTATTAAATAATTAATAAACTAAATAGTGATTCTGAATTTTTGAGAAATATTTAATTATTTCTGCTATGGTTTTTCTTTTTAAAATTAATAGTTTAGATATTATGTAGTACATTTGTAACTTCAACATAAAACCTAAGCAGGATATTTATGTACATAAAATAAAATTTAGGGATGCACCGAATAATCGGTTACTATTCGGTATTCGGCCACTTTAGTCGCATCATATTTGATTTGGCTGAATAGCTTACCTATTCGGCCGAACAGTGAAAATTAAAAACATTCAAATTTGTTCAAGTTATCTTATAAAATTTCAAAAAATTCCTAAACTGGACTTGTTTTCTTTTAGCCTCAAATTCGTAAGTTATACACAACAGCTAGTTACAAACTAGTTAGTTTATTTAAACAACAATTATAATTTTTTCACTAAAAGGTTAAAAAAAATTGTATAATTGAATTGTAAGCTATGGTTTTTATATATATATTTTTATTCTTCACCAGATCCACATACTTCAATGTTTTTGTTTTCATACTTTTGTGTTAGGATTTTACCAATTTACACTTTCTAAAAAGCTTGTATTAATAACAAATGAGTACTACTTTATTCTGTGTTGCTTCAATCAAAAGTTTAATAGCTATTTTGTATTAAAATTATTGTATGATTGTGTACTTATATGTTTATGTTGAATTGAAATTGATGACAACTTATTTTAGATCCAACAATAAAAAAAATTGGTTTTGGCAAGCGGAATATTCGTTATTTGGCTAAATTTGGTATTTGATGGATCCCTAATAAAATTTATTAATTTTAAGTCAGTTAAATGTTTATTTTACAATCAAAATTATAATTTGCTTTAGCTTAATTATATACTAAATGTATCCATGTTAATTTTTTTAAAAATACTTATAGGTTGGACGGAACTATTTTGACCCTAAAGGAGGGATACCAGTTCCTCAGCACAAGTTAGAAATTTGGCCTGGCTACGTTACTGCTGTTCAGGAATACGAAGGTGGAGTTATGTTGAACTGTGATGCCTCATTCAAAGTTCTCAGGACAATAACTGCCAGAGATGTGATGCAAGATGCATCTAGACAGAGAGGAGACATGAAAGAAGCTGTCACCAAAGCATTGCTGGGATGTGTGGCCATGACCAGGTACAACAACAAAACTTATAAAATAGATGACATTGCCTGGGACATGAACCCTATGTCCACTTTCGTGACCAAAGGGGGACCCGAAACGACCTTCAAGGACTATTACAAGAGAGCGTACGACATTGAGATTCGAGACATGAACCAGCCCCTTCTGATCAACAAGGCCAAAAAGAAAGACCTCAAAGAAGGAGAGGAAGACAAGTTGATTTGCCTTATTCCGGAGCTTTGCTTCATGACAGGTCTCACTGACGCCATGAGGAGTGACTTCAAGGTCATGAAGGACGTTGCCTCCTATACGAG
Organism: Hylyphantes graminicola; assembly: GCA_023701765.1. Taxonomy (NCBI): domain Eukaryota; kingdom Metazoa; phylum Arthropoda; class Arachnida; order Araneae; family Linyphiidae; genus Hylyphantes; species Hylyphantes graminicola. The sequence goes on along the minus strand of CM043117.1, from coordinate 71,230,794 downwards.
AGTGCAACCGGAAAGTCGACAACTGACACTCCAAAAATTCATCGATAATGTCCGTAACAACCCTGAAGCTAGACAGTGTTTTGACAGCTGGAATCTCGAATTGGATCCCAAACCCATCTCCCTCGATGGCCGACAGCTGCAGTCGGAGACTCTTTTGTTCGGTCGAGGATTCAAGGGCAATGCCGGCCCAGATGCCGACTGGGGCCGGATGGTGACTTCCAAGAGTGTCCTCGTTCCGGTCCACTTCGAGAAATGGGCCGTGATCTTTCCCAAGAGAGATGGCAACAAGATCAGGGAGTTCACAACCATGCTGCGGAACGTATGTCCCGCCATGGGCATCAACGTGGGCGATCCGCAGTACGTCGAGATCTTAAATGACCGCACTGAAACCTACTGCCAAGCCCTGAAGGACATCATCAACCCCAGTGTCCAAATTGTTGTGATAATCTTCCCGACCCCGAGAGACGACAGGTACAGCGCTGTCAAGAAACTGTGCTGCATCGAGAGGCCAGTGCCTTCCCAAGTCATCAACCTCAAGACGATCAGCGATGGGCGCAAGCTGCGCAGTGTTGTGCAGAAGATAGCCCTGCAGATGAACTGCAAGCTTGGTGGCGAGCTTTGGGCTGTGCCTATCCCTCTCGAAGGGTTGATGGTGTGTGGCATGGACACTTACCATGATAATTCCAATGGCCGAAGGTCCGTCTTGGCTTTTGTGGCCAGCATAAATCAAAATCGTACTCGATGGTTCAGCAAGACCAAGATACAGAATCAAGGACAAGAAGTTGCTGACTGTCTGGCTGTTCTCTTCTTGGAGGCCATAAGAAAATACTTTCAGGTAAAGTTTTATCACGAGGTCTATAATATCCTATCACAAGGTCTATAATATCCTAATTTTATATTACTTTTCAATAATTTTAGTTCTGATTTCATTTCGGATATTAAACTACAAACTTTTAAAAGTTGAATCTATTTTTCCTTTGTTAATATTTTCCATTGATTTTCAAAAAGTTAATCATGCATTTTTTTAGAGTTATTTTTTAAAAAAAAGTACTTGATTTCAGGAATTATGCATTTATTAAATTATTGTTACACTTGTTACCAGAAAGTAAAAGGCTGTTCGTCACAATTACATTAAATTGACTTCTATCTTGGACTGGAAAGCAAAACTTTATAATTTTATTTTAATTCCAGTTAGAAGAAAAACTTGAGGCAGAAAGCACATACAAAACCATTTATTAAATCCTAAATATGATTTGATCTAACACAATTGATAACAGTCTTTAAAAAATTTGATCAGATTCTTTTTCTGTAATTTACCACTCTCACATAAGTATTAAATACCCAGTATTATGTCCTACTTTTCATGAAATTAACTTTGAACGCAGGGCCGGATTTAAAGATTTGTGGCCTGTAGGCTATACGATCAATTTGCAGCCCCTGTTACAATATTCTTCGCTTTAACAAAGGGTTTTTCTTCTCCTTTAATGGAGTGATTTTTAAAATTAATACATTCTTCAATTGAATCTGAATCTAGATCATTTGAATAGAGATCATAAACTAGTGGCCACGTTTATTATTAAATCATCAGACTATTTATTGACTATAATTGTGTTTAGAATGTAGTTGCGGTTTAAACATTAGTGTAAATTATTTGTTTCTTTCTTAAAAATATAAGTGTCTTTATAATATTTTTTATGCCAAATGCTGCTTTAATTAGTCTTAAAATTTGCCGCCCCAAAATATTCGCCGCTCTAGGCTACAGCCTACTTAGAAATCCGGCCCTGTCACTTATTAGGTACTACGTTTCGATATTAAATCTATAATAATAAAAGAAAGAGTCTGTCTGCGGATCGCAAAAGACCTACTTAGACTGCTCTAAAAAATTCAAAATTTTTAATATAGATGCCTTTTAATACCTACGTGTGCACCTGAGGCTTAGTTTTTTCATCTTTGATTGTGATTTTTAATTAATATAATTAGTTTAAAAAAACGTCATCCACGTGGGATTGCGGGACCATAACAGGGCTTGAAAACACATGGACCGGGCCGGAACGGGGGCTTGACGCCATCCTCTATTAGTTTGATTGATTGAGTTTGGTTGAGATATGGGCTCGCCCTAAGGCTGCTTCACCCTCTATTAGTGTTTGCTTTTTTAAGTGTGCATGCGCCAACACGAATTTAATTTTGCTTTGATTTTGAGTGTATTTTCACAAGTAAGCTTGCCTCTAAATAAAGGAAGCAATGCGAAGGTAACGGGTTCCCAGTAAGGCGGGACCATACTGCTAGTTCAATAATAATTGAACAGTTATTACTAAACGTTTTTCTCGTCTTGCTCCCAGGTGAACCACAAACTCCCAGACCGAATCATCATGTACCGCGACGGCGTGGGCGACGGCCAGATGGAGATGATCTCCAAGTACGAGGTCGAGCAGATGAGCTCCTGCTTCAAGCACTTCACCAAGGACTACAGCCCGCAGCTCACGGTGGTCGTGGTCCAGAAACGGATAAACACCCGGATGTACGGGGTGGAGCAGCAGGGCAACCGCAAGATGCTCAAGAACCCGGCCCCGGGCACCATCCTCGACCACACCGTGACCCGTAAAGGGTGGTACGACTTCTTCCTCATCTCCCAGCATGTCCGACAAGGTACCGTGACCCCCACCCACTATGTGGTCATACACGACTCCAGTAATCTGAAGCCGGAGTACGTACAGAGGATATCGTTCAAGATGACCCATCTGTACTATAATTGGCCGGGGACTGTACGGGTTCCCGCGCCATGCCAGTATGCCCATAAGCTGGCGTATTTGGTCGGACAGAATCTTCATAAGGACACGGCGGCTGAGCTTTCGGACAGATTGTTTTATTTGTAGAATCCTTCTTGTTGCGCCAAAGTACAATCGACTTCGATACTTATTATTTTTATGTTATTTTTTTCTTCAGTAATTAAAAGTCCATTTATTTGTTGTAGTAGTAAAGGACATACGTCTTCATTCTTTGTAAAATGACATTTTTTTTTTCATTTTTTAAGTTTTTAATTTAGTTTGCTAGCTTAATTTTAAGTCATTGTATTATCCATCAATACGGTCAAGCATTTAATGATAGAAAATGTTGTTTTCGGTTGTGAATTTCGAACAGCAAGACAACTGTAAAATTTAAAAGAACCCGGCTCCAGCGCACCATTCTCAACCACACCGTAACCCGTAATGGATGGTTAGACTTCTTCCTTATATCTCATCATGTCTGACAAGGTACCGTGATCCCTATCCACTATGTGGTCATACATTCAGTAATCTGAAGCCGTAGTAGGCACAGAGGATATTGTTCAAGATAACCCATTTGTACTATAATCAGCTGGGTACAGTACAGGTCCCGTCGCCATGCCAGTATGCCCATAAGCTGCCGTATTTGGTCATACAGAATCTTCATAAGGACACTGCTGCTGAGCTTTCAGACACATTGTTTTATTTGTGGGATCATTATTGTTGTGTCATCAATAATCAAAAAACTATACTTGTTATTTGGTAGTATATTTTTTTGTTCAGTACTTAAAGGCCAATTTTTTTTGTTGTATTACTACTTGAAAGACATGTCTTCATTGTTTCTGTTAAAGTACAGTCAACTTCAATATTTGTTATTTTGATGGCATTTTGTTTTTCAATTCTTAAAAGACCCATTTATTTGTTTTAGTAGTAGTTTAAGGACATATCTTCATTGTTTGTTAAACATTGTTTTTTCATTGTAATTTTTTTTTTAAAATTTAGTTTGCTTGGATAGTTAATTTAAAATCAGCATATTATGGTTCAATAAGGTCAAACATTTAATGATAAGAGATATTTTTTTATGAAGGGTGGCATCTTTTAATTTTTTTGATATTTCTTTTAAACTATTATTTGCCCTAACTTACCAAAATTTTTGGAGGTTTATAAAAAAATTTGACATACATTTATATAAGTTATCAAAAAATGCTGCACTAATCCCTAAAAATTCTTTTAGTCAAGAAAACTTGTTTTTGTTTAGTTGCATTTTCACACATTCCATCTGAGTACGAATGTTATTATATCTATGTGTTCAATGTTTGCTTCATTAAATTCAATCATATATCTTGTATGTGTTCATGTATATTTTTTTAATAGACACAGAAAAATCAGTATATCTTGATTCCTATGTTATCTAAAACTGCAAGAAAGGGGTTTAGCCTTAGATGATAGTTTAAGTAACGAAATCCTTATAAATTAGCATATTAAATTCATGCAACTGCAACATTGAGGTTTTTTTTATAAAATTAAATTAATTTATCATTTATGGAGCTTAAAATCTTTTTTTAACATAATTATTTTATACATAATAGAAAAATTACTAATGCTGTTATTAGAAAATGAGAATTATTTTAAAATTGAGAAAGCTCCATTCACTACATTGATTAATTAATCAAAACCTCATTTTCATTTCCTGTGGAACTGTTGCCGCTCAAGACAACGTCGTGCCCATTGCAGTATTTTCTTTGAAATTGAAATGCCCTGGAAAACTGAAGGTGGGAAATTGACTATAAGTCCTAAACATTTAATTCGGTGCAGAAATAACTGAAATAGAGGTCTGAAATCCTTGACTGGTTGGCAAAACCATATGTTTGGCTCTTTGAAGAAATTCCGCCAAGTTGCAGGACATGTTACTTTGATGATAGGCAAACACTTCTTGCTCCAATACAAAATATAGAATTGTAAATTAATTTTTAAACGGCTTTTCAAGTTCTCTGGAATTTTTATTATTTTTTTTGAGAATGCAGGAAGAAAACAAACTTTACCAAATCGAACTAATGTTTATTAAGTGATACCACAAAACTTTTTAAAAATTCTGGATACTCTGCAAAAATGTCCCAGTTTTGACTTCATTCCATTTCCCTGTGAGAATCTGATACAATATGAGTAAACTCTGTATTAAGTAGAGGCAGTGATAATTTTCATCCACTTTTTGAAGTTGGTTTAAATATTAAAATTTTGTAATAAATACTTTTACAATAAAATTCTAATTAAGTTTCATAAAGTGCCAGCCCTAGCTACATTTATCACATTAAAAAAAAGTTGTAGAAATATTCAAAAACAGTTGGAGTAAGAGTAGTAAGAAAATTATTTGTTTTCCTTTTGCATAAACAGACTTCGGGTTGGAGCCCCATTGGCACCAGGGTTGTCAAAAACCCGGGTTTTTTCATAAAAAACCCAACCCACTTGGGTTTTTGGGGTTTTTTCATGTATTTTGGATATTTTTGTCTGGGTTTTGTGGTTCATTTAGTGAAGTTTTAATTATTTGTAAAAAATGTAAGAACTAACAGAACAAGCAAAAAAATTAGTCAGGTCGCTTGAATCGAAAGGAATTAAAAAAAGAATGGTAGACGTTGTTAAAGAATAAAGAAACTGGTTTGCATTGATTATAATCCGGAATATTGCAATTTAAAAGAGAATAATTAAAAAAACTGCTAATTGCATTAAGAGATAATGAAGAATGTTGCAATTTAAATTTATAAATGATTATCTAGAAAAGAACCAAATATTGCTTGCGTATGTGTAAAATTATGTAACCGCCAGAATATAGTAACTGTATACATTTAAATTTTTAAACATATTTTAAAAATTTAAGGAACAAAACATATTAAGAATAATAATAAAAGATTAATTAAAAATGATATGAAATATATTTTTTGTTTGCATAAAAAATTTGAACTTTTAAAAAAAATTTCAATAAAAAGGATTTAAGTTCAATTACCCACTTGGGTTTTTTCAAGTGGGTTTTTTCGGGTTGGGTAAAATCATACCAACCCTGATTGGCACTTCCCATAAGTACATATGTAAGATATGTCCATGCTACGAATGGTGTTCTCGCTTGAGTTAAGTGTAACTAAATTTTTTGGTCATACCTTGGAAGGTATACCAGGTCATATTTGGAAGATAAACCAGAGTACATTTATAAAATTCAATTATTTCATAGTTGGGAAATTAAGTCTCTAATCTTATGTTTCTTTGAAAAGAAAAGTAATTCCATTACTCTTTAACGTTTTGTTCATTTGTGTTCATGTTTTTCATTCACATTCATAAACAAAATCGCCTAATTTTTTTTAGTCGATGGTTTTTAAATGAAACCACCTTAAAACCATACCTTAATGTATGTATAGTTTCTGTTCACTTCTGTGTATCAGTATCATTGATTTTTTCTTGTATTAGAAATATTGTAGTCTTATTTTCATTAGAGGTTTTTCATGTAAAAGTTTTGAAGATGCTATGATGACCACCGTGTTCTATTATGTATAAAAAAGAATGTTCAAATGATACGATACTGTTGTGCACAATTTAATGTTGAATGTTTGTGTAAAGTTATTAATAAAAATTGTCATAAAATTTGTTAATATTCTATGTATATTAAGACCTTGTAAGTGAATGTGATATGTCGTACAAATCTCTATAAAGTTATATTAACCCTTCTTTCTTAATAAATGGCAATCCATCGAACAAGTTCTCACGTTTTAATAGGTGTCAATACATTCTTTCCCAAAGAAACTGCAGACGCAGCAGAATTTGTTTCGACTTCTGATCCACTCTTCTCACAACCATTAAAAATAGTCACTTTTCTACTATTAGACTTCAAGATGTGAGGTTGTGTGATTTTTTTTGCTGCGGAGCTTTGACTCCACCCCAGTTCTTTACAAACTCTAAAATTTGCTTTATTTACAATAAACCAATCTTTGGGAAATGTTATTCTACCGCTGCTTTTGTTTGTGTGTGCACATTTTTAGTTTAGCATTTAGAATAAGCATATTTTCGTCATTTGCCATTTATATTAATCTACCTAAAGAATATGCGGGTTATTTTAAGTTAAAGATTATAGTATTATAATTTTTTGCATTTTGAAATTCTTTTATCATGTTATTTCACTGAATTTGTAATGTAACTTTAAAAGATTTTTCTAGATATATGCATAGAATAATTTCCTTATTTTGTTTTTCTTATCATAATGTGAATGATATTCTTCGGACTTGGTCAACAGCAGTATCTATAAGTGTTTTTTTTAAAACATGCCATTAGAATATGTACTCTTCGTCGATTGATCTTTTGCTCCAGTTGACATAGCAGCGTTCCAAGGAAATTATGCTTACCAGGAAATGTTCCAGTTTTTAATAAATTTGGTACGTCTTGCCTTCTAGGAAGCTGTACATGCTAGGAAATATCAAAAGTCTGGTATAGCTCTATAACATAGGAACTGTCGTGACGGTTTCAGAACAGAAATATTGTAAGTCACTTGCAGATACTGCTGATAACCTACTTAAGGGTATAAGGGTAAGTATGTTGTATATCGGTAATGTTAAATTGGCCAATTACAATGTACCTTTTCACAATAACTATTGTTCAGATCATCTTAAAATTTTCTGTGTGTGTTGTACCAACCTTATATATTAATCTGAGGTTAAAACTTTTTTGTAATAACTGTTAGATTTTTTTTAAATAAAATAAGTTTTAAAGTACCCAAAAAATCAGGAAATTTTTCACTTTTTTGCCCCATAAAAATTTTTTTCACTTTAGTTTTATTAAAATTTATAACCTCAGATTAATCTATACTATGTGGGCAGTTCTACCATAATTTTTAATTTCAGGTATTAAAAACTTGTAAAATTTATTTTTTCAAAATCACTTTAAATGCTTATCAAAAGGTTTATAAGGGTTCTAGAATTACGAAAAAAAGTTTAGCAAAGCTCATTTGTAAAAAACAAGAAGTTATAATAAGGGACGGCAGTTTTTTAAAAACACCGATTCTAAAGAAACCGGTCTAAACCGGCCTTACGAAACTAACTGTTTTTCAATGAAGCCGAAATCGCAAAAAACCGGTTAGTCCTAAAACTGGTTTCGGTTTTCCATCCCTAGATCATTACGACGGTAAGGATCGGAAGGTCAGGAACGGAAGGAAAGGACATTCACACTGTTTTCCGGTCTTTTTTGTGTTGAAACTAACTCCAGTTTAATAAAAATGGATTTTTTTATTTCTTGTACTCCACTTAAACATATTTATAGAAAAAAAAATCAATTATCAAGCAAAAATTAACCTTAAATGTGGGAGACTGTAAGGAAAGCAATAAAGCCTCGCAGCCAATTTCACTGAGTTTTTTTAAATTTTGGGCTTATTGGTGAATTTTAGCAAAAATATGTGGCTACTAACTGAAATATCAGATTTCTGCAATACAATTTGCATGTTTGAAGAATCACGGTAGCTCAATCCAGTACCTCTCTTCACCACTTTACGAATGAGGTCAGTGAATGTACCAAAACCCAGGGACAAAGTTAGGAGACGAGAAAAACGCATTATAAATGTTAAAAGCCAAAATTCAATGGAAGGAAATCGTTAAGCTACAGTATTAGTTCAATTTAAAATCCAAATGAATGTAATTTTTAGCTAAAAAAAGTATTAGATTGAGCCCTAAACTAAAAATTTGACATTCGGGACACACGATGGTAAGGACTTTTCTGCATTGTTTTGTGTTTTAAAATTTTTTTGGAGTTTCTTTGCTTTAAAATTAAGTTTTGCAATTATAAAAGGACCAGTCTTTTAGTATGATAATAAAAAATGGTGAAGAAATATTAATTTTTTTTAAAGTTATGCCCAAGGGACATAAAATTAAAAATTATGGTAGAATTGCCCATGTATTACATCATATAAAAAAAATTACGATGAAACTTAGCATAGTTTTTGAGAAAAGGTACTTCGAAGTTAAAAAACTCAAGTTCTGAGAAAAACGCGTTTGAAGTTTTTATTGTTAACTTATTTCCTTACGAAGCCATGACATTAAAATGGCTTTTTATGTCAAAAATATTTTTCCAATCGTCTTGATACTTGGTGACATTATTAATTAAACTTGTAATAGTATTTTAAGCCAATAATTTTTGTTATGATTTTTTCACAAATTTTAGGGTATTGAACCCCCTTAAGAAAATTGTAATCTGTATTATGTATGCAAGGGTCAAGTGTATACCCCTTTCAGTGCCAGTGATGCCATTTGGCATCATTCTGTTTCTGATCATAACTTTAAAAAAAAATCGGGCTGACATCTAGAGGGATTAATGAAAAGTATTTTCTAATGGAAAAAAGTTTGAAGAATGGAATGATGTTCTTTTTGATATCATAAATAGTTATAGACGATCGGAATTTTTTTTTCTAAAATGATGATGCCGAATTGTCTGGGACTGAAATTGATATGAAGTGCATTGTTTGAAGTTCCCTTTTTAAGAAACTGATTAAGATGTGTTATTTGTAAATTGGCTTGTTTCAGGTGATGTAGTTCTTTTAAGCTCTCATTCTTGATTTTTCTTTTCCAATTGGCGGTCTTTTTCCCACCTGACATTGATTCACCAATCAAGGTTTGAGGAATAATTTATTTTCATTCAGCAATTATGTTGCTACTTATGTCCCGAAACCTGCCAATGGGGAATATTCATGTGACGTCACATAGTTTGTTATCCTACAGCTCTCGAACCATGAGCTAATGTTATCCTATTCAGCTCTCGAACCACGTGCTAATGTTATCCTACTGCTCTAACCTGTCTAACTGTTTGTTTTCGTACAGCGATTTGGAATTGAAGCTCAGATGGATATGGCCTTGAATGTCCCCCATTGAGTAAAACTTACTTTTCAAGAGTAATTGTAATATAACCAATATTTTTCAAAGGAATAAAGTGTACTGATTATTATGTTGGTATTTATTAATTCTGATTACCATTTTGTTGCCCCGGTAGTATAGACTTATTCGTGCTGGTGGAAAAAAATACTCTAAAAATCACTGGGCGATATACATGCTCGTTCAATTTGTGGAGAGGAAAATCCCGACGGCGTTAGCAAAGTTTCGATGGGTGCCCGCTCATGTATCGACCTCGTCACTTGACCAGGTTTTTAAATTACGAGGGCGTAATTGGCTGCATTAAATCTATAATGGAGACTAGAAATAGGTAGCTGGAAATAATTGCATTACATGACCATTTTAGACAATTTAACCGAAATTGTTTCTTTGTATTTGCAATTTTTTTTTAGTTACTACTTGAATTTATTAACTTCTTAAATGATTCTAAAGGGCTGCTTCATACTTTAATATTCAATAAAATGTACACTTTGGAGTCCTAATACTGGGTATGGTGTCGCTACTAAATGTTGGTGTTGGGTGTCGGCTCATCATTTGACTATGATTCCAAATTACGATGCCCGTTGCCAATAGTGCAGCCCTCATAAGGCTTTAGTGTGGCAATAATTTAACTCAGTCAGTAAAATTGATTAATTTCAGTTTGCAGATGTGGTTTTAAGGTTAGTTATAATTTTAGAGCTAGTAGAAAAGAGTGTTATAAGTGACAAAAAGGAGAAAACAAGAAACTTACCTTTTAAGTTTGCACTTAAATACGTTAAAAACAGTACTTGCAAATGGTAAAAAATATTCTTAAATTTAAGTTTATGAAAAGGAGGGAATTAGTTATCTTCAAAAGATATAATATGTTCAATGACACAGAAATCTCATATTTTCGAAAATGTCACTTAGCATGTTCAACCACTGAAACCTTAAATCAGCATGTTTCAGATATAGCAGGAGTGTACAACTGGGATGTGAAGCGAAGAGCTGCGGAAAACGATAAATCTGCGCCAACGCTTTAACCCTGTAATGCATGATTTTTTTTATCCCGGAAAATATATTCGTATCATAAATACTGAAAAAAATTAACTGCATTGGAATTTAAATAATTTCAATTTTTGACGTATGGCAAAAACCAACTACAAAATTCCAATTTTGATGAGAATGATTAGAAAACTATTAAATATATTTTAAAATAACCCTTTCGAATTATAATTATTTTTTCAAAACAATTTATTTTTATATTTAGTACTAATATTATTATACTTTGAATACTGCCAAAGACGTAATTTCACAACACTTAATAACTTCACTCTTTAATTTTGAATATACTTTTACTACTGTCATCTATGAGGGTCATTAGTAGATAAAACTTCAAAATGGAATGTAACAGATGGAAAAAAAATAATGCAGTTTTGTCGAGAGGGAGCTCTACTTTATAAAGTGGATGTTGTTGTTGTTGCCGATCCCCAAAGTCCAGCGGAGCTAGACTAGGTCCATGAAGCCAAACACCCCGAGAAAGTCCAGGACCAGCAATGGGCTCTCCAGGAGATCTTGATAATTGAGGCCCAGGCACTCCAAGATGTGGGATGGTGAAGCCTGCGCAGAGGAGCACTTGGTGCATGTGTCAAAAGTTCTCAAACCATTTGAAAATGTCATAGTTCTGAGGTGCCCACTGAGGAAACGGGTGATTGCAGTCTGACCCGGCCTGTCACATTTAAGCGCCAAGGAGCCGCCAGGTCGATGGCATCGATACCATTGATGTACTGGGGGGGGTGGACCATTTCGTTTTTTCCCGCGACTTAGCTCTTGAGTAAGCCTCTGAGTAGGTAAGAGGCTCAAGTGGAACCAATACTTCACTAGCTCCCGCTTTGGCCAGCGCATCTGCCATTTCGTTCCCTTCGAGATCGACATGAGAGGGAATCCACTGTATGTGGATTTGATGATCTATGGACAGTTCTTTTAGCTTTTTGAGGATAGAAACTCCCACTTTGTCTCTTACACCGGACCAATTAGCCAAGTGCTGGACAGAACTCTTGCTATCAGTTAGGATCCATATTTCTTTCCCTGCTGAAGCAGTCGCAATATATTCAAGGCTTTCGTTAATGGCAATAAGCTCGCTACGAAAGACAGAGCAGCCGTCGGGATTATAAAGTGGATTATGTTGCTTGTTGCCATATGGCAACAGTATGCATTAGAGCAGAGGTTCCCAACCGGTGGTACGCGTACCACTGGTGGTACGCGGGAATATTTCAGGTGGTACGCGTGAGTGATGTGAACAACATGATGATATCAATAGCTTATGTACGCATGTGCACTGTGCAGTTACTTGTGCGAGTTGATTTTCAGAACTTTAGTAGAAAAAAACATAGAAGCAGAATAGGCTTTGAAGAGGACTTAGTGAAGATTGGTTAGATTAGCTTGGAATTATCGTAGCACTAGAGCAATACGAGAGCTATTCTTAGTGAAGATAAGTTCCATAACTCCTAATGGTGATATTTTAATAGCAGGGAAACAACAAGTTTCGCACTTAAGAAATGTAAAAGTATAATTTAAATGGTGATTATTTTTTGCTGAGGCTAGAACTATTTTTTATTTCTAAGTTTTTAGACCTGTAAGTAATAAATAAAACTGTAAATTAATGCCATTTTAATCTTTTTCTCTTTTATTGTAAACATGTTAAAAATAAGCAAATATCTAACCATTAAATACGAAGTTTTCTCAGGGATTTTACTCAAAAAAAACCTTTTGAACTCTTTTAGAAGGGTGAATGTTATACTTTTATTAAAATATTTAGATCTGGTGGTACGCCAAAAATTCTCAAAAAGTCAAGTGGTACGCAGGTGCAAAAAGGTTGGGAACCCCTGCATTAGAGGGTTAACGGTGAGGAGTTTTTCTATGTACTTTCGAACTTATATGTATCTCCATCCTTTGTTGCTTGAAAACTTATTGAAACGAGATGTGGCACTCATTGGATTGCTCAAGTTTAATTCATTGCCGAAATTAAATATATAAAAAACTTCAAAGGTTGGCAATTAACTTTCATCGATAAGATAACGATATTTCGGAATTGAAATAAAAGTTTTGAAAATTATTTTATGATTGTTTCACTAGTTGTAGTAGTATTTGCTTTGTACCCTTTTAGTAAACATGTATGTTTCTGTTTTCTTTTTATAACACCTTCAGACTGAACACAATAGGGTCAAGTGGGGTAAGTGTGATAGGGTTTCTGCATTTTTCATTAAGAAAATTCGTTCTCTGCTTCAAGTAAATTCCAAATCCTAAAATTGGTAGTGAATTATTATAAGAAACATACAAATGTAGAAAAAAAATTATATGTTTGAATTCCAATTTTAAGTGTACAAAATTTGCATTTCAAAACCATTGCTGTTTTATCACACTTACCCCACATAGGAAAACCCACATAAAAAGAAGACAGTTGCACTTAAATTCAAAAGCTCAAAACTTTCTTTAAACAAAAAATAATGTCAATATTTCTTTTTAGTTTAATTATAAGTGGTCTAATGTTATATATTGCAAACTTTCAGATTTTTAGAATGATTTCCAAAGTTACAAGAGCTGTTTATCACACTTACCCCCAATCACACTTACCCCACTTGACCCTACTTAATTTTATTGAGAAACAAAATAATAAGGCAATGAGTTATGGCACAAAATTCAAAATATACTGGAAAATTAACAAGTGAAAGTTCAAATTCGCTGCTGTTCAAATGCTGTTTTATTCATCATGGAAATACAAGGAGAAGGCGTAAGCAATCTCTTGCTTTTATATTGTAGCTCGATAAGGTGCGGTCATCTTCCAGACGCTCTCCATTAAAAATGAACTGCTGAAGATACGGAGGAACACCCGCTTTGGCCTTCATTCTATCTTTCACTTTTGCAATCGTGTCACTTGCTTCAACTTCCAAAGGACATGATGCCCAGGTTGAAATTACATCTGGAAAATGTTTGCTTGTTAGCTTCGCATGCTGGAATCCAGCAAAATAAAAAAGCATAAACTAGCAGGAATAGTTGCTGGTTACAGCATGGAATTCCAGCTTGCCATGTGCCGAATTCGAACGCTATTTTTGCTTGTCCAGCATAGTTTTCCAGCATACAATGGTGGTTTTTTATGCTTGTCCAGCTTACAAAACTAGCATGGGTTGCTAGAAAATTTTGCTGGGCCCAGCATACAAAAAATAGCATGGTATGCTTTTCCGCTTTGCTTTTCTAGCATGAATATAAAAGCTTCGGAAACTGGATACTAGAGGGCGACACTAAAGAAAGTAACAATTTCAAAAATGCATTTATGTGTACGGACTACGGAGAATAAAAAAACCCTCAAGGCTGACTTCTTATTCTTCTCCTTGGTTCCCGGTTGGGGAATCGAACTGGGGATCTACTGCTTCGCAGTCCGACGCCTTTGCCAACTGAGCCAATCAGTCATACTTGATTGTAGCCCAGTACAGTTGTTAAACATTAGCCCGCAGTACTCATGTTCAGTTTAAGTTAATGTATTGCAGGCGCACTGTCTTGCTTGGATAATTAATTTTATCAATAAGGGCTCTATTAGAGAAATTAGCATGCAGTTTTTTTTTTAATTTTTAACTGCCAGATTTTTAAGATTTCAATCAATGTCATTTTTTTCCTTTAAATGAAAAAAAAGGTATGTAAAGTTTCATTAAAATTAACCATATTTATCAATTTTTGTTATAATCCAGAGTGGTCTCGTGTAACTTCTCATTATTAATTTCATTGTGTTTCGTTTATCATTATTATTTTTTAATTTTAAAAATAATTAATTAAAAATTAATAATAATAATAAAAGAAACGCGATTAAATAATGAAAAGTTAAAATGAAACCATCCTAAATTATTTAATAGTCAGTACTAATTAAATTAAAAAAGAATTTGAATTTAAAAAATCATTGTTTTAATATTTAAAAGATTGTGCTTTTTTTATCTATTAGTTCTTATCTTTAAAATGATAGTTATTAATTATCGACAAATCTTATCGATGTGCTTCTGCATCTTTAAAATTTTCTTGGCTATACTGTCGTATTACTCTTTAAGATAAAAGTTCACCAATTTAAATTAGAAATTTAAATGCAAACAGTGAAACTATAAATACTATTGCATACATAATAAAAGGCGGTAATTCTCTTTTTGAGATCGTTGACAGTCTCAAAAATTAATTTTCTATAAATTGATTCTTTTAGTTCTATTGAAGAATATAAAATATGTAATGAACAATAATAAATCTTTCCAATTTTTGTTAGGGTACAACTGAAATAGTATTTAGGAGACATAGAAAATTTTTACTTCATTGTTTTTCAGAAGCTTTTCCCTCATTGTACAGCAGGGCCGTAACCAGACTTTTGATTCGAGGGGGGGGGGGGGGGGGGGGGGGGGGGGTTGGGATTGGGGACAGGGTGATTTAAAAAAAATCAACAAAAAAATTGGATAAAAAGAGGGTAAAGTTAAAAACAAGACTAAAATAAAAAATAAAACAATTTTCAAAGTAAAAAATAATAGTTTTTTTAAATAGTCACTAGATGGCGCCAACCTATAGTAGATATAGCGAGTTTTATTTCGGTGGCGTTAAGTCTCTTAGAGAAGGACGGAAATAGGCAGTTGCAGGCGTTAACGTTCCCAAATAAACAAAAAAAGTCGACACATTTCGCATAAGACAGTTTACCTCCGTTCTTTTTTGTTGTTTTCTTTAAATGTGCACTAGTGTTTATATTTTATAGCAATGAAGCGAGGTTAATGTGAACATTAGCGCCCGGGTTTGGCGACTTTCCAAAAATCGTCGCCAAGCCGAAATGACGCCAACACCTGGTGTTTAACGAGAGGGCGCCAAGTCAAAATGACGTCAACACCCGGGGTTTCCCAAATCCCGAGACGGCTGAAATATGAAAATGACAAAAAACAAGACAATTTTATCGCAAAATGACGAAAAACGTGCAATTTTAACAACGATCTGAAAATGACCAAAAAATATTTTCTTAAAAACGGAAAAAATGAACAAAAACGTAGCTAAAAAGATTTTTCAAACAGTATTTAAAAAAGTACTAAAAAAGCGTTAAAAAACGATTCATTTCAAAGACATTTTTAAAATCCGATTGCAAAATAACGAAAAACATGCAATTTTTACAACGATCTGAAAATGACCAAAAACATGAAATTCTTGAGAGAGGTAAAAATGAACAAAACGTAGCCAAAAAAACTATTCTAAAACGATTTTTCAAACAGTATTTAACGAACTAAAAAAGCGTTAAAACGATTTCTTTTAAATATAAAACATTGAAGAAACATTAATTACATACCAGGAAAAAAGGCAAATCCTACAATGATTTTATAGAAAATGAGGATCCTAACACTGCAAGTGCCGAAAATAAAATAATGAAAATAATCATTTTAAATAGTTAAACATCAAATTAAAAATCTATCTGCACGAAAATTTTTTACTTTTAAATAAAAACAAATAAGATTTAAATGGATTAAAAATTAAGTTTTAGAATCACGTGCAACATACCACCGCGAGGTGGAATGGGGAAAAAAAAATGAAACAACATGGTTGCAAAACTTCGGATTTCAGGTTTTTTTTGGCGAAAAAACAAAGGGAAAGGTTGCTAAAATTGGCGAATTCCACAATTTGGCAATTTGGCCAAATTTTCGCCGCCAAGGGTTGCCGTAAAACGAAATCCGGCGGGGTTGCCAACTTGGCGACTTAATTGCGACTAATTTAACGACTTGGCGACTAATGTTCACATCAGCCAATAAATGAACCTTTTAAAAAAGTACAGACTCTTATTTATTTTTTTTAAAAATCAGAAGCAATTTTATTTCGGGGGGGGGGGGGGGGGGGGGGGGGGGGGGGGGGGGGGGGGGGGGGGGGGGGGGGGGGGGGGGGGGGGGGGTTGAACCCTATAAACCCCCCCCTTGGATACGCCCCTGTTGTACAGTTATTAAAAGCGTTGGTATATTTAAAAAGAATTAACGATAAATAATAATAATTATAATTAACAACTCTGAACAGGAAAAAATTAATTCAGTAATTATTACTATTAAGTTGTCGTATTAAAAAATGTCAATGGGAATACTTATAATTAATAATAAACATTGTAATTGTTACATGAAAAAATGAAATTTACCTTTAATAAAATTAATAGCTCTGGTATATTAAAAAAACTAAATGTTTAATAATAATAATAATAATAATAAATAATAATAAATAATTAATAATCAATAATAATAAATAATAATCAACAATTCTGAACAAAAAAAAATATTAAATTATTATTAAATGATAGTATTAAAAAGGAATGGCAATGGAAAAACCGAACTTGACACGAAAATTTAGTTAATACTTGAAACAGTAAAATCGCTTCTGTTTAATATACGTATTAAATAGACCTTATTTAGCTTTAATAGATGCATGATGATACTGGAAATTTATTTAATAAAAATTAATAATAAATAATTAAATGAAAAATAAAATTTACCTCTGCCCCCAATTCTCGAATAAAGGTACGAAAGGCTAGAAGCGTATTATACTAGAAAGCTGGATATTTAGCATATTATGCTGGAAAGCATAAGAAGGCCAAAACTAGCTTATTTTGCTACCTTCCATATCATACTGCCAACAAGCTAGATATGCTATTAAGCATACATGCTTGTGCATAGCTTCCCATGCTAACTAGTATGCTGGGTACCAGGATACCTACCATATTATGCTGGCAAGCATAAAATAGCTTAGCAAGCTATCTACCTTGTCAAGCTGGTAACAAGCTTGAATTGCTAAAAAGCATGACATGCTTGTGCATAGCTTCCCATGCTAGGACCTTGTATGCTTGCAACCTAGCATATAATGCTGGCAAGCATAAAAAAGCATATTCCAGCACAACCACCAAGCAAACAAAGCAAAACCCAGCAGAAACTAGCAAATTTTTGTTGCTGGTACAAGCATAAATTTTGACCTGGGTGCAGTTCCTGAAAGGTTAATTCAGAGTAAAAATAGACCCATCTTTTAAGCTTTTTGTCTGTTTCTCTTTGTAGTCCGGGGGATGGTGTGCCTAGTCGGTTAAGGCTCGCTTTGCGTGCAAAAGGTCCCAGGTACGTGGCCGAACATAGCCGAACTAACTAAGAGCCGCGCAGCCACAAATGCCTGACAAACAATATCAAGCAGAGAGAGTGTATGGGCATATCTACCATAATTTTTAATTTCAGGTACAAAAACGTGAACTTTTTTTAAAGTTAAGTTATTAGTTTTTTAAAGTTTATAAGACGGTATTTAAGTTTTAAGGTTTTTAAGTTATCTGAAATAACCCTATTTTAAAATATTAACTACATAGTTAAATTAAATTTGATTATAATACAGGACTTATAAAAGGTTAATAGGCACCAATGGCCTAATTTTTATCTCGAAAACGCGGTAATTTTTATCTCGAAAGTTTGACTATGTTACACTTACCATTAAGAGTTTTCACGAAAATCTCCATCTTTATATCAATTACATGGCAACTGCTAAGCTGACCTGACAAAGTCTCCACAGAAAAATCTTCAAAAGGCATGATTCTTCTTTCTAACTATACAAAAAGAAAATATAACTTTATAGAAAAATGTATGGGAAATTCTCGATGAAACTTATATTCAGGAAAATTAGAAATCAGAGAAAGAAAATCACTATATATATATCAGAGGTGCCGATCCCCCCCAGAGCCAACGACGCACCCCCCCCCCTAGAATTTTTTAAATCCCCCCCCCCCCCCCAAAAAAAAGGGAAGCACATTTTTTATTTGCTTTTACATTACGGAATTACAACTTATTTTTAATTTTCCTTTAAATAGATTTTCTTTACAGTAAAAGTTAGCGGGAATCTAAATAATCGGTACAAATTCCACTCAAAATTTAATTTATGTAATTATATTATTTTTTAATCCATAAAAATAGCCGGACACGTGATCCAATCAAAAACAGTTTCCAATTCCTTCACTCAATTCTTAATGCATAAAAATGCTGTCTTCGCTTTTTATCTAACTAGCAGTATATGGTCCCGCCTTACAGGTAACCCGTTAACTTCGCATTGCTTCCTTTTTAGTACTTTTCTAGAGCCAAGAAAGTTGTCTTATGTCATGTCTGTCACGAATGGAATTAGCCTATTTTGAGTGTATTTAATTGAACTATTTCTTTTATTTCTGAAGCGAAGTTTAATAAATAATTATTAATTAAAGTAAAGTTTTACAAAATAAATAAGGTTTTAGTGAAAATCGTCTTTGTCTCATTCGTAAAAACTTATTTATTTTGGAATTCTCACTATTATTTTTCTAAAAAAGATTTAAAAAAAAAACAACTTCGTAATAAAAAAATAAGAATGTGAAAACTACTTTTGATAGCGAAAATTCTACAATCTTTTTAGTATTTTCCAAGTTTTATATCGAGTAATTTTGAACTTAGAATGTTTTCTATCAAACATTTTGAAAACAGTATAGGAACAAATAGCTTATGAAATGTATAAATTTTGCGAACTTACCTATGTCGTAAGCATCAAATTCAATGATTTTTATTAAAAAAACGATGTAACAAAATTGTTTTTGATAAGTACATAACAGATGAGTACAATCACAAAAAAAATTACGTACAAGAAATACGCTTTAAAGAATAAACAATAATTCATTTCATTTCAGACGATAATTTAGAAATAAAAGTTTTTGCAATATCGTAAAAAGAAGAATATCAATTTATGATAAACTATTTGTTGACATTATTTATTTCGCGATAAAATATTTTTTTAAGGTGACAAAAAAATTTAGAAAAATAATATATATATTTTTCTCATTTTATCAAAACATTTATGGAACAATAAAAATTAGTTAAAAAGTATTCGAAATTTTACTGCAATATTTTCACATACAAAAAAATTAAAAATGTCAATTATCTAAGCCTGTCTGACTCTTAAAAAAACTGTCTCTTAAAAGATTAAATTTGTTTTTAGAAACCCGATTATTTGAATAGTTGAGAAATATTGTCCTTTTGGTTGATTGTTTCGCATATTTATTTTTTATATATTCACAAGTGCATAATAAGGTTAATAAAATATCATTCCGAATGCAAATATTTACAGTTATGGCATGTAGAGCATGAGGACATGCAAATCCATTGCGTGAAAAGAAAAACATGTACCCGCGGACGTCCTTAGGTACAGTACACTTCAAAATGCAGTCCCGCAGAAAAATTGGTTGTGCCTAGGGACTTCCCTGGGTACAACTTAAATGCTGTCCCCAGGAACAGCACTTCAGCTAATTTTTTAAAACGCGTTGTGGGCAAGGATGATTTAAGTTTTGAAAAACACAAATATGATTAAAAATAGCTTGAAACATGGCTTATTAAATAGTACTAACAAGACCTGTCAAAAAGATTAAGCATACACGTAATACAAAATAAAAAATGATAGTAAAAGTTACTCACGATGTGTGAAATCACCAAATCCGTTTTATTGTGCGCCCATTAGCTTTCGGCGACCTATCTTCAACAA
Organism: Hylyphantes graminicola; assembly: GCA_023701765.1. Classification (NCBI taxonomy): domain Eukaryota; kingdom Metazoa; phylum Arthropoda; class Arachnida; order Araneae; family Linyphiidae; genus Hylyphantes; species Hylyphantes graminicola. The sequence continues at coordinate 71,210,609 of CM043117.1, read as the reverse complement.
GAGAAGATAAAGTTTTCTTAGTAGTGTTACCACTAAAAATACAGGATTTTTTCGTTTTCCCTAAAACGAGTTATTACCCATATCCCCAGGTACAACTGTCCCAAAGCTGAGCACTTTCCCCTACTACATGAAATTTGATACATTGTACAAAAGGTCAACCCATACTTTATTATAATACATTATGTTAATTGTACTATCTGTAGAATGTGCCTGGAAACATCGAGACTTTAGAATAATAAAAGTTGTAGAATAATCACAGTCCTAGGCCTAAGCGAACTGCCAGTAAAACCGAAATGAATATGTCAAAAAGAACTTAATACCATTGAAAATCAAGCAGGTAGGAACAGTGCTTCAGATTATACACTGCTCAAAACAATTAGGGGAGCACATGTTTTTAACCCTTTCGCTCCCAATGATTACATTGGGAATCATCAGCTTGTGATTTTTTTCTGACTAAGTTAAATTCGACACTTATGTATCGTTAGATACATCGTTAGATGGAAGAATAACGTATTTTGAAGAATTTAATATTTTTTTTTATGTTAATGAAAATATGAAAAATATGGTAAAATAAATTTCACTTTAAAACAGAGTTTTAGAAAATAAATTGACCTTTAACTTTTCATGCTTGTATTTTTTAGATGTTTAAAAATATATTTCAACTATTTTTTACAAAAAAGTTTTGAAAAAATTATTGTTATAATTTATTAAAAAGTTATTATTCCATTTCCCCCCTTTAAATTTAAGTATTAAAAACTTAAGATTTGTTCTCCTGTTTTTACTATTTCACTTCGAATGCATAGTGAACCTATTTAACAAATTTTAGATTTATGGGATAAAAATTAAAAAGTTGGGAGTGAAGTTAAATTTGGAATTAAAAAGTGCTCCCCTAATTGTTTTGAGCAGTGTACTAACGATCAATCAGGATGGATGGACGAAACAAGCTTCGCACCTCGAGTGGGATGGAACACATATTTTATACCGAAATGAATATCAATGTTAACTTTTAAAAGAATTCCATAACAACTCGTTCTAGATGAACAGCAAATAAAAAAACATATGTGTTTATAGAGGATTGGGTCGAAGAGTTTCTGAAGTCCCTGTGGTATGAAATTCGTGTATGTAACCGCATCGAAAAGAGTTGATATTGTAAGTTTATTATAAAAGCTTTATCGAAGATGAAGACCATGGGTCGGCACTGAAAATATATGTATACCAACCACCAACTAAAACAAGTTTTATCTTTTTAATCATTTTTTGGCACACCCGTACCAACTGCAGTGGTTCCCACGGGTACAGGTTCCTGGAGACTATTTCCCTCCCCTTCAGGGACATGTCTAAATTGTGGAGGCGGCGCGTAATAGATGGCAGCATCTGTGACGTATATGTGTGCATGTGAGTGTGTGTTGTGACTGTCTTGACGAAGGTTTATAAGCGGCTCTCTGAGCAAGCACACAAGCCTGAAAATATATGTATACCAACCAACCAACCAACCAACCAACGAAAACAAGTTTTATCTTTAATCATTTTTATGTGGCGTCTGCTTCTGCTAATCTTTGCAATTCCTCACAAATCACAATTACGCAAAGTGAAGTTTACCTGCTGAACAATATATATTTTCAAAAGCATGCCATTAAACAGCAAGCACTTTTTAACAGAGATTTATATTATCGTAACAATCACTCAGGATGGATAAACGAAACAAGTTTCGCACCTCGAGTGGAATGGAAAACATATTTTACTGAAGAGTTTCATAATCGTAAGAGGAAAAATTGCTGGTGTGTCATGGGGAGCAGAAAATGTTATACGGGTAAGTGTTAAAAGTTTCGCTGCAGCATCACCACATTTATTATTGATATGGAACAGAGGGAAACTATAGTCCGACCACGATAACTTGGCAACCAAAATATTTTGATTGTGGACCAGTCCACTTCGAAAAAAGGTAAGGAAGGTTTTGGTTTTGGGCAAGAGTTACTATGTTTGGCGATTCACTGCTTTTGGGCTCATATTTCTTTAAGGTTTAGAAACAGACTATCAATCGAAGGGTAGATCGGACTTGCATCGGGATTACTCTTGTATTTCCCATTAATATTTAAGTTATAGCGTCCCTCGGTGTAATTCTTAGTCACAGTCATATTTTTAAGTTTTAAGGGGTCATAGGAGTCTTAAAAATGTGCAAAGAAGGTACTACAAAGCATAGTTTGATCTTTCACGTAATTTTTTAACTAGTACTCAATATATAAGTATAATTTTTTTATATGTAATTCTACAAGATTTATTTATTATAAAACAAATTTTAAAATTTATGAAACTTAAGCCAAAACTAAAATGAATGATATGAAACATAAAGCTATTCGAACACATTGGGATTAGGCTTGCGCGGCAAATTTTGCGGTCAAAATTGAAAAAATGACCAAGAAAATTATTTTATATTGTACAAATATGTACAAACAAAGACTTATACCTAAATTCTCATCTCAATTTCAATTAGAAATTATTTTTAAAAAAAAATTAAATCGAAATTTAAAAAAATTATTAATTTTTTTAGAAAAAAGTTCTTAAAATATTTTCTAATTAAAATTGAGCTGAGAATTTAGGTATAAGTCCTAGTTTGAACATATTTGTACAATAAAAAGTCATTTTATTGGTAATTTTTTCAATTTTGACTTAAAAATTTGCCGTGCAAGCCTAATCCCAATGTGTTCAAATAGCTTTATGTTTAATATCATTCATTTCCCTACTAAAAATGATCCATAGAGATCAATACAAAAATCTATTGACATAAGTACAGCTTTATTGATGTGTACTTACTTCTAAGGATGTCACTATTGATATCAGTAACCTACTGATAATATTTCGTATTGATATCAATAGAGCTCTAACGACACCAGTAAAGAAAATATCAGTAAGCTACTGATCTCAAATGACATCAATAGGTCTGCACTGATATCTATAGAGATCAGTAGAGATTTGCATGAATATCAATAGAGATCAGTAGAGATTTGTATAGATATCAATAGAGATTGCTATTGGTACCAGTAGGCCATTTCCACATTAAAATTTTCTATTGATCTCTACTGACCATTTTTAGTAGGGTTTAGTTTTGGCTTAAGTTTCATAAATTTTAAAATTTGCTTTATAATAAATAAAGCTTGTAGAATTACATATAAAAAAATTATACTTATATATTGAGTAGTTACAAAATTACATGAAAAATCAAACTATGCTTTGTAGTACCTTCTTTGCACATTTTTAAGACTCCTATGACCCCTTAAAACCCTTCATCAAAATGAAAAAAAAATCATAGAAGTATACTGGGAAATATAGTCAGTAGAACTTATAAATTAACTACGAGTTTGTTTATTAATTTTGAACCTATTTTTAGCAATGGTTAATTAAATTTATGTAAAATAATCATAGATTTAGCTATTCCACGATTCAAAATATCAAAGAAATGCACGTGTAATCGTTAACCGCTAACAGCAATCAACAACAATCTTCTGTAGCCGATAACTGATGTGTAGTTCTAGTGAGATACATTATTTACAATCGCACTACACCAACAAACCCTACACTGTTAAAAAAAATTACTGAATTTGAAGGAAAAAGCCCGGCAGCTGAGTTGCCGGGCTTTTCCCGTTCCGTTAAGTATTTTCCCGTTACGAAGTTCCGTTTCTTATTTCTCCGTTATTAAAATTTTCCATTTTGAATTTTCCCGTATATTTACAGAAGTCCCGTTCCTTATTTCTCCGTTATTAAAATTTTCCATTTTGAATTTTCCCGTATATTTACAGAAGTCCCGTTTCTTATTTCTCCGTTATTAAAATTTTCTATTTTGTACAGGGTGGCCCAAAAGTAGCCTAACAGTTAATGTTGTACTATTGGTAAGAACTTCGGCTTATTTAGAACAGGTATTTGACATAGTCGTGCTTAGTTTTGTTGGTTGGCTAAAATAAAGTCGTAACTAAAACTAAGCACGACTATGTCAAATACCTGTTCTAAATAAGCCGAAGTTCTTACCAATGGTACAACATTAACTGTTAAACTACTTTTGGGCCATCCTGTATTTCCCCTCGTATCCACCGTAGAATATAAAAATAAATTTAAAACCAGTCCATTATCTACAGTATAATATAATTGTCAAAATTACATATTTTTTTCAACTATAATATATAATTAAACTATTTTAAAAGGCAACAAACTGTTAGATATTAAATTATAGTGATTTAGCACATTGACTTAACATATTAAAATTACTTTGAAAGAAAAACAGCAAGTTTCAAAAATGTAATGCATCATAATACAAAAAATTAAATTTATCTTTCAATGTAAAACGTTCTTGATTAATAACCAGAATTTAAGACACAAATTACGCATTGTAAAAATAATACTTTTAACCATAAAGAAGTAGAGATTAAAGTTTTTCATACTGTTTTTCTTTTTTAGCAAGTAATAACTAAATAATTTTATAATAATATATATGTATCGGTTGAATAAGAAACCAAAGCAATTTACAGAAAACATTTTTATTTCAACAGAAAAAAGTATTACATTTACACTTACCTTGATTAAATTTTTAAACAAAATAATCCAAACATTTCCAACAAAAAATGTAGTTTCACAATTTCCAACACACATATTTTAAAAACACTTTGAGCTTGTATATGAAAAAGATTGAACATTACGTCTGTGAAAAACATCGAAAGTGAGAATATCGAACCAAGCAATGCGACGATGGGACACTTACCTTAATAATTTTAACATAATAATCCAAATAATTCCAACAAAAAATGTAGTTTCACTATTTCCAGCACACATATTTTTAAAATACACTTTGCGTGGCATTAAGTTTGAAATTCTAGCATATTTAAGTGATAAGACCTCGAAATAATACAGCGAAAACCACGGTTTCCTTTTGTAGAAAACGAAAGTAATGAGCAGATGCTTGACACCCGGCTTTTCACTGCAGTATAACTTCGAACATGTTTATTTTCTTTTCTTCAGTTAGACATCATCTGTAGTCATAATAGTTCTGTACAACAAATTCTAAATCCGATTTCAGCTGCCGGTAAAAAGTCGTAACAAAATGAATGTTTTAAAATCATCCTCTTTAAGTTGGCTCGAAACATTATCTCACAACTTTTTACAATTTTTAATATGCCTTTTAATCCATATTCTATCACATGCTGATTCTGTCGAAATCATCGAGAGAAAACGAAAAAAAGAATTATTCTTTTTGCATAAAAGAGGAGTTGAGCAGTACCATGCAATCTTCAAAAGTTTTTCCAAACGATTTACAAATATTTAAAGTTGCTTTAAAAAACTATTTTTAATTATTTAATGTGTTCTAATCGTATTTTCAGCAAGAACTGTTTGCTTTACATATTGCTTGCATTTTTATTATACGATTTTTATCAAACTGTTTGATAGAAGTTTGCGAAAACAAAGCATTCTTTGACTGCGCTAAAGCTCAATTCAAGAACGTAGTGTAAATTGGACTAAAAAGCAGCTGCAATAGTAAACAATAGTTATAATTTTGTTCTATCTTTACAATACTTACATATTCTAATAAAGACAATCAGTTTTGCTATTAAAAACATGCAATTTATGTTCTGAAAGGCAAAATTTAAAATTCGAGTTGCTTGTATACGTGCTATGGATTTTTATGTTTAGGCCTAAACTTCAATAAGCCGCCATTGTTTGTAACACTTCGCGTCTAAAAACGGGAAAATTCCGTTTCCGCTCTTTACGGACATTTTCGGTTCGGTTTACGGACATTTCCCGTTTTTAGAAGAAGAAAAACCGTTTTCAGAAGAAACAAACCCGTTTTCAGTAGTTACCGGAAAGTTCCGTTAAAATCAGTAATTTTCTCTCCTGAAATTTCAGGTTTTTTTTAACAGTGTATTCTCGCCAAACGCATTGAGCCGGCAACCCTTCCTCCTTCGGCTTAAAACCTCAATTCAGAGTGGAATCTTCCACAATCACAATATTTTGATTGCCAAGTTATCGTGGTCGGACTATATCCCATTGTGGCTCAATCAAGATGATACAACAAAATAAATTGAAACGTGGTCGATGAATGAATATAAACTTTTAAAAGTTCCATGACAAGTAGCCAGACGATTATTAGTTATTACTTAACTTTTATTAGTCATTACTATACTAATTTATTGGGATTATTCATAATTTTCCATTCTGATCTTTATCTTGTGAAGAACGCAAAATAGCTACCTTAGTTTTTATGGGATTTGGAGGCAACAGGACTACCTTCTACCTTCTCTAGAGAAGTGATAAGATGGAACAGAGGTAAACTGTGCCATTGGGGCTCAATCAAAATGAGACGGCAAAATAAGTTGAAACAGCGAAAGAAATACATGGGTGAAATCTCTAAGAGTATTGAGAAAAACCCAATGGACCGATAGCATATTTATCTGTGATAGCAATTAAGAGGAAGGAATTTGCAAATAAAAGTGACAACAGAGGGAAACTATGCCATTGTGGCTCAATCTTAACAAATTGTTTTATAAAAATCATAAAACAAAGAAGGTGCAATTGCTGGTGTTCCTCGATTGTGACAGGCTAGGGACCTCGGGATTGCCACACCCGCACCCACCAATGTGGGCCCCCTGAGAGTCAAAATTATTTTGGAAAAAGCAAGAAGTGGAATAAGAACATAAGTCGTTGGGTCTGTTTCGACCAAAGGTGACTAATACTTGACTATGCACACCTTTCCGCACCACCCATGAGGTAGTGTGCTAGACGCGTTTGGTTTAACGTGATTTCGCCAGTAGCCCTAATCCACGATAAAGGTTTTTAACCCCAAAAAATAACTTGGGGCTTGTGCACCCGATCAGTTGAGGCGTTCGCCTTTCATGCGTTAGCTCCTAGGTTCGGGAGTTGGAAACCAAATACAACTCCACCAATCAAACAAAAACAAATAAAAAAATAATATTCAAACGTCAAAAGATCTACATAAGGATACACACAAATAATAAAAGAAAGAAATTGAGGGCAATGCAATAGATAAGCTAAACAAATACAGCCAAGCATTATGTAAACTTTATTAAGGAATTTTAAAATCAAAAGAACTATTTCTGCAACTTTCATTCAGCTAATCGGCATACTAAAGAATTTATAAGCGATCAAATGAAAACTGGCACCAACCGTACCCAGTCCCCCTATATTTTTCTCAAAAATGCTCCCAGAAAATGTGCATTTGCGCCTAGAGTTTGAAGTTAGGAACACGAATTGCTCCTAGATTTTTGCATCTAATTTCTAAGACTGCTAACAATCCTTCCACAACAGTTCATAGCCATGCTTGTCACTTCCTCGCTATATCCACTGAGGGTCCGTCTACTGAAGGTGAGGCTATTTACCTGTAATTTTCATTCTAACAATGCTAAGGTTTACAATCTTCATTGTAAAAGGGCTAGTGTTAATATTTCTCCTAAAGATACATGAAGAGTACACGGGAAAAACAGATTGATTTTTCAGAGAAGTTTCCTCAGCAGGCCACTTTGGCGATGATAGCGAGTGATCGCCTAAACTTGTGTAAGGAAACCAGTTCCTACCACAGATATCATAGTTAAAAGGAATATAGTGGCAGATCACTTGACCTCCAATGCTAACGACGGGACGCGCAAGGAGCTCCCAGAAGAGCCCCAATGAAGTCAGTGCTGTAGGTCACGTGATATGTCACTCTAATACTTTAACTACTGTCTCTGTGGTTCCTAGCTACCAAGATTCAGGCGTTTGGCGATCCCGACCAATACCCCTACATTTAATGGGGGTAATGTCCCGACGCCTGGACCAAGCGAAGAAGAAAGAGAGAAACCGATTTTATGCCGCCAAGCAGACAATTCCGGGAGTCCGCCTAATAAATCAATCGCTTCTTTCCGTGTACTCTTCATATATTTTTCATTTTAAAACAAACATTGCTTTTATTAGTTATTATATTCTATTGCATAACCAATCAAGTTGAATAAATAATACCTTGTTTTAGCATTGTGAATTAAACATCATAAGTTCACGATTCATCAAATGAATTGCCCAGTGCACTGCTAAACGTGTATCGCTGTGTACAGGGTATCTAGGAAAATACAGGCCACAAACACAATAGATTTTGGGGGCATACTGTACGAATTTTTTTTTTTTTGTGTATTATTGCCCTTAATTCAAGTTCTGGTTGGCTAATGTATTGAGTTCTTGCTATCATCTTTATTACATTGATCAGACTAATCATGTTTTAAGTTAATGGCTAAGTCAAAATTAAGCTAAAAAAAGTGGGTTTTAAAAAATTATGAAATTTACTAAAATCTGAGGATCTTCAACATTTAGCATAAAAAAATCCCTGAAATTTAGGAATCGCTAAAATTTTGGGAGCCAAGTTCTCAGGCTCTGGCTGTGTAGATAAACAAGTGAATCGTCAAGTGGGATTCCAATTAACCCGAAGAATGAACTAAAGCTTTTAATTTCCTTGGAACAGAATCACGCCATACGTCACCATTGTCCCGACCACAGTCAAGAATAGACTTTTCTCTATCACGAACATCCCTCCTGCGGTGACCACCAACTTGGCGTCTCTGATGTTCCCCAGCAAGACGTTGAAAGCCAGCAGCGTCTTTTCGTCATCGCAGTGGCTCACGATCCTTCTAGAACATTCTGTAGCCACGCTTCTCAGCCTGTCGCTCTCCAAGCCTACGCGAGATCCGCTCAGCGTCAATCTTCTGAAGATGAGGATGACCAGAATGAAGTTCCAGACAATGTAGAGGGTCACCATCTTCGTTCTAAAGATGGCCTCTTTCGACAGAGCAATGCTCACCGTAACGTATAAGCCACACACGAACATTCCGTATAGCATGAGGGTGCAGTCGCTCAAGGACCTGTCCGCTGATTTGACCTGGTAGGTGATTGCCTTCAGCATTCCGATGTGCTCCGACATCGACAGCTGGCTGAAGATCTTCGACTTGAACTTGCTTCTCAAGGCGTCAACATAGCATTCGATGAGGTCAGACAACGCGACGTACACGCTGTCGCAGAGCAGCAGGACCGTCCCACAGGTTATGCCGCCCATGCAGAAGGAGAATACGATGGCCGAGAACACCAAACCCAGGCAGGTGGACTGGAGGTTGTCTGGGAGGACATCGAACAGCATGGCCGCTTCGCTTGCAGATTTGAAAGAGTTCCATTCCTGGTAGAAGAAGAAAAAGCACAAAAATGCCGCGAACAGAAAGAACGATATAACGTGAAAGGTCATCGCCTTGTCGATGTGCTTGTTACCGATGTGTTTTATTTCGCCCACTTTGCTCGTTAGCTTACTGATACCATTCAGAGAAGTACTAATGTCCTTTCTTCTGCATAGGACGGCCAGGGTGATACCCCAGCCGAACACAATACTTGCGTAAAAAGTCAATCTTACAGATTGCGATTCGATCAGAAGACGAACAAAATAGACGCTGGTCACCAATGCTATTGTTTTTATAATGTTTATGAATATCAGCCAAAGTTTTATTGCTGCGTAATACCTTTTGTTGAATTTTAAGTAAGAAGGATTAGTAGTAATGGGAAGTCCGATTAAAATGGCCAGTTTGCATATTTTACTCAATGAATTAATTATTACTTCTGTTTGGTACGGTTTTACTTTTGAGACTGAGGAATTGTCTTTTAAATGCATTATTACTGCTATTTGATACGAATTTAAAATTAAAATTATTTTCTTAATAACGTTTTACTCACTATCCACCGAGGTTCACCTTTTTAGATTCTAATTCAATTTCAAGGTTCAGTAGATTACAAAGACATAAAGATTCCAGATGAAAGTCTCTATACGCATGCTCAGTCTCTACGCAACACTTAAAATGTATCGCCTGCATCACAGAGCCTGCATCACAAGCCACTGTATATCTCTTTCGACCTTAGAGTTAGGAAATATGATAGAGATGATGCCGGAAAAAAGCCAATACGAAAATCAGTTTGCCAAATGAAGCCATCTATCGCTGTGTAGTAAGCCCAAACAAACAATATTGGCGAACTATTTGGCGCTATTCTAAAGTGGAGTTTGTTTGTTGGTTGGTTGATAGACACATATTTTCATGCTTGTGTGCTTGGTCAAAGACCCGCCTATAAACCGTCGTCAAGTAAGACAGACACTACACACACATACGCGACAGATGCTGCCATCAATCGCGCTCCACAATTTAGACATGTACAGCTGCGGAAATAAAAAAAGTACCACTAGTGATTATTTCTGCCGTTAGTCACCCTTTAGAATAGGACCTTTTTGAAATTGTAAACAATTAACATTCTGAGTTAATTGCATGACACAAATTTTGCATAAGGGGTCATCTTCACATTAAAAATGTTACTAACTTTAAAATTTCCAATAGTAACACCCCTTTTTGAGTCCATATTTCAAATCTATGACCTATGTTAATACGAAATGCCAAATTTTGTTAGTTTTTAAGCATTATTAGGGGAGTTAGAGACATGCAAAGTTTAGGTCCCATAATGTTAAATGAGTTGCACATAAAAAACTATCTCAATCTATAAATAATTAAGATAATGAAACGAATTTTTTACTGAAAAGAAATTATAATAACCCAAGCAAAATGCATTCAATAGTGGGGTATTTAAAACAATTTTTATATTTTTTAATAATTATTATATTAATTTTTAAAAAAAATATGAATAGAAACCCCTCAATATTTTTACAGAAATGCATTTAAGACAGGAAGTTTAAGCGAAATCCCAAATTTTAAAATTTTTTATTCATAATTTGCTGAGTAAATCACAAAATACTTTTTAATTACCCTTTAGGGGACTGTGTATAACATTATGTGTAATTGATAAATAAAGACGGCCTTGCAAAAGGAAGAACTAGACTGCGCTTGTCATTTTAGAGATGATCCCCAAAAGGTCCACAAGTGATTCGATTGAATAACTCGTCAAATATTCATCCAAATGTAACAAAAACTTATATTTAAGGGTTTTCAAGAGTGCTTAACATTTCTAAGTTATTAAAATTGGGTGTTGCCATTGGAAATTTCAAAGTTCGTAACATATTTAATATGAAGACGGCCCCTTATGCAAATTTGTATCATGCAATTAACTCAGAACGTTAATTGTTCACAATCTCAAAAGGGTCCGATTCTATAGGGTGACTAATGGCTGAAATAATCAGTAGTGGTACTTTTTTTATTTCCGCAGCTGTACCTGAAGGGTAGCGTAGTTTGTTAGGCTACATTGACTTCACAACTTTCTGACTTGATAATAAACAAACTCCAAGTAAAAACTAGAATCATAACTTAGTTTTCTTATACCTGTATAGTGCTGAAAGTGGGGGCAGACGCGGGGTGACGCATCACCCCACTTTTCAAGAAAATGGCCATCCCCCATTTCTAATATCTCTCAAATCCATAATTCAAAGAGATGGGGCATGGCATTCTAATTGAAGGCATCCCCCCACTTATTTTATTTTCCCACTTTCACCACCCTGTGATGGGCATTACTGTTCTTCTTTGTATAAATTAAGATTACGTATCATCGTATTTTTCAATTAACGCTTTTTATCGAAAAAAATGAGGCGTTTCTGAATAAATTAACGTTGAGAGAGAGGTTTGCATGGGCTTACTAAGATATCTTGGCGACTTTTTTTTTAACGGCTTCACTTTTTTTTCATGCCAATCATCTCCGTTTTATTCTTAACTCTATGCTTTCGACTTGCCTTAATGTGTATGCACACAGTACTCTAGCTCATTAAAACTTTCTACCATAAGCATAAAACATTAACCCAAATGTTTACCGAACCTTATGGGCGTTGAAAAAGACCAAATTGATTTACTATACAATTATGATTTATTACTTATTGTATGGATGTCTTGGTTCATCATTTATCTCTACTTATTGTGATGCAAAAAAAAAAAATGAACAATGAATTTGTAAAAAAAATTCATTGATGATGAATGATGATTTTGAGCGATATTGTCGGAGCTATTTTGCGATCGACTAAAAGCTTTTAGCTATGAAAGTTAGTCATAAAGCTTTTAAAAGATTTCGATTTCCTTTCGGGTAATTTAACCATTTATTTACTAAAATCATATTAAAGTGTCGATAAACTTGAAATGGTTCTTTTAAAATTTTTTACATTAGTATTTAATCTGGTTATATAACTAATTGTTTATCGATAATGTATTCATTACCGATAAATAACTATAAAAGATTCATTTTTTGTGCATAATTTAATAAGTTGTAATGCATATCTTAAATGAATTATTTTCTTTCATTATATGTACTCCCAAAGATATTTTGTTAGGAAATACTTTTTCCTTTTATATTAACAAACGTTGCTGGAGCCTCCCCGGTGGCACAATTGTTAGGACGAGGAGAGCTGGGAGCTTTGGAGCTGCTGGGGTCGGGTTCGAATCCCGGTCAGGCATGGATGTTTGTGACCGTCCATAAATGTTGTTATTTGTCTATGTGTTATTCATTTCTTTGTGACTGTAAAAATTCTTTGTGTGTCGGTCCCACTTGATGAAAGCTTATAAGCGGTTCTCTGAACAAGCACACAAGCTGGAATATATATGTACCATACCATACCATACCATTGCCAGGTATTACCTATGTTTTGGTATTCAAAATGAGTTTTATAAGAATATTTTACTTAATAAATTTATTAAATGACAACTTCTTGCTGTGATGTTGGTTGTTCCAAACACTTGTTATAGAAAGCTTTCATAGAGAAATTAAATTATTTTTTTTAATATCGGTCATTTTGAGTGGGAAACCGAACAACCAATGAAATCCAGAACGAATACAAAAGAAAACATGACCATTTTATCATCTAAAACATTCTCATTGCATGTGTATAAAATAAATATGTTAGTTTGTAAGCATGTTAAAATATACATGCATTAAATACCTTAAATTTGAATATGTCTGATAGAGAAACTGTCAGTCACTAAACGGATGTAGGGGAGAGAAGGGGAATCCCGCCACCTCGGGTAATGCCGCCACCCCTTGTATCTCGCCAGCGGTGTGTGTGGGAGGGGGGCTGTGAGCGCTGACCTGTAGCAGGAAACAAAGTAATTTGTAGTATGGACGCTAATGGACGTGCGGTGAGTTGGTGTAAAGTTTTTTAAAAAATACGGTTTTTAGTGATTTTCATCTAATCTTGAGCCTTCTGAAACTAAGCGATAAGTGACTGCTATCTCTAAGTTAGATAAATCAGTTATATATCATTTAAAAGAGTAATTATTTGGCTATTTTATCACGTCGTTAGTTTAGACGATAGGCTATTTAATTTTCTTTAAACAAGCCGTCTATGCCATTTTGTCTAACTGGGGTAATGCCGCCACATCACTTTGAGGTTATGCCGCCACATGCAAAAGGATGGCGGCATATTCCGTAAAATAGAAATTTCATATAATGGCCCTACAACCTATTAATTTTCGTTAGAGATGCCACGTATCCGAAAAAGAATAACTGAACTGGTCAAATAGACCAACGAAACTTTAAAAAAACCCTGCATAGTTAGTTGCACATAGAAAGTTAATAAAAGAGCTGTACCCTGTAGAATTTACCATTCCAAAGTTAGTTAAACCTATTATAGTTCTATATGTATTGCTTTATTACGTAATTTTCCATTATTTATAGATTATTTGCTTTGTTTATTGATGCGGCGGCATAACCCCAGTGGTGTGGCGGCATTACCTCAGATACCGGGGTAATCCCGCCACTGTGCGAGCTTTAGAAAAATACAATTTTATTCAGTTTCTATTAAAGATTTAAATTAAAAAAAATCACTACAATATAGGTTATGAACTGCAGTATGCTATGCTCATTACAATTTACATTTATTGCAACACAATTCTGCATGAAAATTCAATTTCCCTTAAGGTGGCGCCATTCCCCTTCTCTCCCCTACTTAATACCTCCGAATGTTAAGTACAAAATTTTTTTTATATCAACTGGTCGACAACTCTTTCGTGCAAAATATTCTTTTTGTTTAGTAAACTTTTCCTATTTAACTCTTCCTTATTTAGAATGGCTGCTTTTTCGAGTGAAACGCAAAATGCCGAATGTTATGGGGATTCACAATTAATGATCTTTTGGATATGTCGTTCTGGTCGATTAACTGGAAGAAAGTATATCTTGTTGGTGATAAATAAAGATTGTTATGATGTTTGTCTGACAAACACTACGATGGCTTGCTGACCAAATTCAAGTGTGCAACAAAAAAAAAAGTAGTATTGGCTCTGCTGTGCAATGCATTTAACCTAATAAGTACCGCTTTTTTGTGTGGATAATTTTAATTTTCTATACCCATTTAAAGTACAAAATGTAGGTAATCCTAATGAATTGTTAAAATTAATTTTTATATTACATTTTCTAAATTTATTGAAGGTTTTTGCGAATAATTTTCAAGTTCGAACTCCACTCCCGTTTGATGTTGTAAAAAAATATAATTTTTAAAAGAGGGGTTTATACCGGTAAAAATTAAGTTAATTCAATGAGTCACTAAGTACATGACCGTGTATATCAACTTTACATTGCATTATTCGTTTATTTTGGGATTTAAAGACGCAATGGCCGGCCCACCGGCGCAATGGTTAGTGTACTAGCCTTTGGAGCTGCTGGGCTCGGGTTCGAATCCCGGTAAAGGCATGTTTGTGTTTGTCAATAAATGTTGTTATTTGTCTATGTGTTTGTGGCGTCCTTCCTTGTGTGTCTCTTGTGACTGTCTCTTTTGGAGAGCGGGGTAATGGGCTATATAGCCTACGCCGTTCCCATCTAGAGGGCGCACCCACTGTCATTTGTCATAAAGACGCAATGACGCTTTATATGGGTCAATAGTTAAAATTATCTGTAAGAAAGGCTTGGTTGCTGAAAATTCAACCAAACAAACAGAAATTCAGGCAGACATACAGACGGACGGATGGACAGATCTGGTAAAGAATGAATGTATAAATTTAGTTCATCAAGAAGATTGGTTAAAATATCCAAATTTAACAAATTCCAGTTAGATCGTTATAACTAATCATGCGCATTCGAATGCGTTAGATTTATTAAAAAACATTCCTTTTACAGACACGCCAGGAAAGATGTTAAAAATAATAATGGTATCAACAAAGAGGAAACTTTTCAAATCCCCCAACTCCTTATGAAATACGACAACTTTGGGAAGAAGACCGATTTGTCGAGTCGAAAGTAAAAAAGGAACCACCAGTTACCATCAGATTAGCCCGATGAATATCCCATAATTAGCAGGAAACTATTTACCCAGACTTACATTCTCTGATTCCTTTTTTATCTAAAATACGATACTTAGAAGAAACTTCTAAAATAGACGAAACGGAAGCTAGATAATAGTATTATCGTTTTAACAAATCCTTTCTGTAGTTTGAAAAACGGGTAAGGATTATTTTCAAGAAAAAAATACACTTTTTTATTTAGAGTATTGCATTTATATTTTTATGTTTGCTTTTATACTTAAGCTTTGTACTTGCGAGCTCAGATTCTTTGTTGCCTGAGAACAAAAATTGGTATACCAAAACCGACCTTAAGTTTGCAGCAGAGAAATGTACTACGCGGAGGAATAAACAACGCGGCTGGCGCCGAAGCTTCGCCTGCTCCGATTGGTTGATAATTTGACCCTGATATTCGTGCGCCCTGTTACGTCAAAATCGAAGAAAAAAAATAATTAAAATAACACTCTAACTGAAGCTAAACTAATAAAAATAATAAATTTATGTCTTGAAATAACAAATAAACTTGTTTATTGAATGTTAAATACCTTTTTGTATTCAATTCTCGCCCTCAAAAATGAGAACTATTTACCCCATGAAAAAGGCCCTCAGTTCTGGGGAATATGCTGAGTGCCGAGTCTACAATGCCTTGACTCGTCCAAAAAACAGCCCCACATTTTTTTTTTTTTTGAAAAAAGCTTTGTAGTTTATGGTGAGAGAGCCTAATTGATAAGGCAGCGTCAGCTTTTAGATCTTCAGAGTCTTGAACAGTCTCACACTATAAAAATGAATGGTTAAATATTAGAGGGGACAGGTTAAAGTTATGAAAAAACATTTAATATAAAAACAATGCAACAGATTATTTTTATTACGCCACTTTCTATGTATTTCATTTGCTATTATTTATTTTAATAAAGTTCAATTCTTGAAGCATGTTACTTAAAAAAAACTTGTTTTCTTGACGTTTTGAAGTGACAAGTCTTGTGACTTAATATATGTATGTTCTTTTTTAGTGTTTGTAAATTAATATCATATATTTCTTAATATTCGCCGACATGGTCATTGTGACCCTTGGTGTTATTTTATGTGTTTATTTTCCATCTTATTCTTGTCTGTATGTTTTTGTGCAATAAAAAATAGTATTATTAATTACAATTTTGTCAAACAAACACAATAATTTCCTATTCCTTTAACAGAAGACCAAACGAATCTTTTGATTGACAAATTCGACAACGGAATCTGGCGGTTTATTCCCTCCGGCTGAATTTACGGAACTTAGGTGAGAACGTTCGAGATTGGTTTTAACTGTGACCAAGGGAAAGTTATGATGCACTTTAATGCTCGGATTTTGTTCTTCTTTTTTTCGTAATTTTGTGTTAGAATTGCGGGTTGATTGATCGAAGGTACTGAAGCGAAGCGAAGAATTGTTTGGTATATAAGATTTCACATCGTCTGTTTTGGTCATTATCGACAATCATAGTCAGCAAATATCAAGGTAAGAAACATTCTCTAAAAACAATTTTTCAGACGATTTGTATTTTTTGCACATTCGCTATTCTAATAATTTGGATTACATCAAGAAGTATTTTTTTGAAAAATTATTATTTGTTAAAATATTTGTTTAATAAACAATTTATTTAATAAATGATTCAATTAATGAAAACTTTAATTATCAAAAAAAAAAATATTTAATAAAAATTATTTATTAAAAATATTTAATAAAAATTATTTAATAAAACTATTTAATAAAAATTATTTATTAAACATATTTAAAATTATTTATTAAAAATATTTAATAAAAATTATTTATTAAAAATATTTAATAAAAATATTCATTTGAGAATTTATTTATTGAAAATCTAGTGGTTGAAAAATTTATTTAAAAATTTATTCTTACAAAAATTTATTTATTTTGAAATTTATTTAGAAATGCATTTATTTAAATATTGTATATTAAAAAGTTTATTTAAAAATACAGTTTCTAAAAATTATTTATTATATAATTAATTTAAAATTTATTTTATTCAAATTTAAAAAAAAACTTATTTATATTTTTTTTAAAAATAGCATTAAAATAATTTTAAAACTAACTAACACGCTATCTCTTCTAGAACTATTGAATTTAACTTTATACTACTTTTATGTATTTTTTAATGTTTTACATAATGTAATTGCTTTCAAAATTCTATTATTAGTATTCATATCTGAAAAAGAATTGATGTTACTATATCTCCAATGCATGCAGTTGCGTTTTATAAGCATATTTTTTTTTTGCATAAATAACAATAATTGCATAAATAATAACAATAATTCTAGGTTTAATAAAACTTTTTATTTTATTATGAAACTATTATTGTTATTCATTTCCTATTTTTTTTATAAAGCTCAAAATTTTAATTCGTGTAACGCTTTTTTTAAAAAAAATATTTCTCTTTTGCTAATTCTACCCTTAAAATTCCTATAGTACTTTATTATAATGTTATATTTATTGATTCTTATATCCATAATAACAGTGCTTGAAAATTTAGTTATGGAATATGTTATTCCAAGAATATGAATATCTTAGGAAGCTTTAAGCAAGTACTACAAAACTATAACCTGTTAAACTATAGCATGCTTAGGTAAACAAATCGTCACTTAAGTTCCCACATGTGCTATTTAACTTTGCAAAACGGTAGAAAATTAGTGAACGTTAACCCTTGGCGAACTTTCCAAAATCGCGCCAAGAGTCAGCCGAAAACCCAACCGAAATGATAGGATAGGTTAGGATAGATTTGAGTTATCGTCGCATTAGAGCTACACGAGGGAGAGCCGAAAAACATTTTTGTTCATTTAACACCGGCTGTTCGGAAACGTCATCGTTGCGAAGTGAAAGAATTCGCATCATCAGACGGTTGCCACAAAAAATATTTATCGCCAAATCCAAAAAAATCGCGCCAAGGGTTACCGTACAATAAATCTGATCCTTTCACAACAATTAGATAGCACATGTGGGAACTTAAGTGACGAAATATTATGGAAAAATTTAGATACTATGTGATACTACTAGATTTGACTTACCAACTAACAGTGTACGCATCACTAATAAGAGACTAAATAGAGCAGGTCCATATTTAAGGGGGTTCAGTACCCCAAAATCGGTGAAAAAATCAAAAAAGAAATAATTGACTTAAAATACTATTACAACTTTTATTAATAATGTCACAAAGTATCCAGACGATTGGAAAAATATTTTTGACATTAAATGCCATTTTATTTAACCCTTTCCTTACTGAAATGGGTTAACAATAAAAACTTTAAACGCGTTTTTCTCAGAACTTGATTTTATGAACTTCGATGTACCTTTTCTCAAAAACTATGCTATGTTTTCTCGTAAACTTTTTTTTATATGATGTAATACATAGTATAGATTAATCTGAGGTTATAAATTTTAATGAAACTAAAGTGAAAAAAATTTTATGGGGCAAAAAAGTGAAAAATTTAATGATTTTTTGAGTATTTTAAAACTTATTTCATAAAAAAAATCTAACAGTGATTTAAAAAAAAAAAAACTTTTAACCTCAGATTAATATATAAGGTAGGTATAACACACAGAGAAAATTTTAAGATGATCTGGATCAGTAGTTATTGTGAAAAGGTACATTGCAATTGGCCAATTTAACATTACCGATTTACAACATACTGAAACCCTTAAGGATTTGGGGCTAAGAAACCTACCTGTAGGCTACGAAAAGAGTTTACGATTTCCCGCCCCAGCCCCCAATCACAATATTCTCCAACTTTGGGCAAAGGTAGCTGGTTAGCTGCAATGCTGCAAAATAGGGTAGTATGTGCTGTTTGAAATATATACAAATATTAGAATCATCTATGTACCTTTACACACTAAATCGAATGCGAAATAGGCGATTTTTTTTTTAAACAGTTCTACTATTTTTCTTTCAACTTCGGACTCCGTTAGGAGGGGGTGCACTTGCCTTTGCATATCATATACGCATTAATGTAAATTAGTTTCTTTCTTAAAAATATTCGTATCCTTGTCGTTTTTTTTAATGCAGAATACCGCGTTAATCGATTGTAAAATTTGTCGCCCCAAAAAATTCGCCGCTCTAGGCTACAGCCTACTCTATTTAGAAATCCCGCCGTGAAATGGAGGCTTATCTAAATGAATTGGAATTCAAAACGTTTTAGTTACAATAAAAATACATTCAATGCCATTGCCGTAATTGCATCACCACACGCTGTTCACTAAATTACACTTCTTACGGAATAAAATATTAAATTTCTAAATTTAAAGTTTGATTACTCCCATTTTGGGTAGGCCTTATGGTGCTGCCATCTATTGATGTGATAGTTTCATTTTTTTTTAATGAAGAGTTACTTTTTAACTCCAGATAACTGTGGTGCTGCCATCTATTAATAATTCTGGGAACTCAAAACTAACCCGACTTCTTTTGAAAGACTGTGTGCTTTAGGAAATTACATTCATTTTAATAACTAACAATGCTATGAATTTTTCAATAAATTAAAGCTTTGAACTAAAATTTTTAACTGAACCCTTCAACTAAACCAAATCTCCAAAATTTCAAACCTCTTCACTTCACTTCCAGCAATGGCAGCCTCTCAGAAATTCGTCTGCTTGCTGGTCGCCATGGTGATCCTCGGCACCTTCATCGTTGACCCCGTAGTTGCCCAGGGCGGCGGAATGATGGGAGGCGGGAAACATCACCATTCCAACATCGTCGAGCTCTTGGCGGCAGGAATTGTCGCCAAGATGCTGTCTGAGCACCAGCACAAGCATCATGGATGCCACCATCATCATGGACATCATCATGGATAGAGAAATGATGTATTTTTAATACATTGAAATTCGTGCATTGCCATCATTATCATGGATTAGGATAGCTTTCATGTATTGTGTATATTCAGTTCATGGTCATTCATTTGTATGTAACATATCATCGTTAATTAGGAGTCAATTAAAGTATTGTATATATTCTTGTATTTTTGTTGTTTTTGTTGTACTTTTAGTTGTATGTGTAAAAACAAGTTGGTTTGTTGCAGAATCTGTCACTTACACCGCTTCCACACAACATTTTACGCTCAACAGGAAACACACTAACACCTCAAAAAGAAATTCGCCAAACAGGGCCTTTGGCTAGTTCTAATTTAAACTTTTGTAAGCAAAAATTAATAATTTTCTTTAATCTTCTTTTGCAGATTTGATAATTAATCTTTATCGTTTGCTATTTTTTTGAACTTAGAAGAATAGTGATTAATTCTTTAATAAATATCTTTTTGCAATCACAAGTTTACATTTCGAAAAATAAAATAGTAAAATTGTTGCTTCAAAAATAAAAGCGAAAATTTGCATATTTTTTATGCATCTTTCTTCATTCATCTATAATGAACCTTCAAAATAACGTTATTGTGCTATTACAACAATCCAAATTGAATTATTACACAAAATAAATATTTTTTTCAAGAATTTTATTTTTATTTTAAATAAAGTTTCTCGTACGTTTGATGTCATGGCAACAGTGAAAATATTGAATAAAAATGGAATTTGCATGTAATTTCAATGTAGATTAAATTTTAGTTACTTAAATTTTAAATAAACTTCTAATTAAATTTTTTTAATGAAATTTGGAATGTAGCCTAAACTGATTTTTTGCTTCAAAATGACGTATCCCTCTTGCTTGTGAGACTTTTGGTTCTTTCAGTAAAAGTGGGTGACAGACAGACGGACGGACGGACTGCACGATTATAAAACCTTCCACTTTTTTCGTGATAAACTTAGTGTGGAAGCTAAAAATGTGACTGATTGCTAAAATTGAGTTTGTGTTTAAATTGAAGAGGGACTGTCACTGCCAAAGCTCTAATGCATCAGCTTCGAAATTACAACTTCCTCAGAAGTACTGCTTTGCCATGTTAGCTTTTTTTTCACAGATACGAGAATCAAAATAACATCGAAATGAAACAAATTCGATAAGAAAATGTTTTCTAGTTATTTAAGAATATATTTTTGAAATTTTGAAATGCACCAAAATACCCAACAGATAGAAACACTATTTCAAAATTTTTTAAAATCAATTTATAATAATAACCGGATGTTATTTTCTTTTCAATTTTATTTTAAATTGGTGTTATGATGTTTCCCATACCAGGAAAAACTGGTATAACATGACAAAGCAATGTTTTGCAAAAGTTGTGATTTTAAAACCAATGCATTAGCTCTAAGGGACTGACAGTCCCTCTTAACAAAAAGTTTTGGTAGAGAATTTGTTATGCAAATAAGAAACAATAAGATTCAAATTTTAGCTTCGGAAAATAGATATAAATACGATCCCATATGGGGGAGCAAAACAACAGCAAATTGAAAAAAAGAGAGACATCATCTATTCATCTAAGTAGCAGTTAAAGTTGAAAAAAAACCCTTCTTGTTATTTTAACGACCTAAAAAGGAGTTTTTTGTTCTTTTAGATTCGCGAATGTAAATTGATGATATTGAGGTTAAAATACAACGCACAATCAACGTTTGGGATAATTGTAGTGTTAAGTTCATTAGTTTGCAACAAATTTGTAATAAAAAAAAATAAAGTGCTTTAAAAAATAACTTAAAATCAGGGAAATTTGTAAAATAAGTAAAAACTATTAAATAAATATTATAAGTTTTGAATTTTAATTGAAGCAAACTGTTTTTTTTTATCGATTACTTAATTTCGTGTTTATTGCCGGGATAACTTCCGATTAAAGCCCCTACTTATGTATTTTTAACGGTTAAAATATCGGGGTATGCAGATTGTTATCTTTAACTGTTCTTCGTTTTTTTTTTTGAAATTAAAAATAAGTAAAAATGGAAAGCATGTGTTAATATTAGAGGATTTCTGACTGTCTGTCCATCTGTCTCCCCCACCCTTCACATTTTTGCCTTCTTGTCATCCGATATTAAAAATTCTTTTTTTGTTGTTGACAGGTATGAAGTATGTCAAACTGTTAGGCGACATCCTTTCCAAGAACGTTTTTCATATTTTGATTAAAAAAATTCTTTTTTTTCCCAATAGATCTCCCATGTCGGATGTGTGAGATCTGTTTTTTTTCTATCAAAAATTCAGTGAGTATTAAAGTAACGCAGAAGTTTGCTATTTTAGTTCTTTTAAAACTTATTAGTCGTGAGAATCGAAATTTTTTCATTTCATTCAATTACAATTATATCACAATCATATTACTTTGGAATAGTACTCATGGCTTATCTAACTTTTTATATTGCGATTTACTACCATATTGAAGTTCAAATTTCATTTTAGTGCAAGCGTGGGTAGCTAATTGGGTTAAGGTGCCACTGAAGACTAGGGTGGGCCGAAAAAAACTTTTTATTTTATTTCGGATCGCTATAGTGCGGAAAAGTTGCCATTGGTAAAGACATGAAAAATGCACTAATTATTATTTTTTTATTGCCATATCTTCCGTTCGCGCAATGCCTTCAAAGTTGGCGAAAAATTGTCAAAAACCGTAATTTTTCATAATTTTTTTAAACCCGATATATGATTTTAATTGCTTTCCTATATCATGCTGTATGATTAAAATTTACAAAAAGTTAAAACCTTGAAATTTAGCGAAAAATACGAATTTTCTTAATTTTATACTAAGTTGAGTGGTCGGAAGATCTGACACAAATGCATAATAACTTATTATACTATATATTATATCATTAATTATTAATAAGTGCTATAATATATGGATTTTACATACTTTTAGTAGTTAATTCATGATATAGGAACGTAATTAAAAACATCTGCCATTTTAAAAAAATATGTAAAAAATTACGGTTTTTAACATTTTTTCGCCAACTTTGAAGGCATTCCGCGAACGGAAGATATGGTAATAAAAAAATAATAATTAGTGCATTTTTCATGTCTTTTCCAATGGCAACTTTTCCGCACTATAGCGATCCGAAATAAAATAAAAAGTTATTTTCGGCCCACCCTACTGAAGACACCTTTGAAGGTTTTGATTTCGTCTCATACATCATTTAAGGGCAATTCCATACGTGACGGAATGACATTTTGAATTGTAGAATTGAAGTAAAGCAATTACTACTATGCTATTTTCAAAGGAACATTGTTTTTTAAAGTTTATATATTACTCTCAATAATTAAAAGATAATAAAAAAGTTGATTTTTTTTTTAAAAAAGTATTTTATTATTTAATTTTTGACCAACTTCTTCTTGTGTGACGGAATGAAATTTTTGCAACCACGACTGCACCCTGGTACTTAAAAATGGAAATTCCTTTGAATAAAATAATGCATTGAATTTTAAAGAAGCATATCCTAAATATGATATATTAGCTAAGTATAATTATTATTTAGAGAAACCTACCTGTAACAGGGTTTAAGTTATTAACTGTCATTTGTCGTGACGGAACGACTAAAAGTTTTATAAATTTTATTTTAAATTAAAAGTATGTAAAATAATAAATTATATATTTTCTATTATGTATAGAATGCTCATAAGATATTAAACATTACGTTATACATTTTATTCACTTGTAAAAGGTGTTTTAAACACATATCGAGGACTGTTTCCAACCAGTTGAAATGCTGAGTGAATTAGCAGGGTCAACCACTCTTATTTTGTCTTCATCGTTCTTCATTTTAGGGAAATGTGAATACACGTCCTTTATCATCCGACTTTCTTAAACCATAATTTGAAAACTTGGAATATATTTTTAAACTTACTTTGTAAAAATTATAAAAAAATTGATTTTTTTTATTTATCGAGGTTGACATTTTTATGGAATTGCCCTTAAGCGTATCATGTTGGAAAACAAGTTCTAACTGAACTAAAATAGCCTACTTTTCTGTCACTTTAATGATTTCTGAAATTCTTATAATCGTCTCTTCATTAATTCTTATGTTTCTTTCATATCTTATAAAAATCAAGTATATTTGTAACAGCAACTGTTACCTAGAATAGCTTCCACACAAGATTTATGCACCTTAGAATTGCCAACCAGCTTTTAGTTGCAATTTAAACTTCTAAAAGTCCAAAGTAACAAAATTGTAACTTTTTCTTTCGCCAAAATAAATTGATATTTATTATTTACTGAATTTATTTGTAGTTCGAAGAACAATGTAAAATTAGCTTGTGTCAAATACTAGAATCGGTATCTGCGACATTTAGGGCGTTCAAAATGCACTAGCCAACGCCTTAACACTTTCAGTCCCAGTGATGCCTTTTGGCATCATCATGTTTCCGATTATAATTTTAAAAAAATAGGGCTGGTACCTATTGAGATTAATAAAAAATATTTTCGAATAGAAAAAAGTTTGAAAAATCGAATGATGGGCTTTTTGATATCATAAATGGCTATAGATGATCAGAAAAAATTCTAAAATGATGATGCCAAATTGTCATTGGGATTGAAAGGTTTAAATGACGATAGCTTTCTCTTAAAAGAAGTATCAATATTTAAATTCGTAAAAACTCAATATTTTTGAAAATTTTAGTGATAAAAACACATGAAACAACTCTAAATTGCTTGAATAAACGAAGAAATGTAAATTAAAATTTAACCAGTTTTTGTGTAAAAAAAATTAATGTTTGGCCTCTTTATTTGTAAATAATGGAAAATCAAAGAATCCCATTGTGCTTCATTTTATGACGTAATTCCAAACTGATTTATATCACAAAACTAATTTTTCTATCAAAAATTTATTTAAATAAATAATGTTTCTCATGCTAGAGCTGATGGCAGGAAGATATATGTTTTCCAGACGTACAGACAGACATAGGTAAGTATGAAAGATTGGTCTTTTATATCGTCATTTTTGCTCAAAAAAAAGAATTTTTAAGATCCGACTAGTAGAATCTATTTTGGAAGGGATGTTTGGTTGGTAGACACACATATTCAGGTTTTTGTGCTTGGTCAGAGACCCGCTTATAAACTTTCGTCAAATAAGACAGACACAACACACACACATGAGTGGATCCTTCTAATTTTTAGAGACAGAGGCCAACTACACTCTTTAAACAAATGAGTGAAATCCACTCCAGTAGGAGAAGTGCATTTTCAACACTGGAAAGGAGTGAATATTAACTCAGACTTAGTTAAAATCACTCGTTTGGAGTGATCCTGTCGGAGGTTTAACACACAAAGGACCCACTCCAAAAGGAGAAGTGCATTTTCCAGACTGGAGGAGTGAAAATCCATCAGACTGAGTTAAAATCGCTTGTTCGTTTTAAGAGTGTAGAGGATTCTCATAATGGACTTGTCCCCTCCAGAGGTATTGATTTGGTATGGGAACTTGGAGGACTTGGCGACCATGACGGATTTAACGTGCACCAGTCACCATTACTGTACACGGGGTTCTTCGGAAGGCAGCGGGGCTCGTACTCGCAACCTTAAGGATGCCAGTCCAAGACTTAATCAACCAGGCTATCCCGGCCATTTTGGAAGGGAGGTAGGGAGGTGTGGACAGAAGAACAGAAAAGACGGTCATCTTCATCATTTCAATACCTATCTTCTGTTTTAATAATTCTTTTAAACTTAAAATAAAAGGAAGAGTAAAGTAAAAGACATCAGTAAATAACGCCTGGTGTAAGCTAGGTCTTCCATGGTCCAAAGTCGCTCCTAGCGCTCACTAGTCGCGTACAATGTCTCTATAGGGTTTCGATATGGGTGGCAGCTCAGCTGTATACCTCATCACTTGACTGTGATTCACAATTGGAAGGTCGTAATCAAAAGCTCTCGTGTAGCTCTACTGCGACGTTAACCAACTAAAACTAAAATCACAATTTCCTATTAAATGCCACAAAAAATTCAAAATTCTACACTCTTTGTACACAACATTCGTTTTGGTAAGGTAAGAACACATTGTATTGTTCAAAGAAAAAATAACATCATGGGGACCGGTTGGAATAGTGGGTTTGATCGCAGCCCATTACGCTTACAGTCTGCGCACTGTATTGGGTGCGGGTTTGATCCCCGTCTACGCCCTGGGCTCACTTTCTCTCACTGTGTCAGTAAAAAATTCTGTCTGTGTATGTATTACTTAACGAAGTTTTATGAGTATCTGATCAAGCACACAGACTGGAAAATACACGTACTAGCCTACCTACCATCACAGAATTCGTTTCAGTAAGGTAAGAAAACACTATTATATTGTTCAAAGCCTACCGAAATTAACCCTTTCAGTCCCAAAAATTTACTACAATTCAGAAACATCTGATATTCACAGAATAAGCTTATTTTAGGTGAAAAATAAGAGTTCCATAAGAAAAAATAATCATTTTAATTTTTTTATATGGTTTTTGAAATAATGCCAAAATTGTTTAACCATGGAAAACAACAAAATAAAAAAATATATGTTACCTAAAAACACTTCGAGTTGTATATTTTAAGGCCGCCCCGGTGGCTCAATCGTTACGATGCTGGCCTTTGGAGCTGCAGGGGTCGGGTTCGAATCCCGGTCAGGCATGGATGTTTGTGACCGTCAATAAACGTTGTTATTTGTCTATGTGTTTGTGTCGTCCTTCTTTGTGTGTCTCTTGTGACTGTCTCTTCTGGCGAGCTGGGTAATGGGCTATAAAGCCTACACTCTCCCTTCTAGAGGGCGCAATCACTGTCATTGTCATTGTATATTTTAAGGTATCTGACCATATTATTAAAAAAATAGTAATTTTTTTAACCGAATCAGTTTAAATTGTGTTTTAAATATGTGGAACTGAAGAGAACTTTTCAAAAATCAGGTGAAACGCTTTTTAGCTATTTTCTAAATAAAAAAAAATAGTACTTCCGACTTTTATTGAGATTAATGTATAATATTGTCTAATACAACAAAGTGTGAAGAATCGAATGATGTGTTTGGATGTCATAACGGGACATAAATATTTGGAAAAAAAATATTGAAAGTGATGATTCCAAATGGCATCACTGGGACTGAAAGGGTTTAAAAAGGAACAAAAATGAAAACAATACCGCTGGAAACTGTTGCCACTCACAATATGAGACGTGCCCATTCTCCATAATTCCATACACCCATTGACACCACTGACAATTTCCTTCCTCTTCATTCACAAGATCCGCTTCACATTTCCGACTTCAGAAGAATGACAAGCGTGACTAGGAACAAAATTTAAAATTCATTAACATACAAAAAAAGAAAGCGAACGCCCAGAAAATAGAAAACGAAAGTCCGTCATTTCTTTTTTTCCCTATTTAGAGTATATTTTCGCTTAAAAACATGAATTATCCTCGCTTGAGTGGTCGTGTGTGCAACCAAGCGCTGTGTGGGGTTCTTCTAACACAGACCCAGATTGGAATAACCGAGGCATTGGGTTGAATCTTATTAGGAATCTGTTCGCCAGATTCGAAAAAGAATCGAATGTTCTTGGCTTATGTTGCTGTGTTTATAAATCTAGAATTTATCCCAAATACACTTATCAGCTGGTATTAATAAAGTCCTAAATAAGATTTTTTCATTATTATTCTTAGCATTTAGAATTTTTATATTAGTATTTTAACAATTAGGATTTTAATATTGAATTATATTTCAAAAATTTGGATTTTAATATTGATATTTCAAAAATTATAATTTTAATATTGATGTTTCAAAAATTAGAATTTTAATATTGATATTTCTAAATTTAGAATTTTAATATTGATATTTCAAAAAAAAAATGAATTTTACTATCAGTATTAAAAACATTTAGAATTTTACTATGATACTCTAAGTATGGTTAGAATTGTACTATTAACAATTATAATTTTACTATAATTCTCTCTTTATTGTTAGAATTTTACTATTAATATTCTTAAGAGCTAGAACTTCACATCAGTACACATTAACAACTAGAATTTAATTTGAATACTATTGTAGCAGCTAGAATATTGTTTCACGTATTATTTAAAGAAAACAAAACATCCAAGTAAATCGCAGTTCGGATCACGTGTCATCATAAGAAACCAATGAGCTTGTTTCAAGTAGTAAGAAAAGAAAACAAAACAACCAATAAAATCGTATTTTGAAGAGCGTGACATTAAAAGACATATTTCCATTTTAATAAATATGAATGCTATGCGTAGACCAGACCCGGAGTATTCGAGGCATTCAGTTGAATCCTATTAGTTAGGAATCTGCTCGTCAGATTCTAAAAAGAATCGAATGTTCTTGGCTTATGTTGTCGTTTATAAGTACTAAAAATCTAAAGTTTTACCACCAATAAAAACTTACTTGCTGGAATTTTACGATTAAATTCCTGAATGTTAGGAATTTGCAATTTATTCCTAACATTTGGAATTTCACTACGATTATTCCTAACAATTAGAATTGTACTACAATTATTCGTATCATATAGAATTTTACATCAATTATTAATAACATTTAGAATAAATTTAACTGGTATTATACTGAACATTTAGAATTTTACTTCAATTACCCTTAATATTTAGAATTTTAGTGTTGATAGTTTATCCTTTATAGGTTTTACTATTAATATGCGTACCATTTAAAATACTTTAATTCTCTAAATAGTAAAAATTGTATTATTGGCAGCTAGAAATTTGACATAATACTTTTAATTAATAGAATTTTACTATTAACAATGAGAATTTTACTATAATACTCTTTCTACAGTTAGAATTTAATATTATTATTCTTTACAGCTAGAATTTCACATCAGTACACTTAATTGCTAGAATTGTAATATGAATATCAATTAGTGGCTGGAATTCTAAAGACTCACTTGAAAATTTAGTTTAAAAAAATATTTTTATAAGCAATTTATTAAAACAACTTTGTTAAATTGGTAATTTTGTTAGTTAAAGAATATAATTTTTATCGTATTTTTAACTTAACAATTGCATCGGAATTGAATTTCTTAAAAGCTATCATTAATTTTTATTATTGAATTTTTTCCCCAATATTTCTATGTACAATAGTATACAGTGTAACCTAAAAATAAATAACAGTTTGTGGAAGCACATGTTCTTTAAAATAAAATGTATTCCAGCAAAAACTCCTTATTCTTTAATATAAAACATGAACAAGATCCTGCTCTTAAGAACTATTTACCCTGAAGTCATTACAGAAGATTAAAATAGAAAAGAGTTTGATTTATTATCGGTAGTTTGGGAATACGAAAGTGTTGGTTTTTGCAATACCGTAAGATCGATATCTTTGGAAAAGTGCTTTGGGAAATGTGTAGTATTGTATGTGAATGTATGTCCAAACATAGACGTTTTTTCGAGAAAGGTAAGGCAACCTTGCCTAGGTAAATTGAAGTATCTATTCATAGTATCCATAGTTGTAATTACTGCAGTTTACCAGCCCATTGCAGATTTAAGCGTCTGTTTACATTGCATATATATGACACTTTGTTAGAAAGCAGGGCTCGAAAAGCCGCCCGTCTTCCCTCCTCGACGGTCGAAAATTCTCCGAGGACAACTAGTTTTTAGAGAATCCGAGGTCTTACTGGACGGCCATTTTCCCATTACGTACAAAACGCATACCTCACTGGTTTTTACCAAGAAGTGCTAAACGCAATATTATAGACAGCAACATGGAAAAGCCCTTTCAGATTTGTGTGCAGAAACATCTGTAAATTATTGCCTTGCTTGAGGAACTGGAAAATGTCATATTTGATTCATTAAAAAAAAATCTAGGATAAATTGGCATTCCAGATATTTTAACTTATTTTACATTTACTTCATTAACGAAATAGTACTTTACTTTCAGTAACCAATATTTATTTTATTACTGCATTACTTAATCCTAGTAACTAATAATTTCATGTGCAATTTACATAAATGTTTGTAATAAAAAAAGAAAAAAAAATATTTTTATTTGTAGCTTATTTATACACTGAGAAAAAAATACTGTAAACATACAGAATTTTTTTAGTAATGTTACAGAAATAACCAATTTTACAAAAAAAGTTTTAGTAATTCTGAACAGAAATCTTCATTACTGCAGTTACAAAAAAAGTTCTAGTATTCGCGATTTTTTCCCGCCAATCATGTTATTCTACATGAAGTTGCGCGCATCGCCACTAAAGTTTTGCCTCGATCGTGATTCAAATCGCCAATCGCCATTTTAAATTTATAACTTAGTTGATAGTTTCAAAAGAATTTCACTTCACATTTCCTGACGATCTCTGTTCCGAAATAGTTCACATAAGGGAGAGCGTTACACTGAACATCTAAAGGTTGCTGGTTCGATCCCGGGTTGCGGCAGTCTGCTATTCCTCGGTAGTATAGTGATCAGTTGTCCCTGCCTGTCCCGCTGAAGACCAGGGTTCGATTCCAAACCGGGAAAGAAGACATTTTGTTTTTCTTTGCAATAGCACGGAAAATGTGGTATCCATAAAAAATTCTTGAAAAGTTACAGAAACATTACTTGTGTGGGATGACTTATGACTTTCTTGGTGGGGGGGGGGGGGCAAGATCGCCAAGCACTGCGACTTTAAGTCGATTGTACTAAGCCCCAGAAATAACACAAGCACAAGAGACACACAAAGAAAGAGACGACACACACATAGACAAATAACAACATTTAATGACGGTCACAAACATCCATGCCTGACCGGGATTCGAACCCGACCCCAGCAGCTCCAAAGGCAAGAATCCTAACGAGTGTGCCACCGGGGCGGCACTTGTGTGGGATACATAAAATAGTCCTATAAATCTACATGATGTATACATGTAATGCTAACAAAAATTATTTTTGTGTTTTTACAGCACTATTTTTAGTAATTATTTACTAGAAATTTTCTAGGAAAAGTTTTTTACAATTTTTTTTTGTAATGGTTACAGATTTGTTTTCACAGTGTATAATTAGAGTTTGATTTGTCAGTTTCAAAAGAGGACGTGTACACTGTACATTGTTGGACAAGCTGTCCTCGGGACGGGTAAAATGTCTGAGTATTTTCGAGCTGTTAGAAAGCATTCTATCTTGTGCTTGACATTCAGCATTCTATCCAATTATGGTAGAATTGCCCATCCGTTCATAGTATTCATTGTTGTAATTGCTGCAATTTACCAGTACATTGCAGATTTACGCGTCTGCTTACGTTGCTTAAATACGACACTTAGTTAGAAAGCACTGTACTTGCCGCCCCGGTGGCGCAATCGTTAGGATTCTTGCCTTTGGAGCTGCTGGGGTCGGGTTCGAATCCAGGCCAGGCATGGATGTTTGTGACCCTCAATAAATGTTGTTATTTGTCTATGAGTTTGTGTTGTATTTTCTTTGTGTGCCTGTTGTGCTTGTAAAATCTCTTTCTGTGTTTGTCCCACTTGACGAAAGCTTATAAACGGTTCTCTGAACAAGCACACAAGCTGGAATATATATATACCTACCTAACTACCTAAGCGTTATATCTCAAGCCACAAGACGGAAGCACACAAAATAATTGAAAAACTGCCATTTTTGCTGTCGGAAGACTAAAGGCATCCTCAATAAAAATCACATACGTAAATTATTTTCGAATTTCCTTACTATTATTTATTCGAAATCGCGTAAAGCGGAAGGAAATATTTCATTTGAAAGTTCCATTCATAGGGCAATCTTAAACAATTTCTACTAAATAAGGAAAATTATTTTTGGTAGTTCGCTCTATTTGATATCATTAGTTATTTTAAGACTGTTGTTTGTTTTTAAATGGCGTGAAAATTTAGTTGTTAAAACTAACATTTTTAGTTTAACATAATTGTTTAGGAGGAAAATTACGTAAGGAGTTATTACGTCAAAAAATTATACGTGAAAATAGTTAACATGGTGGAAAAATATTTGTTTAAAATAGCGGTATTTGGCTTTTAAATTTGCTTATTGCCAATTCAATATTTTTAAAAAGAAGTATTAAGGTTGATTCCCGAAAATGCGCCATTAACATCATTTTTTAAAATTAAACTTTTTTATTTTAAACAAAATCTACTCGGCAAAACTTCTTGACACTTTATTTTCTCTTTTTATACATCAAAATAAAGAGTTCGTTAAAAATTCGAACATTAAATTTAAAATTTGAGCTAAATATAGAACATCAAAACTTTATCATGTCTGTCACATTTGTCATGTCAGTCACGCTAATAAATATTTTTAATATTTTACTATTTTTAAATTTCTTAATTTTTTCTTTCTGGTTGGCACATCAGAATCTTATATTGATTCCAATTGGTTTTGAGTCAATCTTTATCTTCCTCTCATCCGTTGTCGAAGTTTTATCTTGAGCTGCGTCACCAAATATGCTTTTTGAGCCGTTCTTCGCTTGAGTGATCCGAGCATATGCAATGACGGAACATATGGAAAACTTAATTGATCCTTCGAACACTTTCACCTCGGAGCCACATAACTGGCCCAAAGAGTTAAAATGGCCTATCTCGCGTTCATTGATAGATGTATTATAGTTTAACCCTTTCTGTCCCATGGATATCATTTGGCATCATCATTTTTCTGATCATAATTAAAAATAATAATAGGGGCTGACATCTATTGGGATTAATAAAAAATATTTTCTAATATAAAAAGTTTGAAAAATCGAATGATGTGCTTTTTGATATCATAAATGGCTTTAGACGATCAGAAACAAAGTTCTAAAATGATAATGCCAAATTGTCATTGGGACCGAAATGGTTAAGGGGTCATAGGAGTCTTATACCTAAGTACAAAGACTTATACCTAAAATCTCAGCTCAGTTTTAATTAGAAATTATTTTTAAAAAAATTTAAAATCAAAATTTTAAAATTTTTATTAATTTTTTTAGAAAAAAGTTATTAAAATAATTTCTAATTAAAATTGAGCTGAGAATTTAGGTATAAGTCTTTGTTTGTACATATTTGCACAATATAAAGTCATTTTCTTGGTCATATTTTCAATTTTGTCCTCAAAATTTGCCGCGCAAGCCTAATCCCAATGTGTTCAAATAGCTTTATGTTTAATATAATTTATTTTAGTTTTGGCTAAAGTTTCATAAATTTTAAAATTTGTTTTGTATTAAATAAATCTTGTAGAATTACATATAAAAAAATTGTACTTATATATTGAGTAGTTAAAAAATTACATGAAAGATCAAACTATGCTTTGTAGTACCTTCTTTGCACATTTTTAAGACTCCTATGACCCCTTAAAGCAACTTTAGCCCTAAACTTTCATTTTTACTTTCGAGTGCATGATATGAAATGTAAGGTAAAGAAAGTATGGCGATGGGGTTGAAAATCCGTAATGGAGATTTTAGGCGCATTTACATGAGCCATCGAATCCATGGAATGCCAAAATCCCCATTATGGGAAAAAGAGGTCGAGCAGGATTTCTCACCCAAATGATAGTTTGTGGCCGAATCTATGGTATGAAACATCAAACCTTCCTTCATTTTAGGGTTTGCGAACCCCCCAATAAACCCTGCAATTCCGGTTCTGTCTGGGAGAAAATCCTCAAGAGGGAAAAATTGCAGAGTTTGCTCTGCAATCCATGGATTTGATGGCTCATGTAAACGCGCCTTTAGTGGTTT
Organism: Hylyphantes graminicola; assembly: GCA_023701765.1. Lineage (NCBI taxonomy): Eukaryota > Metazoa > Arthropoda > Arachnida > Araneae > Linyphiidae > Hylyphantes > Hylyphantes graminicola. The sequence continues at coordinate 71,176,867 of CM043117.1, read as the reverse complement.
TAACACGCTGTAGGGAGCGCTTTTTAAAAAAAAAATAGTGTTAGAACATGGTTTCTTCGGTCCATCTGAAACCACTCTACAACTTGAAATAAAAGATCTACTGACTTCAAATTTAATACACAAGTTCCTAACAATCGCGCATGCGCAAAAAGTAGCTGCCATCTTTCTATGTTTTAGTTTTTGAAATTATATTATAAGATTTATTATTACCTTTAAAGGTATTGACTTATTGAGTTTTAATAGAAAATGGTGTGTTGTTTGCACCCCTAGTCCTTTTTAAATTTTCAAGTTGAAATGTAGGACGAGCTAGATGCAGATTCTAAGATGTATCTTATATTCTGCGTCTAGTTCGTCATATACCTAGTTCTTCCTCTATTCCTATACCTAAACACCTGGATCACAGTACGACCTGATATTATACCACCACATTCTCACTATATCATACACGGAAAGATACCGTAAACTTATCGAAATACGATAATGTATGCTAGCAAGTTGACATAGTGGTCTTTCGGAGTTACGCCACTTCGTCATTGAGCTACAGATTACATCTCCAAGAAAAGGAAGAATATGTTTAAGACTCGACACACCACTGAATTTGCCGTTCGTGCAGGAAACTCGAACTTCATTTTGCCTCCTTCGAAAAAAAGACTAAAAAAAGAATTCCATAATCTGTCAAAGCGACGTTCGAATTTTTTCCTCGTTTTGTGGGTGTTTACGGGGGATTAAAATTTTTGAGGTGTGGTTACTGAAGTTTCGAGCCAGAGTTGGGGAAAATAGAATGCCTATAAAACCTGAGAGCTATCTGGTGACAGCATCATTCGAGCTCTTGCCTTCCAATACTTTTCCAGGTCTTACCTTTCGGTAAGTTTTTTAAATTTTTGCTTAATTTTTCAGGTGTTGGATATTTTTTTTGCCTCTTTTGATGGTGGTATATTGCCTAGTAGCACTCAACATCGTTCGAAAATGCTTCGATGTCTTTTCGATGCACCAACATTCATTTGAAAATGATACAATGTATTTTCCATGTATTAATGATCTTGGTACATTGGAAATGCATCTGATTTCTATGATTTAAAAGTGCTCCGATGTTTTCTTTCGAAGCGTTAACGATCTTGGTACATCGAAAGTGTATCGAATGTCGGACATTCGAAAATAATCCAATGGATTTTTCCATCTTAGTACATCGGAAATGTATCGGTTGTCTATAATTTAAAGGTGCTAGGTTGTCTGGTCGATGCATTAACGATCTTAGTACATAGGATTGGTCGGTCATTTTAAAAAATAATATAATGTCTTTTCGATGCATTTACGATATTGACACATCGGAAATATATCTGATGTCCATGATTCGAAAGTGTTCCGATGTCCTTTGAATTCATTAACGATCTTGGTACATCGGAAACATATAGGATGGCGATCATGCGATATTGTGTGCTATTAGAGTTGAATATTTGTAGTTTGATAATTTATATTTATTATGTGGCTTCGGATTGGTTTGGGCTGCTGGTTAGTTAAGAATCTGGTGGTAGATTAAAAGAGAGTTTTGGTATATCAGCAAATTTTATATTTTTGCATTTGAAGTTTAGTGGTTGATGTGCAAGGTGTTTCGGTGGCGGTAGAAGCTGTAAACGGCTCAAATTCATTAAAACGTTAAATCGGTATTTATCATTAAAAATATAGGGCCCAGTTAAAAAAAAATCTGCCATAATAGTACAAAAGAATAGTACATAAAAATAATAAAAATGACTTATTTAATATTATAAATGTACTGACAGTAACTGTACTTAAATTTTAAATTATAGCAAGTATACTTTAAAATTATAAAAAATTTACTTTTTTTATTCACAATTAATTTAAACACAAATTAGCAAACAAAATAATAATTATTTTCATAAAGCAACTAAAAAATTCAAGTATTAGTCGTCATAACTCTCGGTAAATGTATATAACATTTTTTTATATTAACAAAAATGTCTTAAAAAGCATTTTGCAAACGGACTTTTTACAGCTACTAAATGTTATACTAGAAACTAACCCAAACTTGTAAATAGAGTTTTAACAATATTTTCCCAGCTCAACTTATATTTTGTAAGACCACTTCTGCTCCTTTTAGAAACGATTTATAAAACTGACGAATTGAAAATAGACCGTCAAATTATACAAAATATCAAAATATTGATATATTAAACCTAATTTTCAATTTAATTTTTATTGAAATCTACATTATATGCATTTGCAAACTCCCAATTTTGTTCACAGCTACTTTTGAACATTTAAATTTAGAAAACTTACGAAATTTTTAAAATTTCACTGCGACTTTGAATGAAAAATTGATAGTTACAAAAAAAAATCGAATTGTACAATCCGCTACTCAGACCACTCATCTTTGGTTCTAAATTACGTGGCTAACTTGATTGTGTTAAGGATCCAATTTTGTCAGAAATAGACAGCCGGAAACATTTGTATCAAACCAAAGCAAATCGAACTAAACTGCTCGTTAAATCTGTGGACTCGAAAACCCCAAACGAGCGATCTATGACGCCACTGCTTCGCGCCACTGTCACTTGACCAAGGTTCGAAATATGGAGTTGTAATAGGCTGGGTTAAAGCTCCTATTGGAGACCAGAAATAGATAGACAGAAAAACGCACAACGTAACCAAACTCAAACCATTCCCAGGCCTCTCAATCCAACAAACCCTCAAAAAACTAAAAAAAAAAAAAACTTTACTTTTTAGCAACCCTTAAAAAAACCATAAAGATGAAGTGCTCAATCATTGCTTTATTTTGTGTGGTGATGGTCCTCGGTTTGGCGATGAATCACTCGATGGCGGCGCCACACCATGGTGGTGGCGGTGGCATGCTCGGTGGCGGTGGTGGCAAGCATGGACAGAGGAGTGACGTCATTGAGATCTTGGCGGCGGGACTCATCGCCAAGCTCCTCTCCGAGATGAACGGATAAATATGTAAGGACTAATGGATTTCTTTTTTAGGAATAGCAGAAGAATGTTGAGATAATTAATAAAATGTATTATTAATAGTTTAATTTTGTTAATTAATATATTATTATAATAGGTTTAAATTTATTTAAACTATTATGTAACTATATAAGGTTTATTCACTTTCATTCTGAACAATTGAAACAATTTTGTATAATAGTATAATTTTTTATTGGAATCACCAATGTTGGCAAAATTGGCATTTTTAAGTTATCGTGAAAGTACTTAAAAATTAGATATTTTGATTAATTTTAATTTTAAGGTTTTCAACACCTTTTTTTAAGGTTTTATTTGAAAATATGTTTTCAAGCCAACCACATAAATAAAATTTTAAAATTTGGTATTTAGTTGATATTTTGATATCCCATATTGCTACAAACTTTTTTTTTAAAGAGTAAACTTTTGTATCAGCATAAAACCCTATACTAATGACTTATTACTTGACTAAAATTTAATTTTGATACCCTAAATTGAAAAGAGCTTAAAAATTCAATAAGTGTATTAAGTTAAAAGGACTTACCAATGTATATAGAATAATCTTAAGTTTATACTCTTGTTAATTTTTAAATAAAAAATTGGTTCACTCATTTCTATGTCGTACTATAAGTGCCATGCTTCATGTTATAACTCAAACCTCTTGTCTCCTAAAGCATTTCATTTGTTGGCAATTAAACAATAGTTACTTCGACTTTCACACATTACTTTATTCGATGTTAACTGGATTACAAGTTCGAATTTGCAGAGCCATCTGCTGGAATCTGGCAGTCTTTCTGCAGGCTTCCTACACATATATACCAGACATTCACAAACATTGATATTGACGAGTCCTTAAAAAAGGAACAATTAATGTGCCATTTACGAGAGCAAAGCAGAGCATTGCAGAGAGAAAAGAAGTAATTGGTCATGTTCATTGCAATTGACTCGAAACAACAACCGATAAATGAATTAATACAATTTATAATAGTTCTTTGGTTTAATTCCTTACAATCTTTTACATTAAAGAAATTTAGATCATTCATACAAACCCTAAAAACTTCCTAAATATATCTTCAACAGATTTTAAACTAAATACAGAAATTGTCAACCAGCAACAGTCAAGAGCCCCAGCAAGGTTGGTCCCATAGTTTACAAGTTACTTACCAGGTCTTCAATAACAATCGAGATTTTTCTTGAATTCTTTTACTATCTTTGCTTATGCAACAAAATCTAGTAAAGATTTCACTCATCGATAACTGTAAGAATAAAATATTCTTACCATCTTCTTACCATTCCAGCTGTTCGCCTCCAAAATGTCCCCCAACAGGAAGCTGTCCGCCATCTTGGTGGTGATCGTCTTGCTGGGGGCGTTCCTCTCAGGTCCCGCCTCAGCCCAAGGGGGCGGGGGTGGCGGAATGGGCGGGCACAAGCACCACCGTTCAAACGTCGTCGAGATGCTGGCAGCTGGAATCGTGGCCAAGATGCTGAGCGAGATGCAACACCACCATGGATGCCATCATCACCATGGATGAGATTAGGATGTCCATTTGACATCCTCATGATGTCCAGAATCATCTTCCTTCAATATCTTGGGATATCCATTGAGCATCTGTATGATGTCTAGAATCTTTTTATCTCATCTTCCTTAAATATAATGGCATATCCGTTGACCATCTGTACGAAATCCAGAATCTTCTTGATATTTCATGGATATCTTCGGATGTCCATTGACCTTCTACCATGTTGATGTCTGAGGAACCATGGATATGATTTCATCGTCATGGTAAACGATGTCAAAACCACGGATGAGTTATGCTGGATAGCTTTCATCAATCATGACATCTATACAGATATCCAGCTACTCCTCCGAATGGTTTCAATTGATGTACATTGACTTCCTCATGGAAGTCATTAATGGATCAGGTCCTGCCTGGTTTACATTCAGCATCTTTGATTTGACATCCATCTTTGCCCAGACTGGCCTTTCTTAGTGTCACTTCCATACCATCTTTGGAAATGCCGAGTAACATCAATAAATCAAACGCATTCTAGCTGTAGCTGCCTCGATGTTCAAGTAATTCCACCATTATTAATACTTGAATATCTCGATTGTTTGAAAATACGACGCCCATGTCTTCCCCTTCTACCCATGCCTGTTGTAAATAGTGATTATATATAGCTGTATATTCTTCATCAGAATGTATCTTTATATTTTGTTTATATTCTAATAAATGATTTTTATTGATGTTAAAAAGATTGTTTTATTCTATTTTGCATTGTGCTTGCATTTTCTTCTTTCTAAAACAAAGTATTTAAAATTACCTCTATTATTAAAACCCTTAATTAAATCTTAACTATACTATTAAATTTAACATTTTAGTCTGATTAAAAAAAATATTGCATTGAAATTATATAAAAAACCAATTATCTTAAAAGACAAAAACTTTTATGTAGGAAATAAAATTTCCTCATTTTTTTCTTCTGAAAAACTAAAATAAATTGCATCTATATTTGAACTCTCCCTCTATTGTACAATTAAGTAATTGATAAATTTATGTAGGAAAAATGCTTGTTGTCTTTTGAATCCGGAATCCGTTAAATCTAGCTTTGTTCTTATTTGAAAAATTAAATTAAAATTACTTTGAAACCTTAACATTACTTTATAAACTTTAAAAAAAAAACCAATTTTAATTGTCAGCAAAATTGATGTTGTTTCGTTATAAATATGAATTTCTTAAATTATAATTAAAGTTGCACCTTTATTTAGGCAAATACGAGTATCTAAGGGGTGAATAAAGTAACCAAACTTCAATTTACAACAAATAAAAGTCTAAGTCGACTTAATAAATTGATGGTCCTTGCTTCATTTTATAATGCTTCAAAAGTGCAATATAGATATTTTCATAATTTAGCATATGATACCATTAGTTTTTACAAATTTAAACTTTTGGGTTGAAGTTCAAAAATATTTTTTAAGTGTTAAGGATTATATTATCTAGTACCTACGATTTTCAATATAGAAATCTGAAACCTTGGTTTTCTTTTTTTAACCCTTTATAAGGCTGTGGGAAGTATACTTCCCACCAACTTCATCAATTTTGATTAGTGCTGCCATCTCCTTATATCTTCAGAAAACACAAACAAAATTACTAATGCAGGATTCCTATGGACGATACGTTTGAATAGCTCCTACGCTTGAATAGCTCCCAGCGGGCGATGGGAAACATACTTCCCACCGAAATAAAATGGTCTTAATAATCAAAATAAAGTTTAGGTAATAATCTAAATGAATTTCTTTTTATAAATCAATCTCAATCCCAGAAACACTTTAACGTGACATTACTAGAAAAAAAATGGCCTTATAAGGGTAAATTCGTAAGAATTAAAAGAAATTTGAAAAGTTAGTATGGACCCGGTGGAGATGGGCTGGAATTTATATTAAAGTGGTGTGTGTTGATGGTGGGCTGGGAACTGCTGTTCAGGCTGGTACTTTATGTTGTACTTCACAAACTACTGTATACCTGCATCAATCATCAGTGCTTCAGTCGTATCATTGCAGCCGTTTTGTCTCCTAAATCGTTATTTAAGCAACTAATGCCGAAAATAATACTTTATTACGCGAGTGGCTTTTATTTCACGTATAATAAGGACAAGAGCTTAATAAAGTATTATTTGGCACGTGCTTGCTTACAATATTTTTTTATAATAACGTGCAAAAAAGTATTTCTACCAATGAGTGATTTTCATGACAACATTTAGTTTCCATGGCTATATTCAAAATTGCAAAGTAGTAAAAGAAAAGTTGTAAAATAATTTTCTATTTTGAATCAGTAGTACTTGTAGTTTCCATGGAGATATTAGAAAATGCAAAAGTTATGATAACCGATAGAAGTAAGTGAGTTTCATGACATCATTTAGTCTCCATAGAAATATTTATGACATCATTTTGTTTTTCTGCCAATCAGATACTTTTATTTACTTTACTGCACTCGCGCCGAAAGTACTACTTTCGGCACTGTCTGTGGCGTAAGCTCGTAAAGTTTTATTTTTGCAACGATTTATGAATGAATTATGAATGATATTAAAACGCGAACATTTTTGCACGTTATAAAAAAAATATTAAAAATTTAATATATTTGTCATAACTCATTTGGCCAATCCTTGTAAAGGCGAGTCTAAAACCATAAAAAAAAAACAGCTAAAGCAACTAACAATAGGGTTCGCTCGAATTACCTATTTTAGTAGAGGTTTAACACTTCAAATTTATTGAAATTTCCATGTTAGTAACTTTGGAGGGGGGAGGAGGGGGGGGGGGTAGAACAGTTTTCTTAGTTAAATGGTATAAAAAATTAAACCGTGAAATGGTATAAAAGAATTCCAGGTTGCCTTATTTTCTCAAACATAAATTTCAAATCTTCACAAGAACAGAACGAACATCTTAAGAATCTGTTTAAAAGTTAGACTTATTTTGAATTTTATAGTTTTTAACTTAAAATTTCCTTTAAATATTTCGATTAGAGATCCAAATCCCTTTTCCTAAAGCTGGGAATCAACATAGTCCATGGCACAAAACTGCATGAAATAGACTATAATAAATAATTTTGAGTTGTTTCTTCGAATTAATCTCCTACTTCTCCAAAAACTCTTTATTTCTTTATTTTTTTTAACATATAAAATTGATGATATTGAAAGACGTGAAATCGACACTCAAAATATCGTTTGCACATGTTTACAATCTTAAAACAATAGGGGGAAGTGGGGGCTATTGGGACAATTTTTTTTTCAATCTCCGTATTCCAGCAAAAATATAAGAATTTTAATTTCTTTTTTTACAAGCTCATAAACTGAACATTCATTCACTTAAAACGCAATTCGACAGATCTTAAAACATTACCATACATTGGTTGCTTAGCATTTTAATCAAACATGTAAATGTCCCATTAGCCCCCATATGTGGGGTCTAATGGTACTGGGTTCAGGGCTAATGGGACATGCTAAATATTGCCTTAACTAAATATTTAAAAGACACACAAAAAAAGTAAAATTTTTATTACCCTGCTTGCTTCCTATTTGGTTACTTGAAAATTTGCAAACGATAAAATGACAAACCTAATCATAGTATTTTCGTCCACATTTGAGGCATGCGTTAATAAGCTAATTAACCCCGAGTCATAGGGTAGGGTAGGGTACATATATATATGTTCCGGCTTGTGTGCTTGAACAGAGACCTGCTTATAAGCCTTCCCCCGTCAAATAAGACAGACACATAAAGAGTTTTACTGTCACGGAGAAGGAAGTACACCCATGGCAAAGGCGGGAATCGAACCCTCGCCCGTTAAAACGTACAGACTTCTGGCCTGCGATGCTAACCACTCGGCCATCCGGGCCCAAACCCGAGTCATAGTTCAGGTTAGTCGAAAAGTGTGAGTCAGGTATTTTTGGTGCGCACGATTAAAAACTGTACGACTGTAGGGGAGAGTGTTGTACCTTGGGGCGCTTGTACCTTGGGACACTGACAATTTCTAAGAATCTATTTTCAATATTCATACATTGTTTATTTCTAATAGTAGCCTTAACCAACAGACATCATCAAAATAAAATGTAACACTAGCATCATTGAATTGTTGAATTGGTGACAAAAAATAATATTTCATTACCCCAAAGTAAATATATTTCTCGTTCTAATATAATTTTTTTACCTTTGTACTTTTACAAAAAGTCAACTGCATTTTATTTTCTTCATAAAAGAGAAGATTTTAAAATATTTTGGTTATGAGAAAATAATGATAATGCATTTAGATTGGCCACTATCTTGCTTTTATTTAAACCATGTAGTGTGTTGTACCTTGGGACAGTAAAGCATATTGTATCATCATATAATGTTAAATAATTTGGACTTGCAATTTTGCTGTATAATTTAAATTATTCTTGAATTATGAAGTTTTATTTGTGTATTTCCTTGAAAAACCAATAAAGTTTGTTTCCTGACACAAATTAGTTCAAGTGTATGACTATTGACTGAATTATAAAGTATGTCCCAAGGTACAACATCATATTGTACCTTGGGACAGTTTATCCTCTCTACTTTAAATGAGTGGCAATTTTTTAATTTCAAGCTGCCAGAATTTAAAAATATATATTATAGAGGAATATATTGGTGTGTTGAAATGCTGCTTTTAAATTTTTATTTTGACTATAATTATCGAAGAAAAAAATTAAAATGTAAAAATTGTTCCAAGGTACAACACTCTCCCCTATAATGCGACACATGGCGTCAAACGTTCCGTCAGGAGAGTCTTTTTAACATAAAACCCAAAGTTGACATACCATTTGAAAATTGAAAGTTAAGAGGAAATAAGAGTTGCCAAAAATGAAATAAATATGATTTACAAGAGTCATAAATTAAGAGGATATTTTTTTTTTATCCCAAAAAGAAATTTTCGAAATTGTTGTTAAAAATATTCCTATAATTTTTTTGGGTTTTATGATTTAGGAAAGTGTCACCGTCGTAGATGAGTAACTTCTTGCACCATATTTGTAATGATGGTGACATTATTAAGAGGATTTTAGAATAGAAAATAAATAAAAAACAAAATAGAAAAATGTTAAAAAGTTAAATAGTGAAAATGGTTTGAATTATCCGGGTATACATCATGAATGATTGAAAAAAAACACGGGCGGGTATTTGGAAGAGTGTACCCCCCCCCCATAATCTTTATGGAAACACTATTTGTTAGGTTTGTTCCTTTTTGTAAAGGCTTTAATTTGGTTTTCATTGGTATTTAATAAGGTATTCCATAAATATATTTTTAGTACACGTAAGTTGATCGTATATTGGCATTCTTTGAATTTCCTATAAATAGTAAATAATAAATTTTAAACTTCTCAACAATAAATGAATTTTTTTTTTAAATCACAACTATAGACTTGCATCATCAATGTTTATTTTTGGATTGAAACACAATAATTTTAATCAGTTGAAACTTCCATTGGTGAGATAACAATGCATTAGTGAAAACATGCAAAGTTAAGATAAACTCATGCATTATATATCTATAATAATAAAAGAAAGAGTCTGTCTGTGTGTATGTCTGTGGATAGCAAAAGACCTACATAGACTGCTCTAAAAAATTCGAAATTTTTAATATAGATTCCTTTTAATACCTACGTGTGCACCTGAGGCTTAGATTTTTCATATTTGATTGAAATTTTTAATTAATATAATTAGTTTAAAAAAAACGTCATCCACGTGGGATTGCGGGACCATAACAGGGCTTGAAAATACATGGTCCGGGCCGAAACGGGGGCTTGACGCCATCGTCTATTAGTTTGATTGAGATATGCGCTCGCCCTAGGGCTGCTTCATCCTCTATTAGTTTGATTGAGATATGCGCTCGCCCTAGGGCTGCTTCATCCTCTATTAGTGTTTTCTCTTTTAGGTGCGCATGCGCCAACACGAATTTAATTTTGTTTTAATTTTGAGTGTATTTTCACAAGGTAAGTATGCCTCTAAAAGGAAGCAATGCGAAGTTAACGGGTTCCCAGTAAGGCGGGACCATACTGCTAGTATAAAATAACCAGAATTGGAAATGTAGGGGAGACCGGGTCTAGTTGATACAGTCAAAATAACTCCGTAGTGAGCACACGCAAAAAAGTGGGTACTCTCTTGACTGGACGGCCAATCCGTCCTCAGCAACCACGCGTAAGCACTGAGAGGAGGTTGCTTTGTTCTATGAGTTGTGAATTAAATATTGGTTTTGAGCTTTAAAAGTAAATTTTTAACCCAGGTTTTGAAGTGTTATTGAAAGTTTACTTGTTAGTGGATTGTGATATCAATAACATCACATTGTTACATGCTATAAAGGTAAGAATGTAACCTACTAGACTTTGTTCTAGCTGTTATTGGTTTCCCGTATTTTGTGGTTTAGTGTAATGGCGACAGTTGGGCCAAGTTGATACGCTTCTTTGGAGTCAAGTTGATACGGTGTATCAACTTAACCCTCACAAATTTTCATATGTTGCATTTATTTAGATGCCAAGAAACTACAAGAAAAAACTACAAGAGACGAAATACCAATTGATATTTTTGGAGGAGCTTATGAAGAGATTAGAAATGGCACAATATCTATTAGGGAAGCGGCCAAAACCTTAATCTAGACAAAAAGATTCTTAACAGGTTCAAGACAAAAAGGAAAAAAAACCCTTGAAACGCCAGAGGCTATACTGAAGAGGTTGTAAAAATGGGTTATGCTAAATATCGACAAATATTGACTGACGAACTTGAGGAGGACCTTAGCAGATATATTTTAACAAGCTCTAAAATTTACTACGGATTGACTTAAAAAAATGTTCGAGATTTGGCCTATGAACTGGCACTAGCTAACCAAATAAAGATGCCAGACACCTGGATAAATGTCTTACAGCTATCCATTGCAGTCTTGGTTAGGTTAGGATTGAATTATCGTCGCACTAGAGCTACACGAGGGCTATTGGTGACGGGCGTCGTATTTTAGAACCACAGTCAAGTGACGAGCCGACACCTGAATGGGCACGCAACACAACCATTGCAGTCTTGCATCTTTATGATGAGATAGCAAACTAGGTTGCGCTATAGGATGTGAGGAACTGCAGAAAAATTTCATTAAGAGTTCAAACAGCACAACAGGAAAGCAACTATTGTGTAAGAATGGTAAATTTACAATATTGTGCTGCTTCAATACAATAATTGTGTTTGATGACCATACGAGCACAAATTTTTGTTGTACCAACACAACTGACGATCTTGAAATTGAACAATTGTTATATCCTCACATGATGGGGCCGTGAGGCGCCTAGTGGTCAGATTAGCGATCTACGGATCGGAAGGTCCCGCGATCGTGTCCTTGTCGCTGAAAACCCACCGAGTATATGCGGAGTACGTGCTCGTTAAATCTGTTGGGTCCGAAAGTCCTGTGGGCGGTCATTGCGCAGTTTCCCACTGGTACAGGTTCCTGGAGACTATTTCCCTCCCCTTCGGGGACATGTCTAAATTGTGGAGGTGGCGCGTGATAGATGGCAGCATCTGTCACGTATATGTGTGCATGTGAGTGTGTGTGTGTTGTGACTGTATTACTTGACGAAGGTTTATAAGCGGCTCTCTGAGCAAGCACACAAGCCTGAAAATATATGTATATCAACCAACCAATCCTCACATGATTACAAAAAACTGTAAAATATATGACATATTATAACTTAACCCCTCAAAATCTTATATTTTTAACCCCAATTAAACTTAATTAGTTAAATTACCTTTTTCACATATCCTTAATTCTCAAACATTTCAACTACAACCTGTCAGTGACGAACAGTTGTCTAGATCAATCGTCCCCACAGAAACTTTGCTGAGACATCTTGAACTTACAACTTTTCCCACAAATAATCTTCGACGTTCTTCGCCATTTTTGTAGATCATTCCGACACACTCTGGTGTTCTTCAGACGACCAATTTATCATAGGTCTAGCAGCAAAAGTTTCAAAGTTTCCTGGTCGACTTATTAACATATATTATCTTTTGTTGTTGTTGTCGTGTGCCTCCAGGCCATAGCCTGGAAAGCAAGAGGGTTGCAGTAGCATCCGTTGGCAGAAGGCTTTGAGTACCCATGAGAGGGTGGATTCCTGACTTCTACTCCAAGATAGAGCCAACTCCTCAATTGAAACATGTCGTTGGAGGGGAGGGGCAATTTTCTCCAGACGTCCTGCACCCATGGTAAACTGTGCTACGACCGACCACAGGACTTTCGGATCCATAGATTTAACGAGCACGTTGTCCGCATGTACTCAGGACAACACAAATAAGCTGCGTTTACACAGCAAGAATCTTACCTAGGTCGTTTTTACCCAGCAGTAGGGATAACAACGAAAATTAGGGAATACCAGACAACCTAAGAAAGTGCGTTTACACACGTCTTTGATGTTTACCCGGGTGTTAGACAGTGCAGTTAAAATATAACGGAATTTAAAATAACTATTTCAACAAATTTCTATCTTTTAATTATTATCATGCTTCTTCAACTAACTTTTTTCCGGTGTAATTATTATACTAGAGCAGTAACATGATTTCTTCAAAAAATTCTAACAAAATTGAAGTTCCAAAATCATTGTATCTAAGTTAAAAATTTTATTTAACTACTCAGTTGCATGTACCATTCATACACAACTTTTTTTTAATTTTATTCCAACTGAGAAAAAAAAAAACTAAATAATAAAGAATTTTTTTTTGTATTTACAGCATCGATGCCAAAGCAATCGTGCTGCCATCTATTATTTAGATATTTAGAATATTTATATCGTCTCTTCATACTGTTTCATTTTAATCAACAAACAGTTATGCAATTAATAACTCAAACATTAAAGTAAAGTACATGAAAACTTAAAAAAAAACACTTTAAAATATCTGTTGTTTCTTAACTATTACAATCGAGCCATTCTCTAGTTTTCTACATGCAACACAAGTTGTCGACACAGCGACAGTAATGGCCGCCATTGGATTTCGCTACGGATCACTGCTCATACCCGGGTAGAGATCGCTTACCAGAGGCGCCGACTCCATAGGGCCTGAGGGGGCCTGAGCCCCCTCAAAAATTAGTTTAGGGGGGCAGAGCCCCCCCCAATAATTTATGAAAGATGCATTTTAAAATCACAAAATTATTATAGTTTCGTTCAGTGTGTCAGAATATCAATATTACGTAATCTTATTTTTAAAAAAAATTATTAAAATTTTTTATAAGTTATTTTCAAATAATTATTAATAAATATTTTTAGGATGCAAGACCCAATTAAAAAACCTGGTATTTTACATACTATTTTGACTGAAAATTAATTTGGGCACACCGTATTAGGTCATCAATTTCGATACATTATTTTTTGTTTAATGAACCCTGTTGCCTTATTCAAGGTAAGCTTTAATTATCTATTTCTACTTATTAATCTGATGCAAAAATACAGTGGAACCACCGGAAACTCGAGACTTGAAGGGCGTTTGAGTTCTCCTAATGTCGAGTTTACATCAAGGAGTGAAGGATTGTACGTACAGTTTATAGTCCCATTAAACATAATTATTACTGTAAATTTAAATTAGCTTCTATTTTCGAAAATAACGTCCGTCTTTTTGTTTTGTTTCGTTTTTCAAAGCCGAATTTTTTTTTTCATGCTTTTTCGAGTTATCGAGAGTCCCAAGCGTTCGGGGTTCTAATGAATGTTCATTCATATGAACTCTAAAAAAGCTTAAAAAAAAACCCTCATTTTTTTTAATCGAAAATTTAGAAAATTTCCCCGGGAACAAAAACAACCCCGCATGGGCCCCCCCAATATTTTCTTCTGTAAGTCGGGCGCCCCTGTCGCTTACCCCCCGAGGGGTGATATGAATAACAAATCCACGAATTCACCCAGCATTATTCTTTATATTCTAGTGTGGCAGGGGATTTTATCGCTGTCTTAACCTATGTAAAACCCACCAATTTTGGCTTCGGTGTAAACGCGGCCATAT